>OW388295.1:14071351-14671351 GCA_936450465.1 Gibbula magus
CAAGCTTGTCACTTTAACTAGAATGTGTACAGACAATATATACCATCACGTAAATACCCAGCTTGTCACTTTAACTAGAATGTGTACAGACTATATATACCATCACGTACATACCCAGTTGATCACTTCAACTAGAATGTGTACAGACAATATATACCATCACGTACATACCAAGCTTGTCACTTTAACTAGAATGTGTACAGACAATATATACCATCACGTAAATACCCAGCTTGTCACTTTAACTAGAATGTGTACAGACTATATATACCATCAAGTACATACCAAGTTGATCACTTCAACTAGAATGTGTACAGACAATATATACCATCACGTACATACCAAGCTTGTCACTTTAACTAGAATGTGTACAGACA
The DNA here is from genome assembly GCA_936450465.1 of Gibbula magus. Classification (NCBI taxonomy): domain Eukaryota; kingdom Metazoa; phylum Mollusca; class Gastropoda; order Trochida; family Trochidae; genus Gibbula; species Gibbula magus. The sequence goes on from OW388295.1 coordinate 14,071,729, forward strand.
ATATATACCATCACGTAAATACCAAGCTTGTCACTTTAACTAGAATGTGTACAGACAATATATACCATCACGTACATACCCAGTTGATCACTTCAACTAGAATGTGTACAGACAATATATACCATCACGTACATACCCAGTTGATCACTTCAACTAGAATGTGTACAGACAATATATACCATCACGTACATACCAAGCTTGTCACTTTAACTAGAATGTGTACAGACAATATATACCATCACGTAAATACCAAGCTTGTCACTTTAACTAGAATGTGTACAGACTATATATACCATCACGTACATACCCAGTTGATCACTTTAACTAGAATGTGTACAGACAATATATACCATCACGTACATACCCAGTTGAACACTTCAACTAGAATGTGTACAGACAATATATACCATCACGTACATACCCAGTTGATCACTTCAACTAGAATGTGTACAGACAATATATACCATCACGTACATACCCAGTTGATCACTTCAACTAGAATGTGTACAGACAATATATACCATCACGTACATACCCAGCTTGTCACTTTAACTAGAATGTGTACAGACAATATATACCATCACGTAAATACCCAGCTTGTCACTTTAACTAGAATGTGTACAGACTATATATACCATCACGTACATACCCAGTTGTTCACTTTAACTAGAATGTGTACAGACAATATATACCATCACGTACATACCCAGTTGAACACTTCAACTAGAATGTGTACAGACAATATATACCATCACGTACATACCAAGCTTGTCACTTTAACTAGAATGTGTACAGACAATATATACCATCACGTAAATACCAAGCTTGTCACTTTAACTAGAATGTGTACAGACTATATATACCATCACGTACATACCCAGTTGATCACTTTAACTAGAATGTGTACAGACAATATATACCATCACGTAAATACCAAGCTTGTCACTTTAACTAGAATGTGTACAGACTATATATACCATCACGTACATACCCAGTTGATCACTTTAACTAGAATGTGTACAGACTATATATACCATCACGTACATTCCCAGTTGGTCACTTTAACTAGAATGTGTACAGACAATATATACCATCACGTACATACCCAGTTGATCACTTCAACTAGAATGTGTACAGACTATATATACCATCACGTAAATACCCAGCTGGTCACTTTAACTAGAATGTGTACAGACTATATATACCATCACGTACATACCCAGTTGATCACTTTAACTAGAATGTGTACAGACAATATATACCATCACGTACATACCCAGTTGAACACTTCAACTAGAATGTGTACAGACAATATATACCATCACGTACATACCAAGCTTGTCACTTTAACTAGAATGTGTACAGACAATATATACCATCACGTAAATACCAAGCTTGTCACTTTAACTAGAATGTGTACAGACTATATATACCATCACGTACATACCCAGTTGATCACTTTAACTAGAATGTGTACAGACAATATATACCATCACGTAAATACCAAGCTTGTCACTTTAACTAGAATGTGTACAGACTATATATACCATCACGTACATACCCAGTTGATCACTTTAACTAGAATGTGTACAGACAATATATACCATCACGTACATTCCCAGTTGGTCACTTTAACTAGAATGTGTACAGACAATATATACCATCACGTACATACCCAGTTGATCACTTCAACTAGAATGTGTACAGACTATATATACCATCACGTAAATACCCAGCTGGTCACTTTAACTAGAATGTGTACAGACAATATATACCATCACGTACATACCCAGCTGGTCACTTCAACTAGAATGTGTACAGACAATATATACCATCACGTACATACCCAGCTGGTCACTTTAACTAGAATGTGTACAGACAATATATACCATCACGTACATACCCAGTTGATCACTTCAACTAGAATGTGTACAGACAATATATACCATCACGTACATACCAAGCTTGTCACTTTAACTAGAATGTGTACAGACAATATATACCATCACGTAAATACCAAGCTTGTCACTTTAACTAGAATGTGTACAGACTATATATACCATCACGTACATACCCAGTTGATCACTTTAACTAGAATGTGTACAGACAATATATACCATCACGTACATACCCAGTTGAACACTTCATATAGAATGTGTACAGACAATATATACCATCACGTACATACCAAGCTTGTCACTTTAACTAGAATGTGTACAGACAATATATACCATCACGTAAATACCAAGCTTGTCACTTTAACTAGAATGTGTACAGACTATATATACCATCACGTACATACCCAGTTGATCACTTTAACTAGAATGTGTACAGACAATATATACCATCACGTAAATACCAAGCTTGTCACTTTAACTAGAATGTGTACAGACTATATATACCATCACGTACATACCCAGTTGATCACTTTAACTAGAATGTGTACAGACTATATATACCATCACGTACATTCCCAGTTGGTCACTTTAACTAGAATGTGTACAGACAATATATACCATCACGTACATACCCAGTTGATCACTTCAACTAGAATGTGTACAGACTATATATACCATCACGTAAATACCCAGCTGGTCACTTTAACTAGAATGTGTACAGACTATATATACCATCACGTACATACCCAGTTGATCACTTTAACTAGAATGTGTACAGACAATATATACCATCACGTAAATACCAAGCTTGTCACTTTAACTAGAATGTGTACAGACTATATATACCATCACGTACATACCCAGTTGATCACTTTAACTAGAATGTGTACAGACTATATATACCATCACGTACATTCCCAGTTGGTCACTTTAACTAGAATGTGTACAGACAATATATACCATCACGTACATACCCAGTTGATCACTTCAACTAGAATGTGTACAGACTATATATACCATCACGTAAATACCCAGCTGGTCACTTTAACTAGAATGTGTACAGACAATATATACCATCACGTACATACCCAGTTGATCACTTCAACTAGAATGTGTACAGACAATATATACCATCACGTACATACCCAGCTGGTCACTTTAACTAGAATGTGTACAGACAATATATACCATCACGTACATACCCAGCTGGTCACTTTAACTAGAATGTGTACAGACAACATATACCATCACGTACATACCCAGCTGGTCACTTTAACTAGAATGTGTACAGACAATATATACCATCACGTACATACCCAGCTGGTCACTTTAACTAGAATGTGTACAGACAATATATACCATCACGTACATACCCAGTTGGTCACTTTAACTAGAATGTGTACAGACAATATATACCATCACGTACATACCCAGTTGGTCACTTTAACTAGAATGTGTACAGACAATATATACCATCACGTACATACCCAGCTGGTCACTTTAACTAGAATGTGTACAGACAATATATACCATCACGTACATACCCAGCTGGTCACTTTAACTAGAATGTGTACAGACAATATATACCATCACGTACATACCCAGCTGGTCACTTTAACTAGAATGTGTACAGACAATATATACCATCACGTACATACCCAGCTGGTCACTTTAACTAGAATGTGTACAGACAATATATACCATCACGTACATACCCAGTTGAACACTTCAACTAGAATGTGTACAGACAATATATACCATCACGTACATACCAAGCTTGTCACTTTAACTAGAATGTGTACAGACTATATATACTATCACGTACATACCCAGTTGATCACTTTAACTAGAATGTGTACAGACAATATATACCATCACGTAAATACCAAGCTTGTCACTTTAACTAGAATGTGTACAGACTATATATACCATCACGTACATACCCAGCTTGTCACTTTAACTAGAATGTGTACAGACAATATATACCATCACATAAATACCCAGCTTGTCACTTTAACTAGAATGTGTACAGACAATATATACCATCACGTACATACCCAGCTTGTCACTTTAACTAGAATGTGTACAGACAATATATACCATCACGTAAATACCCAGCTTGTCACTTTAACTAGAATGTGTACAGACAATAAATACCATCACGTAAATACCCAGCTTGTCACTTTAACTAGAACGTGTACAGACTATATATACCATCACGTACATACCCAGTTGATCACTTCAACTAGAATGTGTACAGACAATATATACCATCACGTACATACCAAGCTTGTCACTTTAACTAGAATGTGTACAGACAATATATACCATCACGTAAATACCCAGCTTGTCACTTTAACTAGAATGTGTACAGACTATATATACCATCACGTACATACCAAGTTGATCACTTCAACTAGAATGTGTACAGACAATATATACCATCACGTACATACCAAGCTTGTCACTTTAACTAGAATGTGTACAGACAATATATACCATCACGTAAATACCAAGCTTGTCACTTTAACTAGAATGTGTACAGACAATATATACCATCACGTACATACCCAGTTGATCACTTCAACTAGAATGTGTACAGACAATATATACCATCACGTAAATACCCAGCTTGTCACTTTAACTAGAATGTGTACAGACTATATATACCATCACGTAAATACCAAGCTTGTCACTTTAACGAGAATGTGTACAGACAATATATACCATCACGTAAATACCCAGCTTGTCACTTTAACTAGAATGTGTACAGACTATATATACCATCACGTAAATACCAAGCTTGTCACTTTAACTAGAATGTGTACAGACAATATATACCATCACGTAAATACCAAGCTTGTCACTTTAACTAGAATGTGTACAGACAATATATACCATCACGTAAATACCCAGCTTGTCACTTTAACTAGAATGTGTACAGACTATATATACCATCACGTACATACCCAGTTGATCACTTCAACTAGAATGTGTACAGACAATATATACCATCACGTACATACCAAGCTTGTCACTTTAACTAGAATGTGTACAGACAATATATACCATCACGTAAATACCCAGCTTGTCACTTTAACTAGAATGTGTACAGACTATATATACCATCACGTACATACCAAGTTGATCACTTCAACTAGAATGTGTACAGACAATATATACCATCACGTACATACCAAGCTTGTCACTTTAACTAGAATGTGTACAGACAATATATACCATCACGTAAATACCAAGCTTGTCACTTTAACTAGAATGTGTACAGACAATATATACCATCACGTACATACCCAGTTGATCACTTCAACTAGAATGTGTACAGACAATATATACCATCACGTACATACCCAGTTGATCACTTTAACTAGAATGTGTACAGACAATATATACCATCACGTAAATACCCAGCTTGTCACTTTAACTAGAATGTGTACAGACTATATATACCATCACGTACATACCCAGTTGATCACTTCAACTAGAATGTGTACAGACAATATATACCATCACGTACATACCAAGCTTGTCACTTTAACTAGAATGTGTACAGACAATATATACCATCACGTAAATACCAAGCTTGTCACTTTAACTAGAATGTGTACAGACTATATATACCATCACGTACATACCAAGTTGATCACTTCAACTAGAATGTGTACAGACAATATATACCATCACGTACATACCAAGCTTGTCACTTTAACTAGAATGTGTACAGACAATATATACCATCACGTAAATACCAAGCTTGTCACTTTAACTAGAATGTGTACAGACAATATATACCATCACGTACATACCCAGTTGATCACTTCAACTAGAATGTGTACAGACAATATATACCATCACGTACATACCCAGTTGATCACTTCAACTAGAATGTGTACAGACAATATATACCATCACGTACATACCAAGCTTGTCACTTTAACTAGAATGTGTACAGACAATATATACCATCACGTAAATACCAAGCTTGTCACTTTAACTAGAATGTGTACAGACTATATATACCATCACGTACATACCCAGTTGATCACTTTAACTAGAATGTGTACAGACAATATATACCATCACGTACATACCCAGTTGAACACTTCAACTAGAATGTGTACAGACAATATATACCATCACGTACATACCCAGTTGATCACTTCAACTAGAATGTGTACAGACAATATATACCATCACGTACATACCAAGCTTGTCACTTTAACTAGAATGTGTACAGACAATATATACCATCACGTAAATACCAAGCTTGTCACTTTAACTAGAATGTGTACAGACTATATATACCATCACGTACATACCCAGTTGATCACTTCAACTAGAATGTGTACAGACAATATATACCATCACGTACATACCCAGTTGATCACTTCAACTAGAATGTGTACAGACAATATATACCATCACGTACATACCAAGCTTGTCACTTTAACTAGAATGTGTACAGACAATATATACCATCACGTAAATACCAAGCTTGTCACTTTAACTAGAATGTGTACAGACTATATATACCATCACGTACATACCCAGTTGATCACTTTAACTAGAATGTGTACAGACAATATATACCATCACGTACATACCCAGTTGAACACTTCAACTAGAATGTGTACAGACAATATATACCATCACGTACATACCAAGCTTGTCACTTTAACTAGAATGTGTACAGACAATATATACCATCACGTAAATACCAAGCTTGTCACTTTAACTAGAATGTGTACAGACTATATATACCATCACGTACATACCCAGTTGATCACTTTAACTAGAATGTGTACAGACAATATATACCATCACGTAAATACCAAGCTTGTCACTTTAACTAGAATGTGTACAGACTATATATACCATCACGTACATACCCAGTTGATCACTTTAACTAGAATGTGTACAGACTATATATACCATCACGTACATTCCCAGTTGGTCACTTTAACTAGAATGTGTACAGACAATATATACCATCACGTACATACCCAGTTGATCACTTCAACTAGAATGTGTACAGACTATATATACCATCACGTAAATACCCAGCTGGTCACTTTAACTAGAATGTGTACAGACTATATATACCATCACGTACATACCCAGTTGATCACTTTAACTAGAATGTGTACAGACAATATATACCATCACGTACATACCCAGTTGAACACTTCAACTAGAATGTGTACAGACAATATATACCATCACGTACATACCCAGTTGATCACTTCAACTAGAATGTGTACAGACAATATATACCATCACGTACATACCCAGCTTGTCACTTTAACTAGAATGTGTACAGACAATATATACCATCACGTAAATACCAAGCTTGTCACTTTAACTAGAATGTGTACAGACTATATATACCATCACGTACATACCCAGTTGATCACTTCAACTAGAATGTGTACAGACAATATATACCATCACGTACATACCCAGTTGATCACTTCAACTAGAATGTGTACAGACAATATATACCATCACGTACATACCCAGCTTGTCACTTTAACTAGAATGTGTACAGACAATATATACCATCACGTAAATACCAAGCTTGTCACTTTAACTAGAATGTGTACAGACTATATATACCATCACGTACATACCCAGTTGATCACTTTAACTAGAATGTGTACAGACAATATATACCATCACGTACATACCCAGTTGAACACTTCAACTAGAATGTGTACAGACAATATATACCATCACGTAAATACCAAGCTTGTCACTTTAACTAGAATGTGTACAGACAATATATACCATCACGTAAATACCAAGCTTGTCACTTTAACTAGAATGTGTACAGACTATATATACCATCACGTACATACCCAGTTGATCACTTTAACTAGAATGTGTACAGACAATATATACCATCACGTATATACCAAGCTTGTCACTTTAACTAGAATGTGTACAGACTATATATACCATCACGTACATACCCAGTTGATCACTTTAACTAGAATGTGTACAGACTATATATACCATCACGTACATTCCCAGTTGGTCACTTTAACTAGAATGTGTACAGACAATATATACCATCACGTACATACCCAGTTGATCACTTCAACTAGAATGTGTACAGACTATATATACCATCACGTAAATACCCAGCTGGTCACTTTAACTAGAATGTGTACAGACTATATATACCATCACGTACATACCCAGTTGATCACTTTAACTAGAATGTGTACAGACAATATATACCATCACGTACATACCCAGTTGAACACTTCAACTAGAATGTGTACAGACAATATATACCATCACGTACATACCAAGCTTGTCACTTTAACTAGAATGTGTACAGACAATATATACCATCACGTAAATACCAAGTTTGTCACTTTAACTAGAATGTGTACAGACTATATATACCATCACGTACATACCCAGTTGATCACTTTAACTAGAATGTGTACAGACAATATATACCATCACGTAAATACCAAGCTTGTCACTTTAACTAGAATGTGTACAGACTATATATACCATCACGTACATACCCAGTTGATCACTTTAACTAGAATGTGTACAGACTATATATACCATCACGTACATTCCCAGTTGGTCACTTTAACTAGAATGTGTACAGACAATATATACCATCACGTACATACCCAGTTGATCACTTCAACTAGAATGTGTACAGACTATATATACCATCACGTAAATACCCAGCTGGTCACTTTAACTAGAATGTGTACAGACAATATATACCATCACGTACATACCCAGCTGGTCACTTCAACTAGAATGTGTACAGACAATATATACCATCACGTACATACCCAGCTGGTCACTTTAACTAGAATGTGTACAGACAATATATACCATCACGTACATACCCAGTTGATCACTTCAACTAGAATGTGTACAGACAATATATACCATCACGTACATACCAAGCTTGTCACTTTAACTAGAATGTGTACAGACAATATATACCATCACGTAAATACCAAGCTTGTCACTTTAACTAGAATGTGTACAGACTATATATACCATCACGTACATACCCAGTTGATCACTTTAACTAGAATGTGTACAGACAATATATACCATCACGTACATACCCAGTTGAACACTTCAACTAGAATGTGTACAGACAATATATACCATCACGTACATACCAAGCTTGTCACTTTAACTAGAATGTGTACAGACAATATATACCATCACGTAAATACCAAGCTTGTCACTTTAACTAGAATGTGTACAGACTATATATACCATCACGTACATACCCAGTTGATCACTTTAACTAGAATGTGTACAGACAATATATACCATCACGTAAATACCAAGCTTGTCACTTTAACTAGAATGTGTACAGACTATATATACCATCACGTACATACCCAGTTGATCACTTTAACTAGAATGTGTACAGACTATATATACCATCACGTACATTCCCAGTTGGTCACTTTAACTAGAATGTGTACAGACAATATATACCATCACGTACATACCCAGTTGATCACTTCAACTAGAATGTGTACAGACTATATATACCATCACGTAAATACCCAGCTGGTCACTTTAACTAGAATGTGTACAGACTATATATACCATCACGTACATACCCAGTTGATCACTTTAACTAGAATGTGTACAGACAATATATACCATCACGTACATACCAAGCTTGTCACTTTAACTAGAATGTGTACAGACTATATATACCATCACGTACATACCCAGTTGATCACTTTAACTAGAATGTGTACAGACTATATATACCATCACGTACATTCCCAGTTGGTCACTTTAACTAGAATGTGTACAGACAATATATACCATCACGTACATACCCAGTTGATCACTTCAACTAGAATGTGTACAGACAATATATACCATCACGTACATACCCAGCTGGTCACTTTAACTAGAATGTGTACAGACTATATATACCATCACGTACATACCCAGTTGATCACTTTAACTAGAATGTGTACAGACAATATATACCATCACGTAAATACCAAGCTTGTCACTTTAACTAGAATGTGTACAGACTATATATACCATCACGTACATACCCAGTTGATCACTTTAACTAGAATGTGTACAGACTATATATACCATCACGTACATACCCAGTTGGTCACTTTAACTAGAATGTGTACAGACAATATATACCATCACGTACATACCCAGTTGATCACTTCAACTAGAATGTGTACAGACTATATATACCATCACGTAAATACCCAGCTGGTCACTTCAACTAGAATGTGTACAGACAATATATACCATCACGTACATACCCAGCTGGTCACTTTAACTAGAATGTGTACAGACAATATATACCATCACGTACATACCCAGTTGATCACTTCAACTAGAATGTGTACAGACAATATATACCATCACGTACATACCAAGCTTGTCACTTTAACTAGAATGTGTACAGACAATATATACCATCACGTAAATACCAAGCTTGTCACTTTAACTAGAATGTGTACAGACTATATATACCATCACGTACATACCCAGTTGATCACTTTAACTAGAATGTGTACAGACAATATATACCATCACGTACATACCCAGTTGAACACTTCAACTAGAATGTGTACAGACAATATATACCATCACGTACATACCAAGCTTGTCACTTTAACTAGAATGTGTACAGACAATATATACCATCACGTAAATACCAAGCTTGTCACTTTAACTAGAATGTGTACAGACTATATATACCATCACGTACATACCCAGTTGATCACTTTAACTAGAATGTGTACAGACAATATATACCATCACGTAAATACCAAGCTTGTCACTTTAACTAGAATGTGTACAGACTATATATACCATCACGTACATACCCAGTTGATCACTTTAACTAGAATGTGTACAGACTATATATACCATCACGTACATTCCCAGTTGGTCACTTTAACTAGAATGTGTACAGACAATATATACCATCACGTACATACCCAGTTGGTCACTTTAACTAGAATGTGTACAGACAATATATACCATCACGTAAATACCCAGCTGGTCACTTTAACTAGAATGTGTACAGACAATATATACCATCACGTACATACCCAGTTGATCACTTTAACTAGAATGTGTACAGACAATATATACCATCACGTAAATACCAAGCTTGTCACTTTAACTAGAATGTGTACAGACTATATATACCATCACGTACATACCCAGTTGATCACTTTAACTAGAATGTGTACAGACTATATATACCATCACGTACATTCCCAGTTGGTCACTTTAACTAGAATGTGTACAGACAATATATACCATCACGTACATACCCAGTTGATCACTTCAACTAGAATGTGTACAGACAATATATACCATCACGTACATACCCAGCTGGTCACTTTAACTAGAATGTGTACAGACTATATATACCATCACGTACATACCCAGTTGATCACTTTAACTAGAATGTGTACAGACAATATATACCATCACGTAAATACCAAGCTTGTCACTTTAACTAGAATGTGTACAGACTATATATACCATCACGTACATACCCAGTTGATCACTTCAACTAGAATGTGTACAGACTATATATACCATCACGTACATTCCCAGTTGGTCACTTTAACTAGAATGTGTACAGACAATATATACCATCACGTACATACCCAGTTGATCACTTCAACTAGAATGTGTACAGACTATATATACCATCACGTAAATACCCAGCTGGTCACTTTAACTAGAATGTGTACAGACTATATATACCATCACGTACATACCCAGTTGATCACTTTAACTAGAATGTGTACAGACAATATATACCATCACGTAAATACCCAGCTTGTCACTTTAACTAGAATGTGTACAGACTATATATACCATCACGTACATACCCAGTTGATCACTTTAACTAGAATGTGTACAGACTATATATACCATCACGTACATTCCCAGTTGGTCACTTTAACTAGAATGTGTACAGACAATATATACCATCACGTAAATACCCAGCTGGTCACTTTAACTAGAATGTGTACAGACAATATATACCATCACGTACATACCCAGTTGATCACTTCAACTAGAATGTGTACAGACAATATATACCATCACGTACATACCCAGTTGATCACTTCAACTAGAATGTGTACAGACAATATATACCATCACGTACATACCCAGCTGGTCACTTTAACTAGAATGTGTACAGACAATATATACCATCACGTACATACCCAGCTGGTCACTTTAACTAGAATGTGTACAGACAATATATACCATCACGTACATACCCAGCTGGTCACTTTAACTAGAATGTGTACAGACAATATATACCATCACGTACATACCCAGTTGGTCACTTTAACTAGAATGTGTACAGACAATATATACCATCACGTACATACCCAGTTGGTCACTTTAACTAGAATGTGTACAGACAATATATACCATCACGTACATACCCAGCTGGTCACTTTAACTAGAATGTGTACAGACAATATATACCATCACGTACATACCCAGCTGGTCACTTTAACTAGAATGTGTACAGACAACATATACCATCACGTACATACCCAGCTGGTCACTTTAACTAGAATGTGTACAGACAATATATACCATCACGTACATACCCAGCTGGTCACTTTAACTAGAATGTGTACAGACAATATATACCATCACGTACATACCCAGCTGGTCACTTTAACTAGAATGTGTACAGACAATATATACCATCACGTACATACCCAGCTGGTCACTTCAACTAGAATGTGTACAGACAATATATACCATCACGTACATACCCAGTTGAACACTTCAACTAGAATGTGTACAGACAATATATACCATCACGTACATACCCAGCTGGTCACTTTAACTAGAATGTGTACAGACAATATATACCATCACGTACATACCCAGTTGGTCACTTTAACTAGAATGTGTACAGACAATATATACCATCACGTACATACCCAGTTGGTCACTTTAACTAGAATGTGTACAGACAATATATACCATCACGTACATACCCAGCTGGTCACTTTAACTAGAATGTGTACAGACAATATATACCATCACGTACATACCCAGTTGGTCACTTTAACTAGAATGTGTACAGACAATATATACCATCACGTACATTCCCAGTTGGTCACTTTAACTAGAATGTGTACAGACAATATATACCATCACGTACATACCCAGTTGATCACTTCAACTAGAATGTGTACAGACAATATATACCATCACGTACATACCCAGCTGGTCACTTTAACTAGAATGTGTACAGACAACATATACCATCACGTACATACCCAGCTGGTCACTTTAACTAGAATGTGTACAGACAATATATACCATCACGTACATACCCAGCTGGTCACTTTAACTAGAATGTGTACAGACAATATATACCATCACGTACATACCCAGTTGGTCACTTTAACTAGAATGTGTACAGACAATATATACCATCACGTACATACCCAGTTGAACACTTCAACTAGAATGTGTACAGACAATATATACCACCACGTACATACCCAGTTGGTCACTTTAACTAGAATGTGTACAGACAATATATACCATCACGTACATACCCAGCTTGTCACTTTAACTAGAATGTGTACAGACAATATATACCATCACGTACATACCCAGCTGGTCACTTTAACTAGAATGTGTACAGACAATATATACCATCACGTACATACCCAGCTGGTCACTTTAACTAGAATGTGTACAGACAATATATACCATCACGTACATACCCAGCTGGTCACTTTAACTAGAATGTGTACAGACAATATATACCATCACGTACATACCCAGTTGATCACTTTAACTAGAATGTGTACAGACAATATATACCATCACGTACATACCCAGTTGGTCACTTTAACTAGAATGTGTACAGACAATATATACCATCACGTACATACCCAGTTGATCACTTTAACTAGAATGTGTACAGACAATATATACCATCACGTACATACCCAGTTGGTCACTTTAACTAGAATGTGTACAGACAATATATACCATCACGTACATACCAAGTTGAACACTTCAACTAGAATGTGTACAGACAATATATACCACCACGTACATACCCAGTTGGTCACTTTAACTAGAATGTGTACAGACAATATATACCATCACGTACATACCCAGCTTGTCACTTTAACTAGAATGTGTACAGACAATATATACCATCACGTACATACCCAGCTGGTCACTTCAACTAGAATGTGTACAGACTATAGATACCATCACGTAAATACCCAGCTTGTCACTTTAACTAGAATGTGTACAGACAATATATACCATCACGTACATACCCAGCTTGTCACTTTAACTAGAATGTGTACAGACAACATATACCATCACGTACATACCCAGCTGGTCACTTTAACTAGAATGTGTACAGACAATATATACCATCACGTACATACCCAGCTGGTCACTTTAACTAGAATGTGTACAGACAACATATACCATCACGTACATACCCAGCTGGTCACTTTAACTAGAATGTGTACAGACAATATATACCATCACGTACATACCCAGCTGGTCACTTTAACTAGAATGTGTACAGACAATATATACCATCACGTACATACCCAGTTGGTCACTTTAACTAGAATGTGTACAGACAATATATACCATCACGTACATACCCAGTTGGTCACTTTAACTAGAATGTGTACAGACAATATATACCATCACGTACATACCCAGTTGGTCACTTTAACTAGAATGTGTACAGACAATATATACCATCACGTACATACCCAGCTGGTCACTTTAACTAGAATGTGTACAGACAATATATACCATCACGTACATACCCAGCTGGTCACTTTAACTAGAATGTGTACAGACAATATATACCATCACGTACATACCCAGCTGGTCACTTTAACTAGAATGTGTACAGACAATATATACCATCACGTACATACCCAGTTGAACACTTCAACTAGAATGTGTACAGACAATATATACCATCACGTACATACCCAGTTGGTCACTTTAACTAGAATGTGTACAGACTATATATACCATCACGTAAATACCCAGCTGGTCACTTTAACTAGAATGTGTACAGACTATATATACCATCACGTACATACCCAGTTGATCACTTTAACTAGAATGTGTACAGACAATATATACCATCACGTAAATACCAAGCTTGTCACTTTAACTAGAATGTGTACAGACTATATATACCATCACGTACATACCCAGTTGATCACTTTAACTAGAATGTGTACAGACTATATATACCATCACGTACATTCCCAGTTGGTCACTTTAACTAGAATGTGTACAGACAATATATACCATCACGTAAATACCCAGCTGGTCACTTTAACTAGAATGTGTACAGACAATATATACCATCACGTACATACCCAGTTGATCACTTCAACTAGAATGTGTACAGACAATATATACCATCACGTACATACCCAGTTGATCACTTCAACTAGAATGTGTACAGACAATATATACCATCACGTACATACCCAGCTGGTCACTTTAACTAGAATGTGTACAGACAATATATACCATCACGTACATACCCAGCTGGTCACTTTAACTAGAATGTGTACAGACAATATATACCATCACGTACATACCCAGCTGGTCACTTTAACTAGAATGTGTACAGACAATATATACCATCACGTACATACCCAGTTGGTCACTTTAACTAGAATGTGTACAGACAATATATACCATCACGTACATACCCAGTTGGTCACTTTAACTAGAATGTGTACAGACAATATATACCATCACGTACATACCCAGCTGGTCACTTTAACTAGAATGTGTACAGACAATATATACCATCACGTACATACCCAGCTGGTCACTTTAACTAGAATGTGTACAGACAATATATACCATCACGTACATACCCAGCTGGTCACTTTAACTAGAATGTGTACAGACAATATATACCATCACGTACATACCCAGCTGGTCACTTTAACTAGAATGTGTACAGACAATATATACCATCACGTACATACCCAGCTGGTCACTTTAACTAGAATGTGTACAGACAATATATACCATCACGTACATACCCAGCTGGTCACTTCAACTAGAATGTGTACAGACAATATATACCATCACGTACATACCCAGTTGAACACTTCAACTAGAATGTGTACAGACAATATATACCATCACGTACATACCCAGCTGGTCACTTTAACTAGAATGTGTACAGACAATATATACCATCACGTACATACCCAGTTGGTCACTTTAACTAGAATGTGTACAGACAATATATACCATCACGTACATACCCAGTTGGTCACTTTAACTAGAATGTGTACAGACAATATATACCATCACGTACATACCCAGCTGGTCACTTTAACTAGAATGTGTACAGACAATATATACCATCACGTACATACCCAGTTGGTCACTTTAACTAGAATGTGTACAGACAATATATACCATCACGTACATTCCCAGTTGGTCACTTTAACTAGAATGTGTACAGACAATATATACCATCACGTACATACCCAGTTGATCACTTCAACTAGAATGTGTACAGACAATATATACCATCACGTACATACCCAGCTGGTCACTTTAACTAGAATGTGTACAGACAACATATACCATCACGTACATACCCAGCTGGTCACTTTAACTAGAATGTGTACAGACAATATATACCATCACGTACATACCCAGCTGGTCACTTTAACTAGAATGTGTACAGACAATATATACCATCACGTACATACCCAGTTGGTCACTTTAACTAGAATGTGTACAGACAATATATACCATCACGTCCATACCCAGTTGAACACTTCAACTAGAATGTGTACAGACAATATATACCACCACGTACATACCCAGTTGGTCACTTTAACTAGAATGTGTACAGACAATATATACCATCACGTACATACCCAGCTTGTCACTTTAACTAGAATGTGTACAGACAATATATACCATCACGTACATACCCAGCTGGTCACTTTAACTAGAATGTGTACAGACAATATATACCATCACGTACATACCCAGCTGGTCACTTTAACTAGAATGTGTACAGACAATATATACCATCACGTACATACCCAGCTGGTCACTTTAACTAGAATGTGTACAGACAATATATACCATCACGTACATACCCAGTTGATCACTTTAACTAGAATGTGTACAGACAATATATACCATCACGTACATACCCAGTTGGTCACTTTAACTAGAATGTGTACAGACAATATATACCATCACGTACATACCCAGTTGATCACTTTAACTAGAATGTGTACAGACAATATATACCATCACGTACATACCCAGTTGGTCACTTTAACTAGAATGTGTACAGACAATATATACCATCACGTACATACCAAGTTGAACACTTCAACTAGAATGTGTACAGACAATATATACCACCACGTACATACCCAGTTGGTCACTTTAACTAGAATGTGTACAGACAATATATACCATCACGTACATACCCAGCTTGTCACTTTAACTAGAATGTGTACAGACAATATATACCATCACGTACATACCCAGCTGGTCACTTCAACTAGAATGTGTACAGACAATATATACCATCACGTAAATACCCAGCTTGTCACTTTAACTAGAATGTGTACAGACAATATATACCATCACGTACATACCCAGCTTGTCACTTTAACTAGAATGTGTACAGACAACATATACCATCACGTACATACCCAGCTGGTCACTTTAACTAGAATGTGTACAGACAATATATACCATCACGTACATACCCAGCTGGTCACTTTAACTAGAATGTGTACAGACAACATATACCATCACGTACATACCCAGCTGGTCACTTTAACTAGAATGTGTACAGACAATATATACCATCACGTACATACCCAGCTGGTCACTTTAACTAGAATGTGTACAGACAATATATACCATCACGTACATACCCAGTTGGTCACTTTAACTAGAATGTGTACAGACAATATATACCATCACGTACATACCCAGTTGGTCACTTTAACTAGAATGTGTACAGACAATATATACCATCACGTACATACCCAGTTGGTCACTTTAACTAGAATGTGTACAGACAATATATACCATCACGTACATACCCAGCTGGTCACTTTAACTAGAATGTGTACAGACAATATATACCATCACGTACATACCCAGCTGGTCACTTTAACTAGAATGTGTACAGACAATATATACCATCACGTACATACCCAGCTGGTCACTTTAACTAGAATGTGTACAGACAATATATACCATCACGTACATACCCAGTTGAACACTTCAACTAGAATGTGTACAGACAATATATACCATCACGTACATACCCAGCTGGTCACTTTAACTAGAATGTGTACAGACAATATATACCATCACGTACATACCCAGTTGGTCACTTTAACTAGAATGTGTACAGACAATATATACCATCACGTACATACCCAGTTGGTCACTTTAACTAGAATGTGTACAGACAATATATACCATCACGTACATACCCAGTTGATCACTTTAACTAGAATGTGTACAGACAATATATACCATCACGTACATACCCAGTTGGTCACTTTAACTAGAATGTGTACAGACAATATATACCATCACGTACATACCCAGTTGAACACTTCAACTAGAATGTGTACAGACAATATATACCACCACGTACATACCCAGTTGGTCACTTTAACTAGAATGTGTACAGACAATATATACCATCACGTACATACCCAGCTTGTCACTTTAACTAGAATGTGTACAGACAATATATACCATCACGTACATACCCAGCTGGTCACTTTAACTAGAATGTGTACAGACAATATATACCATCACGTACATACCCAGCTGGTCACTTTAACTAGAATGTGTACAGACAATATATACCATCACGTACATACCCAGCTGGTCACTTTAACTAGAATGTGTACAGACAATATATACCATCACGTACATACCCAGCTGGTCACTTTAACTAGAATGTGTACAGACAATATATACCATCACGTACATACCCAGCTGGTCACTTTAACTAGAATGTGTACAGACAATATATACCACCACGTACATACCCAGTTGGTCACTTTAACTAGAATGTGTACAGACAATATATACCATCACGTACATACCCAGTTGGTCACTTTTCCACAAACTCAATTTCCCATACGTTATGTACATTCCTCAAATTCTATCTCAGATGAAAGTATGGGAATGACGTCATGTCACGTGACTGAAACGTCATGTCAATGTGTTTTCTGCATTTAACAACGCGGACACAAATCACACTCAAGGGTTTGATTAACATTTTGTCAAGAATAGAAAACGATTCTATTTCTATTTGTTAAGAATTGGCAACTCAGACATTGGCATCGGTGACGAGTTGATAGAATGTTGTCACATTCAAATTAAACTACCAGTCAAAAGAAAGTATACACCGTAGTTGGTTTTGTCATATGTATCATTTTCAAATACAAATATCTTGCGTTGTTGACGTCGTACTCTAAAACGGAATAGTGTAGACCTTTAGTCATCAGTCAACGAATACTTCTACGTAGTTTTTATTTTTTATACCCGATTTTATACAATTTATTGCTGTTATACTTCGATAGAGGCACAAACATGGCCCGGTTCAGACGTAATTACAAGCATCACATCATATTAGATATTCTTTTACATACAGCATGCACCTCTAATGAAAATATAAAGTTTCTAACTATCTCGATTTAATTTAGTATAAGGTTTGGTATTAGTCAAAAGAAACATTTTCTCTATATCTAGACTATCCCTTTTACTCTAGCAATAGGACCTTCGCAGGGTTCCGTGTTGTCTGTTTTACTTTAACAGTTTAAGTATCAAAAAGTCAGCTTACAATATCTGGCATGTGTTCAAGATCGCTGTTGCCAGCGAGAACCTGCTAGCGCTTAGAAGGTAAAGCATATGCAGCATGTGCAAGAACTAGCAATCTACACGCTCAGATCTGGGCCATGTTCAAGAGAGGTTTTAAAGTAATCAAACCTCTCTTGAACGCGATTGCTCAATTGAACGCTACATAGCAAAGCCAGCAAACCTCGAGGAATCGCACCGTGTCGTTCAGGAGAGAATGTGCTACATTGAGCGCTACATTGAGCGATCAATGAGCGATTATAAGCGCTCGCTGTTATGGAACGGAGCCCAGACAGTTTGAATGTCGACTCAATCGATTTCAAGGTCGAAGTAATAGGAGACATATGGAATGGGTCAAGAACAACATAACAACTACCATTATATTGCTACTTGTGTATACATCTGGGAGACAAGAGTGTCAATTAGTGTCCGGATATTGAATCTTTTCATCCTACTGTGACATTAGCCACCCATTTGGTAAATTTGTTATTCGGCATTATCATGTTGCTTTTATCTTTACCATGTGTCTCTGTATTATAACTGAACATTCAAACCACGTATAGCTTGGTTGTACATTATTCATCTTATCTGTGTGTACTATTGCCGTTCCCTTCTTCATTAAAGATAAACAATGGCAATCCATCAAACTTCAGTAATGAACATGAATTAGATTGCAATCATATAAGATGAATAATGTAAGAAATATTTTTATATTGATTGTACAGTATAAACGATTGAAAACATGTTTGTTGGTTATTGGTAAATGCCGAACTTGCTGAAAGTACCTTACGAGAAAGGATGCATTCCGTTGACATTGCGGAGACTGAATTAATATCAGTTTGTCATTGGCCCATACACAATTCACAGAACAAGTGCCCGTATGTTCTGAGATAGTATATGTAGGTTCAGATTCAATAAAAGACGATACAGTGTCATTGGAACAGTGGAATTATAAACTTATTTTTATAACTTTTTATTTGTGTTGTATTTTTGGTTATACATGGTAGAGGTAATACATACAGCACATAGGTTTACATAAACAACATGTTACACATTGATAAATGTTCATGAAATATCAAGCTTATTAACAATGGAATTATATTTACGTTATACGTTATTTACAAAACCGACCTCATCGTCAAAATTCTATTCCCAAATCTGAATGGTTAATGCATTTTAAAAAGGTATTTTCGAACGAATCTGTATTTGACACCAGTCAAGATGACGAGGTGTTAAACGATTTGCTCAGTTCATCATCAGAAGTTCACACAGGCGTAGATAAAATGATTTTAGAAACACCAATATCAGAAAATGATATATCAAATGCTCTATCACATTTAAAAAAAGGGAACTCCGCTGATCCTGATGATATATCATAGAAATGATCAAATGTTCTGAATTCGTAATTATGCCTAGCCTTTCCTGATCAAACGCTTCAACATATTATTTGATAATGGCATGTTTCTAGAAAGTTGGTCTTCGTCAATAATTGTTCCTCTACACAAGAAAGGAAAGCTCGATGATCCCGATAACTATAGAGGCATTTCCTTAATGAGTATCTTGGGGAAAATATTTACAACCATATTGAATGATAGAATAACAAAATGGGCAAATATGCGGGATTTAATACCAGAAGCTCAGACCGGTTTTCTAAAAACATATTCTACTTCAGATCATATGTTTTGTCGAAAACACAAATTGTATGTTGCATTTGTCGATTTTAAAAAAGCATTCGATTCTGTAGATCGTTCTAAACTATGGTACTGTTTATTAAGGGCCGGATTTCGGGGGGAAAGGTTTACTGTTTTAAAGTCGAATTATACATAAAATCTTGTGTGCGTTCTGGTGGTGATTGTACAGACTATTTTGATTGCCCGGTTGGATTAAGACAATGGTGTATTTTAAGCCCAATGTTTTTTTCATTTTTCATCAATGAATTGTATTATGACATCGTTAATAATGGAAAGCATGGTATTCAAATGTTCCCAGACATATTTGAAATATTAATGCTACTTTTGCTGATGATGTCATTTTAGTGTCAGACACTGTTGTAGGATTACAAAATCAACTTAATATATTGGAACGTTACACAATAGAATGGAATTTATCGGTTAACTATGACAAAACAAACATTGTAAGTTTCAGAAGGGGTGGGCCGTTAGCTTCAAATGAACAACGGGTACTTAATGGTTTACAACTTTAAAGGTGCATCCATTGTGTTTCATAACATTTTATTTGGCTTTAATACGTTCCAACTCACCACATGTGTTGTCTACATTACAAATAAATTCACTCAGCTTGCATAGGTATCCCCAATCGCCAAATATATAATAATTACTAGTTTCCAATTAAAATTGAGTAACAGCATTGTGCATGTGCAGAAACCAAAACTGCACGTCCCATTTACATGTACAGTAGTTATGTGACCTATTAAACATTATCAATTCAAATTTGTGTTTTTGTCAGTTATAGATAAGATTCCAAAATTACGTTTGACTCATTGACGCGCGCCACCCACTGTGCGTTATCCGGTTTTCGATCAGAAATCACTACTTTTACCTTCATATCGTCAATATGCTAAGTCTACTATCATCAAAATGGTAGTTTTCGGTAACAGTCGGTACTTCTCGATAAAGTAACACGATTTATAACGTTTGCAATATGTGACCCCAAACAACACAATGGATGTACCTTTAATTAATAGTCAATATAAATAGCTTGGTATTTTGTCTACCCACACTATGAACTTTTCAAAAAGCGTTGAAGGGTTAGTATCAAGAGCGAAGAAAGCTTTATTCAACGTCATGTCGGTTTCATTTAAAATCGGAATGTCTTCCCCCTAACGTATTTTTTAACTATTCGACTCCCAAATACAACTGATAATGTCATATGGATCTGATATTTGCCATTGGGGATTCCAAAAATACGACTGCCTAGAAAAACTTCACCTATTCAGCTATTGGCATATAAAATATATTTATCCGTTGGATTATCAACACCAAACTGCATGGTTTACGGCGAATGTAGAAGACACCCGTTATATATAAGTAAAATGCCTAAAATATTGGATAAAAATTATTGGTATGCATGAACATAGAATTCAAAAGCTACCTTATAACATGATTTTGCATTTAGATTTTGGTAAAACCACTTGGGCATCCCATGTAAGAAACATTTTGTTCTCTCACGGTTATGGCTTTGTTTGGATGAACCAAACAATTGGAAATATTAATCTATTTTTATATAACTTTAAAAACCAAGCTATTAACATGTTTTATCAAGACTGACATTCCTTCCTCTATGATAGTTCAAGGTATGATAGTTACAGGACATTTAACAGTTTACTTCAACCAGAAAAATATTTATCTATTATATATTCTAATGATTTAAGAAACAGTTTCATCAAATTAAGACTTGGTTTATTAGATTTAATGATCAACAAAGGCAGAAAAGAGCAGAAGAAATCATTATGTAAATCATTATGTAAATCATTATGTAAATCAGTATGTAAATCAGTATGTAAATCATTATGTAAATCATTATGTAAATCATTATCTATATCAGCAGTTCAAAACGAAACCCATGTCATGCTTGTTTGTCCAATTTACTCCGTTTACAGAAGAAAATACATTCCTGATTTGTATTTGTCCAAACCACCTGCTCTCGCTTTTATATCATTAATGTCTTCTCAAAATGATAATACAATTCTTAACTTGTCACTGTTTATCACATAGTATGAAACTAAGAACTGGTCTATTAAATGATGGAAACTCGTCTTGAAAGCAAAAACACTATTTTAGAATTGCTTGTCATGTTGTTCAAGTGGTGTTCTCTATCGTTTGTACTTCTATAACATTTGTACTATATCTATCATTTGTATATGTATATGTTGTATGTGGGCCGGAGGCCTTAAATACAATAAACAATTTTGACTTTGACTTTGAATTATATTTTGCTAAGTAATAATATTTGGCAATCTCTGTGATACAAGATTATCTTTTTGATCAATATCAGAATAATATTAATCGGCATGTAGGGGCTATTTGCATATTCCATGAGGATATAGATATCAGGAAAGTTGATCCAATATCTATTTCATTCTGAAGCAACAGTTTCAGTTTGGTCTAAATCGAGATTAGCATAGGGCATTCACTAAATATATGGAAAACGGTTTCTCGGTCTTTCTTACAGTAATTTCGTCTCTTTATGTGCCATGTTTAATACATAGTAAATTGTTCACAGGCAATATAAAATGCAACTGATATTAAAACCACTGAAGATTACTGGGTAACACATTTGAATGGAATAATGGTGTATAGTCGCTGATCTCTATCAGTAAGAACTAGTAAGAATTCTTCCCACTTTCAAAAGTAATCACTGGAATAATGCAATAGATTTAATTAGGTTTATGTAATAATAATGTGTCCCTTTCAATGACTGAAGTAAGTGAAACATAGTGGGTGGGATCATCGGATTTTGCATCGTATACATATCTTATCGATATTGCACAATTTTCAATAATGTCTAATAGCTTTTTAGCCAAGATAGACAAGATGGTTAACTTTACTGTTATAGTGGCTTATACAATTCCCATATGATCACACAATGTCATTTCATCAAGTAGATCATTTACAAATATTTTAACTTTGTAAAACAAATGATTATTGAAAACAAATTGTCATCAAAAAGAAAATTCATTCTGCCAAAGTGTAGTTGTGCAACAATTGTGTGAGATTATGATTTATATATTCGGATTAGGCATATTTCACCTAAAGATAAAAAAAAATTCAAATGAAATCATATTTTTAAAAGATGAGAGATTTGATATAATTCCTTCGCTATTAATATATAAATATGTCCAATTGGTTTATAGAGTGGGTATTTATATAAAATAATTGACACCGTTTTGAATCTGATTTATATGCTTTTCTAATGACTGATAGCTTTTGAGATTATATCTCCTTTATCTAAGGGCATTAGCTCATCTTCTTTTTATCACAATCTCTTGACTTTATCTGGTTTGTTGCCCCAAAGGAATTTATAACATTTTGTCTGAAATTTATCTATTAGCGAGTCTGGTGGGTTTGGTGGAGCTGAGAATAGATGGTTTTAAATTAAGGATTTATGGACTGTTTTTCTACCTAGTGGAATCATAGGGTGGGCTGACCAAATTGACATTTACGTTTCACATTTGTTAAGTTTTGCCATGTAGTTTATTTCTTCCATAGCATGTAGTTCAACACTAAATGTTATGCCTCAGAATTTGTAAATGTTGTAATGGAAATGCTATACAAATGTAGAAGACGAATATCATTTTCTACTTTGTCCATCCATCAATTTATAACTTTTTTATATTATTTTAAATGTAAATGAAATTCAGAATGTTGCAGTGTTTCTTCACCAAGCAATGGTGTTAAGATTGTTGTATATGTGAAACATGCTATAGGCCTGTGGCCTCTTCAGTACTGGAATAAAGATTGAATAGATAGATAGAAACATGCCTTTCAAAAACCGTTTGTTTGGATAGAGAGGTCAGTGAACTATGAGTATTCTGCTTGTTATGACATCCTACAGTAATGATACGTACACAATCTAAGAAGGTTCATTTTGTCGATAACAAAAAATAACTTAAGTTCCATATTTCATCAATTTCTATCATCAATGCTAAATATTATGTTCAATAAAACTTTTGAATTAACGATTTCAGAACCCATGCGTGTTGGAACAGATAAACATTTATAAGTATTACTAGCCCGTGAATAACAAACATGTGCTTATCAAAGATATTCAAAATCGACTAAATCCGACATCAGTATTTTTGTTTTGGCTATGTTGAACATTTGGTAGTGATTCTTTTGGACACTATTTCATGTTCATATTGGCCCAGTTGCAGTTCGTCGGTTTGACAAGAAGCTTTTGCCACGGACCTTGGACTTGTTAGTCGGCTATAGCGGACATACATAGTAACCAGTCTTGTATTAATAAATGTGTTTATATTTTGCAGCAAAATATACAAACGTATAAACTTATATAGATGTTGAAGATACTCATTCGAGGGTTGATCAGCTATGCAACTGCGCATTTACTCCGACAGACAGACAGACAGATGTTTTATAAGAGTCTGACCTCAATCAATGACATATAACATACATACGTTATCTAACGTTGTTACATTTGGGATAACACTGTTAGATATGTTCGCTATCTAAATGGCATGAATTTCTAATACATACATTAACTTATACAAATAATAAAATGATGAGCCACCATGTAGAGGGTAATGAGAGACTTTACATATGGTTAAAACACGATTTAAAACACCTCAGATGTACCTATGTATGTACTTATAAGCTACAATACATGCAAATATACATGTTCTATATATATAGATAATGAAATGCACATAAGAAGTATATTAAACTAATACTCGAGTATATAAAACTAAGTATACAAGCACATAAAGCTGTTTGTATGTAGAGTAAAAATACAATGAAAAGAATGAGAGAACTATAGAAAGTAAACATAATATGAAATTGAAGAGCGAAGATCTAAAATATTTGTTCATGTATTGGCTGCTGTAAAACAGGTGTAGAGAGTAGGTGTTCAGCAGGGATCCCGTTATCCTTTCTTAGTCCTGGTTTCTTGTAAACTGCCTCATTTGCTTTCGATTTATTCAATATGTGAAAAGAAATTAGGTTCCTTTGATTATTGCACGATATAACACCATTTATCTGCAGTTTTTTGAATGAATTAATTGATGATATTTTAGTTAAAATATATTTGTTTAATGTAGACAGGGGTAAGAAATGAAATGTTACCCCCGTGATCTCTGCCATGTTTAAAATGTTGTAATTGTGTACAGAATGAGGCACATTTATCGATTTCCACATAGGCTGTGCCTGATATGTCGATGAACAGTTTTCATCCATCCAAATTAATATTTGAAGAAAAGTTAAAATTTCATTTTTGTTTTTATAAAATTATAACGACGTAGAAATATTTTTTGACTGATGACTAAAGGCCTACACTATTCAAGTTTAGAGAGTTCCACGTCAAAAACTCAAGATATTTGTTATTGAAAATCATACATAATATGATAAAACCAGCTAAGATGTATATTTTTTTGCCTGGTAGTTTATTTCAGAGGCCTATGGTCTAGGAACAATGTCTTGTGGGGTCAGGTGATATGAGGAAATTATATTATTTACAATGGATTAGCTAACAGTATTGGTAATTGGTAAAACGCCGCTTTAAGAGTATTTCACTTATATCACAGCTGCTAGTATTATTACCACGTGGCTATGCACTGTGGTGAAGCATATGAGAAACGGTTGGTATTAGCTGGAATTAGCGAACCATGGGTGGTACTCCACTGAAATTCAATGTAGCATTGCACCCAAACCTTATTGTGTGTAGGACTGTTCTTCTGCAGACAAAGTGGCATGGTGGGATTCGAACCCCGGACCTCTTGATCCGAAGCCGAACGCGCTAACCACTGCGCTATCCCGCCCCCGCACAATGTCTTCAGAAGCAAACTTAACTAACATTTGAATATTTAAAGGGAAAGTTCTATCACCGATCTATCGGCAGCATCCGCCATATTGGATTTTTGGCATTACGTGAAATGAAAACATGCTATATTTAACTCAATTTTACACCTTTTTGAAAATTAAACATATACAATGATAGAAAATTCACATAGTAACACATAACATATAAAAAACGAATAAACAATCTGCGTTTAGTCCGTAGCGAAGTTTTCCCCACTAGCAGCGCCGATGAATGGCTTCAGTTCTCATTGTTTTTATTTTGCAACAAATATGCGCTTGTCTTTATCAAGTTGTGAAATATAAAGTCATCAAAATATTAGCTTCATTAATATATTTTAATTAAACTGTGTTTTAATCATGTATTTATATCATATTTGTGTAAACAAGAACATCCTCTCGAATTTCGTTTCCACAAAAAATACCCCGATAGAACCCTCCTTTTAAACATTATCTAATCATTTTCTGAGTGACATGCGTTTCAAGAAATCGTTTTGGAATATTCTTATCTGGGCGATATAGGACAGTCGAAAGGACTTTTTTTAATTTGTCTTATGACGTCCTACATGTACATGACATGTAAGTCCAAGAATATTATTTATGTCGGCAACATCTTTTACTATTTGCAATTCTACATTTTATAATTGTTTGAGTTCTGGACAAATACCATCATTGAAAATGCGATACCAGCACCCAAAGTATATTTCAACTAACATGAAAATAATTTAAAAAACCCATCATACTCTGTGATGTATGAAATTGAGAGTACGTCTTTATACAACATGTGCCTATCAAAGATATTCAAAATCGACTTTCTGTTGAAATGAGGAGGCGTTTCTTTTTCTGTTGAGTGTACGTCAGTTTCCATTATTAACCGAAACAATATACAGTACAAGACTATAAACTTGTTAAATGTCACGAAGAACATTTTGACACCTGAACTGTCGGACAAACAGATGTCTTAGCCACATATAAACCTATACTGAATCATTCGTGTTTACGTTAAACTCTATCCGCTAAATTGTACCGAAAGGATATCAAATCTTGAGCTCTATCCTTCATCAAATACCGCTTATGCAATGTTTCTAATAGTTCAAAGACTGCTCTTAAATGTCCATGTATTGTAGTTGTTTGCTCACTAAAGTAACTTCAATGGGATTGAAACGATGATTTAGTTCTCTATGGCCCATACTCAACAGGTAATTAATGTCGTGAGGGTTTTTTGTATTGAAGGGTGTTATAAAGGTAAAGTGTTATATTGCTTATTTTTCGCCGATTCATAGATTCAGAAATGGTTCACGGGTTAATTCGATGGGTGTTATTCAGGACTTAGTTTTCAAGTGGAAATAATGGACATCAACTGTTGTTTTCAATTCATTAACTTACAACCTTGTGTCTCTTTCATTCAATCATTTCTCTGGAGAAGATGTCAGCACTAGACATAATTAAATCTAACGTTTTTCAATACAGGAAACTCTTTTACAAGGAGTTTCGTATACATTGAGAATAATTTTGATACGCATACTTGTATTTTCAAGTATAACTAATTCATAGCATTATGTGTCAACTGGCCTTAAACAATAAATTATTAAACTACAATTCTCTCCCCACAGAGGTTATTCCTTTGTTACGTTCGATGATAACACATCTCATTACACGACCCGATAAGCCGTATTCATAGACAACGGTTATCTGTGATGAAAAAATGGTTATTAAACTCTTCAGTGTGAGAGAAAGATGTGTAGGTCTCTCATTTTGACGCGAACACCTTAAGATGGCCGCTCGATGGGGCATGGACTCGTATGACTTAACCGAACCGTGTATATTCCTTTTAGAACTCTCTTTATTGATTCAGGAGTATTATTTATAGCCATTGGTTACGCATATTTATCTTTTTGTGAGAACACTCTGTATTTCAGTACAAACGGCGTGCTACAGCACCTTTAATTATTGACGTCGTCCATGACCAGTACTCTACAAGTTAAATGTACACGTGACATCTTTTGTCATTAGGGTTCAGAATTAGCTTCATCAGCAGATCTTTCGTTTTGCGAATTGACAGTAGTGGATGAAGTTGGACTATAAATCTCTTTACGTTGGAGTTAAATCTCAATTACAGGAGCACAGAACCGATCCATCACGACGTGTTTAGGTATATATCGATATATATGAATTGCAAGATGTCTCCCTTTCACAAAACTTTAAACTTATAGATACAATAGAATGTATTTGATTTCAATGTATTGGTTGACATAAGTCACACGACTGAAGTTTCATTATTTTCAGAGGATTAATATATTATTCAGATATAAATTAAAGATATAAATGAGCGATAGTTTTTTAAAAATCTTATTTCCTTGAAGTTATCGTTGCTTCAAGAAAAACAATTTACAAACGTGTTTAAAGAGCCATTAAGTATGTTGTTAGCGGGAAATTCTGTCTGTTATAAATGGTGTTATTTTTTTAATGCCAGTTCATTCAGTATAGTTACAATATAAAGATGAAAGTCGCTATTTGTGATCGAAACCTGGACAATAGTTCCCGCAATTGGCAACATGTAATTACAACTAATCTCCAACGGACAAAAACAGATGTGGGTTGGTAACGTTTAATAAGTCATATGACTATTGTTCATGTATATGAAACGTTATATATATTGCACAGTGTCACGTAAAAGGCTGTTGATCGATTTTCATTGGAAACAAGTAACAACCATGTTCTTACGAATAGGGTATAAATATTCACGCCAATTGCAAGTGAAGTTCTTTTTAACTTTACGTCAATACATATATTCTTTCCGCGCCAGACCTTAGCTGTACACATACGTATACCTACCTATTTAACATACAAAGAAGGTAAAACACTATCCGCCAACTTGAATCCTGGATATAAAAACTTTCATTGATTCTTTAAAACTTTCATGTTTAAAGAGATATGTTAATAACCAAAACGGTTACAGTTTAGCCGGGTTCCCAATAAAAGAAATTCTTTGTTTAGGCTCAAATATTACTTGGAAATACAAACTTGAAAATCCATTCTGGAAAGACACTCTAAATGCATGGTCAAGATATAGTAGGTGTTTTAACTGCAATAATGATATTAACGAAATCCTAATGCAACCTCTTTGGTTAAATCACTTAAGTAATCAACCAGACTTAATCATTTACGATTGGTTTAAAAAGGAATAGTCCATATCAAAGACATTTGTAACGACCATGGCTTCCGAACTTTTTCAGAACTTAAAACAATTTTCCAAATAAAAGGTACAGTGTTGGATCTCAACCGTGTTCTAATTAGTATCCCTAAATTATGGAGAAACGAAATTCAAATTACAAATCATCCGAATTTAACAAATTTCTTGATATGATCACCGTGTAACAATTTATTGAAGCCAACTAAAGGCTCTAGAATATTTTATGAAAAATTGAAATCAGAAAATAACTTTCCAAAAGTTTGTGACAAATGGGAGAGCGAACTCAATGTCAGCATCGACTGGGAGTCTACATTTTTACAATATAGAAAATGTTGCAAAGATACAAAACTTCTAGAGTTTCAATATAAATTTAAACACAGAACCATATACACTAAAAAAGAGTTGCTTAAAATGAAACTGATTGATAACGACCTATGTACATCATGTGGTTCAGTTAGTGAGAACATCTTCCATGTATACATTGAATGTCCAACTGTAAAACTGTTTTGGAAAGACTTTAATGATTTCATCAATATTTCATTCAACATTCCCTATCAAACTTCCACGTTAGGTATCCTATTCTGTAACAGTAATAACCATATACTTAACCACATGATATTATTAGCGAATCGCCACATTTTTATTATAAACCTGAAAGTTATTAAGCCAAGTTTTACTAATTATAAATCAGTTTTAAAGGATGTTTACCCAATCGACAGATTTATCGCCACAAAGAACATCTGTTTAAATTCTTTCATGAGAAAATGGAAAGCCATTTCATGGGCGTTTTATGGGATGTTTTATGCATGTTTTAATATAGTACCTGCTCCCACTCAGGTAACACTTATATGTATGCCTCTTATGCATTTATCCCTGATTATATCAATGTTTGAATGTACGTGTATCCCAATGAAGTCAATAAAAAATCTTTGGGGAAAAAAACTTGAATCCTGCTATAGGACTGGAAATAGAAACTTGTATCATACAATGGGTGGTATTCTTGGCAGGATAAAGACAACGGATATTTTCGGTATCCGTTGGGGTCATATACGGATAAAGATGCAAATTACAGTGGTCAAGTGACGGAACTTCTTTTGGAAATGACGTCGCACGCGTTAACATTTCAAATGCCTGTAATAACCGTGACAATTATAGCGTAACAGCTTCATGTAAATATACATGCTTCATTTCATATAGATCCACATTAATTTGAGAAATGATCAAAACAAATCATTGTGCATTGCATAGTGCGGCAAAATTTTATTATGTTCAAGCAGTGCCAAAACATGTTCATCGCGAGTTGAAAACTACCGAGCAAACACTTTATAATACTCACAGGTAACAAAGGCAGTTTGAGTCACACATTCATTTATCGAACGGCAATCTTCAAGGTTCCATAATGTGACGGGATTTTAGAATTAGCTGCCTAACATTCAGTTTAGCTCTCCGTGTGGTGCGAGTCGCCATTTGCAACCGGGCGGAAGGGAAGCAACTCTTCGAGATTCGCTTACAGTCATGGTTAAACAAGCGATTGGACGAGAGTTCGAATTCGCTGTCCTCACGTTAAATATTTTTCATTTGAAAAACGTATTTTCAAACGTATTAAAACATTTAAAATTAAGATCATGCCAAAAATAACAATTATTTTCACTGAAAGCCTAATTTAGGAGGCGTTATTTTGTGTCATTTTACTGTGAGAATAGCACGCAGTTCATTTGCATATATCAATACGCTAAGTTAGAGTAAAGTACAACTTTGAAATAATGTTGTCATGCTGTTTTGCGCAAAATGAATGAAGAATGACATTGTATGATAAAGAAGTTATCATGCTCGTGTGTTTTGGGGTGGTAAATATCCTGCATTAGGAATAAACACAATGTATTTAGCTCGCAAAGGTTCGCAAAATACAATGTTTATTCCTAATGCAGGATATTGACCATCCTAAAACACACTCTCGTGATAACCTCTATGTATCACTCTACGAATATTACGAATCGTATATGAGCCAGAAAACCAGTTTAACCATTTCCGGTCCTATGGCAGGATAATATAGGTATGAACCAGGTGTAAAATGATGCTTGCGCGTATACATCTTTTACATGTCCAGTTGTTTCCTCAACCTTTTTCAATCTTTGTTGAATGTTTGTGTTGCCTTCGTCTTGCTGTAAATTGATCAATCATTAAACAATTACAAATAAATAGAAAGATATATACCTGAGGGTGGTTCATATATACTCATTCCAAGAAAAAGGGAATCACCTGTTAAAAAGGAATTGTAGACTCAAAAATGTGTTGTCTAATAATAATAATAATAATGATGATGATGATGATGATGATGATCGACTTTTATCGAAAACTACCATTTTGATGATAGTCGACTTAGTACTATAGTATATTGACGATATGAAGGTAAAAGTAGTGATTTCTGATCGAAAACCGGACAATGCATCGCGATTGGCGCGCGCCAATGATTCAAACGAAATTTTTTAATCTTATTTATAACAGACAGAATGACAAATTTAGCTTTATTATGTTTAATGGGTCATATAACTACTATGCAAGTAAATGGGACGTGCAGTTTCGGTTTCTACACATGCATAATGATGTTACTCGATTTTGATTGGATATTAGTAATTATGATATATTTGGCGATTGATGATGAATATGCAAACTGGGTGAATTTATTTCTATTGTAAACAACACATAAGGTGAGTTGGAACGTATAAAAGTCAACATTTTTTAATGAAACACAATGGATGCACCTTTAAGATGTGGTTTCCAATCACGCTTCTTGAAGAGAAATATCTAAAGACACCAATACACCTCCTCAAGGAATAAACGTCAATCACTTTGTGATAAATTTATGTGAAACGGTCCAAAATGTTGGACAGGTTTGCAATGAATGAGTACTAGTTGTTCTAACTACATGGAGATGCACAGATGTTGATGCAAAAGCATAAGGAATAGTGATGTTTTTATATGTTAATATAATAATTGATCCACAAATATAATTTGTAATAATGTTAATAACATTTTATAACAAGTTATAACATTCAGTGGAGGGTGACATCGTAATTTATCAGAACCGCGTTAGTGTTTATACAACGAGCTGTAGGCGAGTTGGATAAACACTGATATGGGTCTGATAAATTATGATGTCACCCGAACAAACTGAATGGTATAACGTATTTATCTTGTATCAAAATATCATTAAAAAACAAAGAAAAAATTTGACAAAGTACACCTGATCGATCGACAAACTATGACCTTTAACTTGTGTCACGTGACATGGAATGATTGACGTGGATGCATGCTTTATTCATGTTGCGGGATATAAAACATTGATCACCCTCGGGAAGATAAATCAACCCCTATGACGGCGTTTATTGATATTTGTTAATGGTCACGTGGACCAATCAGGGATCGACATTCTTACATGAGGTAGGATAATAATTGATGATGGCGTGTAAAGTTCGCCATTCAGTAGTTTCGACACCCGTGACCAAACTAAAATCTCTTTCACTCGTGAGATCTGATTTCCCTTAACTTATCCTTATCTAATTATAACGCAACTGTGAGGGTGGTTTCATTCAATTCCCTCCCAGACAGACAGATTACCACCCCAAATCTGGTTAACGCTAAGGAATGAGTAAACTGATTAGATAAATTAACCGCAACAATGATCGGCATTAGTTTCGAGAGGATTGGCTCA
The DNA here is from genome assembly GCA_936450465.1 of Gibbula magus. NCBI lineage: Eukaryota > Metazoa > Mollusca > Gastropoda > Trochida > Trochidae > Gibbula > Gibbula magus. The sequence continues at coordinate 14,106,052 of OW388295.1, forward strand.
GACAGAGATCAGTATCCGTTGATTGGTGATGCTTCATATTTAATGGAATATGCTGGTGTACACTCGAGAAATTATATTATTTACAATGGATCAGCTTACAGTATTGGTAACTGGTAATTGGTAAACGCCGCTTTCAAGAGTACTTCACTTATGTCATGGCTGCTATTATAATTGTAGGGAGAAAACCAAACCACTGTGGCTATTGTGATGAAATCTGCGACCATCGACTGGAAACAGTGAACCATGGATTGTATATATTTGAGTAATATCTACTTCAGAAATTAAAGGGTCCTGCAAACTTTAAATCGGAACATTTAAATTAATGTTACTCTTATCAAAGGACCTTACTATTTATGATTCCGTGTTGTCTATAATTAGACTTCAATCAAATCAGACTATTTGCTTTTTCAATGTTGTATCTCAATTTAAGAAGGGAATGCGTATTCTCGAACTCAGGATGTTGGTAACATAAAGAACTGATATAAGAACGAGTTTCGCCCAGAACACAAATTTACTATTTCCTCAATATTATAAATCGTATTGTAGCTGTGTATTTCTCCTCAGTTAACACTCACTGCGCAAATTCAAGGAAGCCATTTTGCGCTTGCTGTTACCAACATTTGTCTTGACAAACGTTAATGTGATTTCTGAAAATCTATACAACTTTGGTCGATTAATCTTTATTAGATATGACTTTGATCGATGATGTCACACCCAATAACCCCTGTATCACGTTGGTTATGAGATGAGCATTGGCGTCTCATTACGTGAGTAATTCAGTTATTTCGATGTTACCCTACTGCAATTCTTACTCTCAAATGATGTTAAAACAAATCTGCATCCCGCTTTACAAAATTCAAAAATGCTGTTAAATCTTGATTAAATGCTGATGTTTTCTCGGAAACACGATGGTTTAGATATGTCTTTTGAAGTTTTAAAAATCTATATTCTTAATTCTAAATTAGAGAATATTAGCTATAAGCAAGTGGCTATGTACATGGATGTCATTGTTTCAGAATGGCATAAAACTTACCTCTAGGAACTTATTCTCAATATATGTACGTCTTTTGAAGCTTTTTAAACCAATATTCCTTAGCCATAAATGGGCGATTTCATGGTGACTGATTTTTACCATTTGGGTCTAGGTTCCTTCACGCCTCGAACTGTAGAGAACAGAACAGAAGAGGTGCGCAGTGCGCGAAGTGATGTGCAGGAGCAAAACAGAAACACACTTCAACTTCAACTTCGCCTTTACGTATCGAGGAGGAAACCAAGAGGAAGCGAGATGGAATCAAGAGAAATCATGACAGAAACAGGATGAAATCAAGAGGAAATAAGACGGAAACAAAACGTAATTAAGATGGAAACAAGACGAAATCAAGCATACAAGACGGAAACCAAATTAAATCAAGACGGAAACAGATAGAATCATGACAAAAACAAGATGAAATCAAGATGGAAAGAAGACGGGAAAAGACGGAAACAAAAATGTAACAAAACGGAATCAAGACGGAAACAAGATGGAATCAAGGTGGAAACAAGACGGAAACAAGACGGAAAACAAGACGGTCACAAGACGAAAAACAACGTAAAACAAGACGGAAGCAAGACGAAATCAAGACGGAAACATTATTCGAATCATAGATATCAGCCACCATACGATACTTTTGATGCTTGTATTGTGAAACACGACGAGGCTTACATCCACCCGAAGCCTTAATCAGTAGTGATAACATCTTCTTTTATAGTTAGTGAGAATCATCGAATGACTCATTAGACAAACGTAATAATACAGTGGTTTAAATGTTTAATACATTTTTGAAAATTCAACATTGAGAGATACCAGACATTATACGCGCGCTTCAAATAGGCCAAAACACAGCAAATCAGCCGGCGGTTCAACAAAATGAAGCGCTTCGTAGCGCTCATTGATCGCTCAATGTAGCGCTCAATGAGCGCTTCTTCTCTCTTGAACGACACAGTGCAAATTCCTCGAAGTTTGCTCGCCTTGCTACGTAGCGCTACATTGAGCAATCGCGTTCAAGAGAGGTTTAAAAGTAATCGCTAATTGAGCGATTGCTTTGAAACCTCTATTGAACACGGCCCAGGACAGACCACACCTTCTATTATCTTGTCTTCCTCTCACTGTGGACAAGATTACTATTTTGAAATACAGAAATAAACGCAGAGATGACAACATAAGTGTTGAAATTCACCTTACACAACTTCAAACATAAACAATTACTGACATTATACGTGCGCATCTAAACGGTCCGAAAACAGCACATCAGAGGCCTGTTCAGGACCACGATTACTGGTGTACGCACGTACCCACGGACGGCTCTAGTCTAAAACTTAGACTGTAAAAAAAAAATAACAAAAATTGAAAAGGAGACTTTTTTTATACACCATTTCTTACAGCCTCCTTTTCAATATTTAATAAAATGGTGATATTTTCAGAATAAATACTTTTTTCATAGTCTGAGTGTAAGACTAGAACGGCTCCTGAATGGAAACCTGAGGTCGCGAGCACTTCCCAAGATAATTTCAGAATATCATCACCATTTTGGAAAATAAATGGTGCCTTACACATAGCAACTGACCAAATTTCAACTGAGGGGGTAATATAAGAAAGAAAAATGAGGTCTTAAAATTTTGTGACACGCGACTCCATTTTGGATCGTATATACTCGCTTGGCAAGACTGCCCCAAAGTGGTCACGCGTGTATTCGCGAGTTCGCGCGAACTTGTTTTCGTTCAGAAGCGGGTACTCGCGAATACTCGCGAGTACTCGCGGTTTTGAACACGCCTCTGGAGAGACCTCTTATGACCTTCTAATGTCTTGTTTGTTACCAATTCAGAGACAGACGTCCTTAATACGAATAACATGATTTGACAATTGATCGACGAAGTGACATTTCATTTGATGCTCAATGAGATTAGAAATCTGAAACACATCTTTGCATGAAGCGAAGAATTATAATGGAACTGAAATTAATTTATTGTAAAGATCATTCAGGGTTTTGTAGCAGATTAAGTGAATTCGGCTCACGATTCGCTTTACTAATTTATCACTTTGTGTCCTTGTAAAAATAAGCTAACGAACTAAAGAAACGACATCAGTTTGATAACAATATTTATTGGGTTTCTTTGTTTTGGGTTGTTTTTTTTGGGTTGTTTTTTTGTATTTTTGCTTGTTTGATGGGGTTTTTTTTGTAATTTTTTTAATTAGGTAGAGTGTTGACCGCCACGATAACAAACAAAATCACCACGACATGACCCACGTGGCTAGGGGTTGGCCTGTTTTAATCGATTTATAAACACAATTGCGAATTTTAGTATGATAAAATTGTAACACTTTAACGACAATATTCATTGTTAGTTATGTAATTGAAATTTTTTGAAAGGACAAGGCTACATACTCTGCAAATATGTTCCAGATAATGTTACATTATCAGTTTTGTCCTTGTAAATATAAGATAATGAGTGAAAGAAACGACATCAATTTGCCAACAATTGTTAGTTATGTAATTAATTGATTTGGTAAGGACAAGTGGGCTCTGTTCTATAATATCCATAACAGCGAGCGCTTATAATCACTCACTGAGCGCTAGATTAAACCTCTCTTGAGCGTGATTGCTCAATGTAGGGCTACGTAGCAAAGGGAGCAAACCTCGAGGAATCGCAACGTGTCCTCAGGAGAGAATGCGCTGCATTGAACGCTAATTAAGCGCTACATTGAGCGATCAATGAGCGATAAAGCTAGAACTTCAGCAATTGTTATTCAGAGTTAGACGTGCATATGTAAACAAACCTAAGAACACTAGCAGTCAGAATTTAGCCTTTACGGAACAATATTTCATGTTTTCATTTGTTCAAACTATATCTAATTATAAGGAAGAACGGGGTCAATTGTCACACTTTTTACATAATTTCTTTTAAACAGTAAACCTATCACTAAAACACTCGTTGCCATTTGTAACTTGACATCTCGGCTTTAAATCACACTGTCAATTGAGCTTCAACATCATGTCATGTTTTTGTTTATCATTACTTATATAAGTCATAAATCACAACCTGACATTTATGTGTTTTCAATTATTTTGTACAAGCATGGAACGTGGCAAGATTTCAAAGAAAGTGAAAAATGTATAAGTAGTATATAGCTAGTCGTCAGAACCTGCTTGAGATTAAGGGAGATTAAGGGACCTTAATTTATGCAGCGTAGCTCATTAACAGGCTAATATATGCATGACGTCACAGGTTAGAAATGTCGACCAATCAGTTGACAGTTAAATGCGAGGATGCTCAGTAGTAGATTATAGTGGATTTAAAAAAACATCCATGATATATACCATCCAGCCAGCAAACCATCCACGAACTCTGACCCCGACACCTACGACCCCGGCACCTACGTCAGAGACCTTATCTGTACATGTATATGTAGGTCATAGAATCGATTTTGGATTTGACAGTATGTACTTTGCAATTAAGGTTGAGATATGACACGAGACCAACAGATTAAAATGGAAATAGGTCGATTCATTTTTGCCTATGTGAATATTATATTATGTGTTGAATATTTTGGACTATGTGAAATATTATTTCTGTGTTAAATAGCAATGTGCAATATGCAATGTGCAATGTGCAATGTGCAATCTCGGAACCCGGAAATAATGTAAATAGATAGATGACGTCACATGGAAATAGGTCGATTCATTTTTGCCTATGTGAATATTATATTCTGTGTTGAATATCTGGACATAACAATGAGTTTATTATCCCAAGGAAATAAATTGTTTATAAAGTAGCAGTATAGTGATGATCATCTCATGCTCCTTGTTCAATGTGCAATGTGCAATATCGGAAACCGGAAATGATGTTAATAGATGGATGACGTCACAAATTAGATATACTGATGAGATTATGACATCACATACTTTAATTAAAATATTCATAATGGAATGGCAAGACGATAAATGTGATAAACTATTAATAATGATGATAATAAAAATAATGATAATTATCCGAGGTGAATTCTTTTGTAGACTTGCTCAAGATAGTGAACTGAATGAATCAAGGGGTTATACAGGCTTGAATATATTTCGCCTTCAAAATAAATTGTGTAGCCTTCAACTTCATCCCTGAATAATCTAGACTTAACTGGTATTAGTAATCCCTAAACATAACCATGGTGAAGAAACCGTAAGTTAATTACGAAAGCTTATTAATAAACATTATTTATAGCATGACTGTCTCTGGAAAATGAGTGTCAAGTTTATATCCAAAACGTATTTGTTAAAGGCTGAAAGTTTACCAGATAGAAGAGAGGGGTTTGTTGGTTTAACCAAGTAAGCGAAAGTCCAACTCGGCTTGTCAATTTAATGTTTGCTTGACTAGTTTCATTCATGGCTGTATGTTTGTCACTCAGAGAGGTATTTAATTTATTCAGTTAATGACTTTTGATAGGTCGCTGTTCTGCTTTTATTGACATAGCTTACCTTTGAGCGAGATGCTATGTATTGATTGTAAAGCATTCATGAGCAAGTCTAGGCACTTCCATTTCGCCCTCTATATACCGCTTCGCTTTCATAGAATAGGTGTATTCGACTTACACCTTGGGTCTATGCACTATATCGGGGTGTATACCCCCTCTCCATACATTATGAAGGTGTTTTATCATTTCGTCATGAATCATTGAGATAGTTCCAATTTATGTTCCATGATGATGAAGACTGTTATACATGTATAGATGTATTTCGTTTTGCAAGAACATGTCCCGATCACTCGGTGGCACACAAACACTATCTAGCAGACATAAACTCAATATTCTCGTGTTGTTTCCATAGTAATGTGCAATGTCTTGTCTTGTTATGTCTTAATAAGTACATGAATATAGATGAAAATATGTAAATATTGTAAATATTGCTTTGAAATAAATCGTCATGGTTTGTTATATAGTGTAAATGTCTTCTAAATGGTTGTCTTGTTTTTATTTTAAAGTGAACTCGTCTCGTGGTAATCATTGAGTATTACATCTCTCATTCTTATCTCTGATAGATAATCAGATGAAAACGAGGTCTGAACATTGGCTGTTTGTATATCACCGTTCATACAGAGAACAAACACATAGCTATAGTAAAGACTCTCTTATTTATTCATGACAGATAGTCAGTGATACACAGCAAGGGGTTCAACAGACATTTTCTGCATATAGTATTGGAAATACAATATATAACTGTTTTGTGACATGTACACAGCAAGACGTTCTTCAAGTACACAATCGACACTCGGTATAAGAAATATGAAAAATGTCTCTGATACAATTTAAAGTCTCTGTCCTCTTATGGCTTATTCCATAGGATAGGGAACGTCCTTAAGTCTTATCCTTGGTGTTTATTCGCCGCCCAGGAGGTCCCAAATTCACGACTCCTTTCACATAGAGGGAAATTGGACGCTTCTTATCATCTTTCTTCTTCTTCTTCTTGAAAGGATCATGTAATGTTTTAATGATGTGAACCGTTTTGGAATTGGCTAATTTAGAACGCATTCTGACTCCCTGAACGCCAAGAGTCGACTGATAGTGATATCTCTGGAATCGTTTGTTATTCCTATTCACTCTGCTCGTCATCTGCATTAGCCCCGCCGTTTTCGGTAGCCATATCCGAGTCAGAGTCGCTCTCAATTTCAGGCATATCCAGGTGAGTCAGAATGTCTCTCAGTTTAGGTTTCGTGAAACGACGGACCTTACTTTTGAGGGTGGACTGGTCCGTTGACGGATCCATGTCGCCCAGACTGACGAGAAGGGGTAGAAACAGGGGAGCCTCTTTAAAGTATTGGGTAAACTCTAGGATACTGTTGAGACTTTCGGCCAGTTTAATTTCCCAAAGCTGTTTCATTTTTCTGTCTATCCATTCTGCCGTCCGACCTAGTCGTTGGTATTTTTGTCGTTTGACTCTCATCACGTCTTGATAAAGGGTATAGACCCGTTTCCAGATACGTTGCAAGCCTACATTTTGCCATTCCTCTGCTTCCGTGTCGGTGACTGGCCAGTGGCGTGGAGGCGGAGGAGCAGGTTGGACAGCGGGATCACTACTTCCACCACCTTTCTGACCTTTCTGCTGTAGTCCCTCATCCTCGGTGTCACTGTCATAGATGATCTGCCGGGCACCAAGATCGTATATGGTGTTGCAACGAATCAACATCACTCAGCAACGTGCCGCAGGATGTACAAGCCGTTGCCATGGTGTTAAGGTCCAGACTCTTTGCCCGAAAGGGATGCAGTGTCGTCCAGAAGGGAATGGGACGTGTGTTCAGCTAGAACGTAACGACCTGTCTGAAGATCTGAGTTAGGTGAGACTTCTTTTATCTCTTGGTGGTGATGCGAACCACCACCGCCCTGCTGACGGCTGGTTGTATTCCGTTGTTGTGACAGGACGTTGAGATGTAGTCTATTTGTTTCAGTCGTAGAAGGTTTGAGATCCACCGTTAGGTTTCCATAAGGTGTTTCAACAGCTCTCTCGTAAACACTCATGAATCTACCTATATCATCAGGGAATATTCTTCTCGCAAATACCTTCACCTGTTGTCTGTCTACAGGCGAGTTGAACAGGGTCACGTAATGCGAATTGAGAGCAATGTCTCGAGATTCCTTGCCTCTCGGGAACAGGTTTTGCAATAGGAGAAAGATCAATACATTTTTGTGATGGGAAGTTTGAGTAAACAGACGGGATATCCGCTTGTCATTCTTGGCTTCGGCCAGAAAATCGTCTAGAACCAACACGTTCTGCTTATGGGCATCGAAGTAGTTGTCCTCCTCCAGGTTTTAGGGTAGTCCTTTCACAAACTGGACCTGGGGTAAGACTTGACGAATGCCATTGTATAGAGGTTGCCACACGGAATAACACCAAACGATCGAATCTGGTAATGGTTGAATCAAACCATGTCGTAATAGGTTGAAGACGAATACAATCTTCCCCGAACCGCTTGGCCCGACCACAAGAGCGTTTGAGGGAATCTCGAGCTGGAATCATGAGGAGGCGGAGGAGGAGGAGGAGGAGGAGGCTGACACTGGTCACTCTGAGGTAGAGGAGGAGGTGGAGGAGGAGGAGGAGGAGGAGGAGACTGACCGCTCCACTGGCCACTCTGAGGAGGAGGAGGAGGAGGAGGAAGTGGAGACTGAGTGCTCCACTGGCCACTCTTAGGAGGTGGAGGAGGTGGAGGTGTGTAAGGAGTCCACCCATGCCTCTGCTTCTGATGTCTCAATAGGTTGTCATTTCGTGTAAAACTCTTCCCACAATCTGGACAGGCGACCCGCTCCATTCTGATCTAATACATATATGTGAGGAGAGGTTGAGAAGAAGTCTTTTTATACTTTTCTAGCCTCTGTCTCTTAAGCGCAGCTAGAGCCCTGTCCACAACGCCTTGTGTTGTCGAGATGTGTTGTATGTTCACTACAGTCGGTTTCCTATGCTCCCTCCCTTTAGATGCAGTCTGTTTCGAGTTCTTGTTCTTCTTTTTCGTAGAGGGTAATGTCCGAGTAACTCTCCATTCCTTAAAAATAATGGAGCCGAGGCCCCGAAGGGGCCGAGGCACATTATTTTTAAGGAATGGAGAGTTACGAGGATATTACCCTACTTAAATTACACTCAAAGTATTGCTCTTTTATAAAAATTGCTTTAGAAAGTTAAAGAAATTAAATTTCTAGTTAAAAAATATGATGTGAAGTGTAACTCTCCATTACTGAAAAATAATGGAGTGAAAGAACAATAGGATGACGTCACAAGTGTAATTTAATGATGGGTAACAGGTTTCTTCTGAGAGGTAACCTGTCGCCTCTTCGCCGAAGACTTTGCTTTAGAAATCTTGGATTTCCTAGCTTGGGTCGTTTTGCCAAACGTTGAGAATATATCTCTCGGAACAACACTATCTTCTAAAGTTCTCGTCTTCATTTTAAAAAACGTCTTATCCGTGTGCTGGTAAGAGGGAAAATGTCATTCTGTTCCTTCTGTGCTGGCGTTTTAAAGTATCTTGTTGTCGTCACAAGAGCATGAAGGAAAGTGGATAGTTAATTTTCTTCTGACGGTACACTTGTCGCTATGTCCTATGAAACGGTGATACGTGTATTTCAATTTAGTCTTGCAGTACACACAGATCTCGACACGTGGCACACTAATAGGACATCTTAGTCTCTCCTGAGTAACGACCAGTCTCTAACCGATGCTTATATGTTAAAATTAGGCGCATGCGCTGTAGGGTCACAACATAGTTACTATACAAATATATCTCTCGGATTGAGAGTTATCTCCCTTCGTTTGGCAGAGCCATGTCCCTCGAGTGGAGGAGATAGGTCGTCCTCTCGTTTGCGTTTCGTAGTACGCTTCTGTCCTTTCGTCTCTGCTTTCTGGACCACGTCCTCATTAGGTTGTGCTGGTGGTGATGGTGGTGGTGGTGATGTGATGAGGATGAGACCCGAAACCGGGCGAGCTTTCACCATTTTTTCACCTTTACTTCTGCGATGTAGAAAGTCTATAAACTACTGGGTATCCGGAACGTAGACTTTCCTTCCCATCGTACGTTTTTTAAACATAAACTCAACACGACTGATACGTTGAGAGTCTCTGTCAAAAATGAAGGAAGAGAGAGCGTTCTGCCTATTTTCATAGAAGAAGATCAATTTGTTGAGTCGTGTTTGTATCGATAATAGGGTCGGTATCTGTTACCCATAGATCTCCTAACTCTATGGTAACACTGTCCATTACTATGGAAACAACACGAGAATATTGAGTTTATGTCTGCTAGATAGTGTTTGTGTGCCACCGAGTGATCGGGACATGTTCTTGCAAAACGAAATACATCTATACATGTATAACAGTCTTCATCATCATGGAACATAAATTGGAACTATCTCAATGATTCATGTCGAAATGATAAAACACCTTCATAATGTATGGAGAGGGGGTATACACCCCGATATAGTGCATAGACCCAAGGTGTAAGTCGAATACACCTATTCTATGAAAGCGAAGCGGTATATAGAGGGCGAAATGGAAGTGCCTAGACTTGCTCATGAATGCTTTACAATCAATACATAGCATCTCGCTCAAAGGTAAGCTATGTCAATAAAAGCAGAACAGCGACCTATCAAAAGTCATTAACTGAATAAATTAAATACCTCTCTGAGTGACAAACATACAGCCATGAATGAAACTAGTCAAGCAAACATTAAATTGACAAGCCGAGTTGGACTTTCGCTTACTTGGTTAAACCAACAAACCCCTCTCTTCTATCTGGTAAACTTTCAGCCTTTAACAAATACGTTTTGGATATAAACTTGACACTCATTTTCCAGAGACAGTCATGCTATAAATAATGTTTAAGCTTTCGTAATTAACTTACGGTTTCTTCACCATGGTTATGTTTAGGGATTACTAATACCAGTTAAGTCTAGATTATTCAGGGATGAAGTTGAAGGCTACACAATTTATTTTGAAGGCGAAATATATTCAAGCCTGTATAACCCCTTGATTCATTCAGTTCACTATCTTGAGCAAGTCTACAAATGAATTCACCTCGGATAATTATCATTATTTTTATTATCATCATTATTAATAGTTTATCACATTTATCGTCTTGCCATTCCATTATGAATATTTTAATTAAAGTATGTGATGTCATAATCTCATCAGTATATCTAATTTGTGACGTCATCCATCTATTAACATCATTTCCGGTTTCCGAATTTGCACATTGCACAAGGAGCATGATGATTTGTGACGTCATCCATCTATTTACATCATTTCCGGTTTCCGATATTGCACATTGCACATTGCACAAGGAGCATGAGATGATCATCACTATACTGCTACTTTATAAACAATTTATTTCCTTGGGATAATAAACTCATTGTTATGTCCAGATATTCAACACAGAATATAATATTCACATAGGCAAAAATGAATCGACCTATTTCCATGTGACGTCATCTATCTATTTACATTATTTCCGGGTTCCGAGATGCACATTGCACATTGCACATTGCATATTGCACATTTCTATTTAACACAGAAATAATATTTCACATAGTCCAAAATATTCAACACATAATATAATATTCACATAGGCAAAAATGAATCGACCTATTTCCATTTTAATCTGTTGGTCTCGTGTCATATCTCAACCTTAATTGCAAAGTAAATACTGTCAAATCCAAAATCGATTCTATGACCTACATATACATGTACAGATAAGGTCTCTGACGTAGGTGCCGGGGTCGTAGGTGTCGGGGTCAGAGTTCGTGGATGGTTTGCTGGCTGGATGGTATATATCATGGATGTTTTTTTAAATCCACTATAATCTACTACTGAGCATCCTCGCATTTAACTGTCAACTGATTGGTCGACATTTCTAACCTGTGACGTCATGCATATATTAGCCTGTTAATGAGCTACGCTGCATAAATTAAGGTCCCTTAATCTCCCTTAATCTCAAGCAGGTTCTGACGACTAGCTATATACTACTTGTATAACAGAAAGGATCCACCATATTTTCAATTTCTTTTGGCAGAAGGTGAGTAGATGTTTCTGTCTATGATGAAATGTATACTCTGCATTGATTTATAGATGTAAGAAATAACTTGTGTAATATTGTATGGCATTTCTTCCTCAAGCAACAAAGCACTGTTGTTTCTGTGTTTAATTGTGCTCTACTTGTATTTAATAAGAAGTCGACATTTTCCCCCGTAAATCACTCGTGCCTAAATATCGGTGTATCCCTCGCTCTCGCTCGGGAAATACTGATATTCAGGCACTAGTACTCGTGTCGTAAACATAGTATGACATAGAAACTCATATAATATCCTCTATATGTATTGTTCATTGTGAATGTAGACAATAAACGTCAATACGGATGGTTTTATATGTCAGCGTTGTAGACATAATGACTCAAATAATGTATGACGATACTCATCTCCAACTAAAATCCATGTAAATGTGAATCTCATTCTTCTTATATTAGTAGTTGTGTGATCCATTCACGAATTCATTCATTGTCGTCATCTGTTTTAAAATCAACATAGCACGGTTCCCATAAAGCAGTAAGCGCACAAGAGTGATACTTAATGCCAAATAACGCGCAAAATCGGAACACTTTGTCCTCATCTTATAAATCGTTCTACCTCTGCATTTGCCTGCAGCGACATGTGCCCTTGCTCTGTCCTCGTACAGCACTATTGAATGACATACTTTACAGCGCCAACATGATTTTCTATAAGTGTGTCAACTTTCTCCTGAAGTAGTGTTTTCAAATGTTACATGAGGATGTTCCCCAACAACTTCTCTTGAGGTATGTCCTTTGGCCACCGATTCGATTCGTCTGTATTCGCTCAACAACCCTTGTACGACTTACCACACGAGTAAACACCTCACGATTTGTACTATTAAAATAAGGTTATCGTGGCAACGTTCTAAAACTTTAAGATTGCCTTGCAAATGTATGTAGTTCAACAAACACCTCCAAAGAATGTAAGTTGAGCCATTCTCACTTTCAAAACAGATTGAAAGTTTGAAAGTCATGTAAAGTTAAATTTTGAGGTACGTTTATGCCGTGTGTTTTATAATGATTTGTTAAGATATAGTTTTTATCAAGTAGAAACTTTCAATTCATTCATTTAAGATCGCCACGATTTTAACAAAAGCTTTACCGTATATTAATCTCCTATTTTCCTCCAACCGAATTATTGAAAGGGAAATTTGCACATTCGTAGACAAATCGTAATTAATTCTTGAAGTCCGTAAATGATTCCTTGTTGAATCGTCAAAATTTTTCCAATTCGTGGCATTCGTGAAAACTTTCGACAATTTATTTTACGAATTATCTACGAATTGCAGTGTCGTAGATGGTTCGCAACCTATTCGTAATCGTGTAGTCAACAGTTGTTGGAAACTCGTGGTTGTTAATGCTGGACAGGTGTCTTCATCTCATATTACTCACGATTCATCTCCGAATCATCCACGAATGTCGCGAATTAAGGACGCTACAAGTACGGATTAATCGACAAATTGTCACGAACTATCGTAAATTATTCGTACATGAATCGTGATATCGTGTCTTATTCGTGGAAATCCGCAGTGTAACTTTGTCTTATTCATTTCTTATAATTCGTAGACAAGTTTCGTAAACGTTTCGAACAAGTGTAATTGTTCTACACGAAATTTAACAAATATTCATGAACATTCAAGAATTTACACAAGCTCCTATTCGTGGTGATACGGGATGATTCGGGATGATTCGGGATGTTTCGGGATGATTCGGGATGAATCGTGTAGTAGTGAAATACATGTAGGAGTATTACTACTTGGCGAGTTTTCAAGCGGTTTGCTCATTTCATATATTAACATTTATCGATACTTTCATACAGCTATTTCAAATTGAAGAGTGCATTTTATATCTTTAAATCAAATATTTATATATAGACAATATTTATAGATATCAATACAACTCTTTTCACGTAAATGATGGTGACAGAATGTTAGTTCTTGATTTGATATGGAGTGGAAAGATAAGGAATTTATGGATGTTCAACTTCTTTATTTCACAATGGCGACGTTTCGGTGTAAATCCTTATACCGTTATCAAGCATGTAATGGAGACATCTCTGCGTAGATCGGTGATGGCTTGTTTCTCTTCTTTGGTGAAGTTGGGTTGTTGAGGTTTAGAGCTGGACTTGTGCACGATGTCGGCCATTTGGTTGCGACGGAAGTCAGCGTTTCCCTTGGTGCTAGTTGCTGGAGACCCTTTTCTATGTTGGCAATGAAGTCATCGTGATTGCGTAGAGAGCGGGTTGGGACAGTCAGCTGCAGTCCTCTGGATAGGATGTTGATCTGCGGCTGTGTGAGGTTTTTGTCACTGAGGTTGATCACAGTTTTCTTCAGGAACTCGGCTTTGTTGTTGCGTTGATTGTTTCGGTCAGGTGGCTTAGGCTTTAGGCTTTGATATGGAATTTTGACTTATTGTACGCAAGGATGTTGCGTGAAAGTAGTCATTCACCAGACACAGAGTTTAATGAATTGTTTAAAATATACAACATATTTAAATTCTTCTAACTTGAAAAATATTAATTTTTACGTGAAACGATCAAATCAAATTACAATTTAATAAAGTCTCTTCAGGTCCTTGGAATAGATATTTACACATATATTGGAAATGATCATTCAGTAGCTATGCCAATTTAAGAATTTAATGAACAGAGACTTTAATGAAATTGTTAAAATTGTCAGTGGTTTATAATATAGTAACACTGAGTATGTGTGGAATTTATATTATGATACATGATACATCTGATAGTATATCAAAACGTGAGCTCGTAAATAAAAATTATTAACTGAGGAAGTGTGTCATATGACTTTCACGAAACGAGTGTGACTTTTTGTATTGCCCGAGTGAGAGTGAGGGTTATATATAAACTCAGGGGCAAAAGAAACTATACCAAAATTGTTTATGTTTTGAAAAGTTGAAACTAGTTTTTCAAATCGATTTTTTATATGTCACAACAACGCAACTTCATAATTACCGAGAAAAAATTCATGCTTCTAACCAAATATGGACCAAACTGTATAAAAACCACGAATCTGCATGCTTTGGACCTCAGTTGTAACGAACACAACACGTGACATGCCGAGACTTACCACAGAGGAACGAGAGAGAGCGATTGGTGTGTTGCAGTTGGGAGCACGTCACGACCACGTTGCTTGTATCTTCAACTACGATATGTAGACTGCCGACACGAATGGCACAGATGAGACCCAGGACCGGCCAAGAAGTGGAAGATCCAGGGTCACAACCGCAAACGATGACCGCTACATCCGTATGATTCACCTACGCAATCATTTGGTCACAGTGACGTCATCAGCAGCAATAGCGTTACACCGTGTTATCAGCAGAAGGACAGTGGCCAGACGTCTTCGTGAACATGGCATTCGAGCCTACCGGCCCTTCCGCGGGACGATGCTAAGCCGAAGTGACCGATGTGACCGACGTTAACGTCACCAATGGGCAAGAATGGTACAGCGGTGGCAGAACAGGAACTGGCAAATAATTTTGTTTACAGACGAAAGCAGGTTTCAGCAACAGAAAGCTGATGGCCGAGTGCGTGTTTATCGTCGGAGAGGAGAGAGAACGGCCCCGTGTTGTGTCCAGGACGTTGTGTCATTCGGCGGCGGTAGCGTCAAGGGACCACACAACAGAACTGGTTGTCTTTGACCGTTATAAGAATGCCAAAGGCTACATCGAAACCCTTTGACGTCCTATAGTGCCCCCCTTACCTCGCAAAGTCCAAGAGTAATCCTCCAACAAGACAACGATGGCCCCCACACAGCCAGAGTACCTAGAGACTTCCTAACGTTAAACAACGTCAACATTTTGCAATCGCCAGCGTGATCACCAGATTTATCACCGATTAAACACTTGTAGGATAATTTCGACAGGCAAATAAGGCAGAGAAATCCACCTCAATCAAATCGGAAAACGTTAACCCAGGCACTCGTGGAAGAATGGCAAGCCACCCCTAATGACGTCATCAGGCGCCTTGCAAATCCTGTGTGTCGACGTGTGCAGGCCTTATTCAAAGCAACGGAGGACATACCAGATACTGACAGTGTTCTAGTGTTCCTTTAAAACCGTTCTCTGTAGGCTCTAAAATGACTTGTTTATTATTGCAAATTGACATTTAACCCCAGTTCCATTCATTGCATTCTACTGCATTAACCGTACGTGCAACCTTTTCAAAATTTCGATCAAAACATGGTCAGTTAAATTGTCTTGTTCATATTATTTATGTGACATATTTGATAATGTTGATAAGAACAAAACAATGTTGGTATAGTTTCTTTTGCCCATGAATTTCGTAAAATACTTACCGGACACTCGAGTGTTATAATTTCTTTATTACCCATTTTATTCCATTTCATTTGCGTAAAATTAGTCAGGAAACGGTCCACTTCTATTGCCACGGCAAGCTAAAGTGACGTTACGAACAATCGTTTATGGCGCCACAGACGACGAAATACGGGAAACAATGGTTACTCGGCAAACGTGATATGTGCACATGTGCTCATATCAATAATATATATAATCAATAACTCAGTTATTTTCAACCATATGGGTAATACAATAACTAACGTCAAAGTTTCGTTTCATTGGTTTTATTGGTATCAACGTGGACGTGACGTAGTTTTTCAGTCGACGTGTTAGAACCTTAGTAATGTGAACCCATGCTGTGGGTTCTTGAATCTTTCCGATAAGGCTTTATTATTATCAATAGTTAAAGAGAGTGTTCTATCAAAGTGTCCGCCATTTTGATTTGTACTTTACGTGAAATGAGAAAAACGTTGCATTTTTACTAATTTTATAACGTTTTGATAGTACTAGTACAATATATTGATATAATATCCGCAAAGAGACACATAATGTATCATTATGCTGATCAACTGTACCTCGTTTAAGATGTCGATAAATGGCTTCACGTCTCATTGTTTTTTGGTGTTTTTTCAATGAATATTCGCTAGTATTGATCATATTGTGAAAGTCATCAAAACATTACCCTCAGTAATATGCTTCGTCTGAATTGTGTTATAAACATGTATTAATAAAGTATATGTGTAAAAAGGAATGCCGAATTTGGTTTCCACAAAAAATACCCAGAGAGGAACGAAAACAGCATATTGGTGTACATAAGTCTTACAGAGACGGGTCACATGGTAAAGATATGACACTCTCTTCCCACTGACCATATATCTCGGTTCCAGCAACATTCCCTAGCGTGGAAAGGAGGAACCTCATACTGTATCCCTGCTTCTTAACCACTACATACAGCTATGTCAACCGGTTTACTCTCGATCTGCCTACATCTGCCTCTGTTCACCCAGCAGTACAATTGAGTACCTGGTTTGAAAGGTAAGACAATGTGACAGATAACCTTCGAGCGCCTTAATCAGTAGCTCAGGTTGCATACTCCAAGAGGAGTTGAGAATGAAAAAGGAACGATGTTGGTCCTTATACCAGAGTAATAATGAGTGTAGCGCTTAGAGCACGGACCTTTGTGTTGTGGATTTATAAGTATCCTCATTATTATTATTACATCTCGATCTGCCTACGGTCAAACTAGCAGACCGAGAAAAAAACAGGCCACTCCTATGTTAGAAGTGAACTTGACCATATCTGACAACAGCATAGATTTAATAATTTTATTTGTTGTAGATAACATGATATATTTTAATATATAAAGTATAGAAAAATTACATTACAGATTCCACATTTTTATGTCATCCACATTTATTTCATTCATTTCATGTCCCGCATGATTGAAATGATAAATAAAATGAAAATTCACAGTTTCTAGTGTTTTCACACATTTGACATATATGATACTGAATATCTTTACATAGGTGTTTTAAACATTGGATAAAACATGATATGTCACCACTGTCTTGGGAGATCCACATATATGAAATACCAGTCTCCATCAATAAAGTACAAGCATGTGACACCCAACTGACACCACCATGGTCGTCATATGACTTTAGCAGTAAATAATATGGGTGACGATTTGTAGTAGCCATGTCCAATATTTAATACATCTATGAAAATAATGAATACATAGTCTCGACCTTCCGAGTATAGCCGAGTTTGACACAAATTTACTGACTTCAAGATATTTCTCAAGGAAAGAAATAAGAATTTTTTCAATATTTTCTCTAATAGAATAGCCAACGTATGTGGACTCATCACTTAGCATCACTCAAGCAACCAGTTAACAAACTAACAATAAAGCATACTTTTTTGATTTGATTGACTCATCAATAGGTAATTACAGTCTCACAATAAGCTGTTCCATTTAATTCAGGTAAGTTGGGTAAAGTGTCATGTACACATTTCTCCCTGTGCCAACACTCCTCTGACCAACCGACCTTGACATGTGTTGTTTTAAGCTGTAGGCAGAACGAGTTGTAGGCAGATCGAGAGGATACCGCCAACCAAGTGAGTTTAAAGATCTAGGCATTTGCCTGGAAAGGGTCTTGCTAATTAGCATACATGTATGTCCTTCGAATATGCCTGATGTAAATAACAAAAATGAACTATTTTCGGTATTTGTCTCTGATGTGTTCTTAATTTATCAGCATATTTATGATCAACTGTTTTCACAAAATCAAATTGCACTTTTTAGGAAAATATAGCATTATTATGTGTCATTCGCAAGTGTCGCATTTACAACGGCGTCTCTGATTGCAATACTAGATTCAAATACAACCATTGAGGTCATTCTCTTTTTACCCGAGAAAGTTCTCATAGAAAAACATAGGTGACGTCACTCCCGGCGCTTTGATATCCGCGTACATGCTATTTCAACGTGTTTCAGCACACTTTAAACTGTCGATTTAGCATACTAATATTCATTAAAACAACTCTTCGATATGTCAAATCCTCAGATGTATCTTACTTGGTAATTTCTCAAATGATAATTGCATGATCATTGTGGTTAGGTGTAATAACGCCTACAGTGACAATTGCCTACGGGGATTAATAGCTACAGTTTGAGTTGTGACAGCGATACGCTTACCTGCACACAAGTGAACTGTTCCAATCAGTGTGCACTAATGCCTACAGTAGAGAAGTAATAACACAAGCTGAGGGATTAGTGGAGCAAAGAGCAACAAGCTTAAGAACAACTGTCATGAAACTGCTATGGAAATTTAATTTACTGTGTAGGTAAAGCTTTCTCAGTTATTTCCATTATCAATACACAATACAATATACCATGAGGTATAAACATGTTATTAAGTCAATTTAAAAAACCCAACAAGCTGATGTAATTGCAGTGACAATTCATTACAAACTTAATTAACGTGGCACGGCGCACAATTTCCCTGTCACGTGCGTAACAGGCGAACAGGGTCCAAACAGGCAGTCACGCTTCAGTCCGCCAGCCGGGCTAAATTTGAAGCTAACTAAAAACCGGATTATAAAGGTTTAAATCAATTGCAATTGAATATTGTCTCGATTTTATGCTCTTTTGATTCCCATATGTACATAGAGATAATAATCCGTCATTATTTACGAAAATGCATCACAGATGACTTTCTAAAGGGCAACGCATTTTATCTCACTGAATGAATAAAACGAAATGAATACCTCAAATTCATTTAATTATGTCCATTGTGTGGGTACTTATAACGCCATCATCGTAAATGTGATGGCAAGATGAAAATGATAGATCACCCACAAATAAAACTTTTAATTTAACAACTTACATATTCGTCAGTTTCAGATGAAAACTTGCAGAATTTTCCTTTTTAAAGTACATCACATGCGCTTCCGTCACAAAACAAATACTCAAGTGTTCTTTAAAGTGGAAAACTTAGAAACCGATAATATGTAAATGTCAGCTCAATTCCATTTACGACCATATAATGTCGATTCTTCCAGGGGATCTGTGAATCCATCATTGCAACAAAGGTGGAAAGGCATTGATATTTATAATTCAATTTATGAATACGACGGGCGGTATAAGTGACCGCATTCATGTGTCTGGTAAAGAACAACCTTATGGTTTGGAAATAGAGAAGCGCTTAATACCATTATTTGTTCAATGTCTACGTCTTGTGTCGGTTTTCTGAAGGTGTTAATGCGAATATAACCACATTAACAGTGTGTAAATGTGTTGAATGCGTCTAATGAGCACGTATCATTGGGTTCATAAAGACAAACTGCTGTCTTAAAAGTAAACTTTACAAAAGTGTAATAAAGTATAAAAGAGCATTAAAAGTTTGAACGAAAAAGGAAATATACGAACGAACACAGTCAATAATTACATCATTTGCATTTCTCCTTCTTTTTGCCTTTCTGTTCCTGCTTCTTCTTCTCTGATATGTTCTTCTTTTGTCTTACCTTTACTTTCAAAATGCTTGATTTTACTCTTCTGTCCTTTCTAAAATATGCCAAATTGTATGTACGAACATTGCAGGGACAGTAGCACGTTTTTTCGCTCAAATAAATCGATGAAATGTATTTGAAAAATAATTTCACCAATAGTTAAACACCCTTCTCACTTCGGAAAATGGAGTTATAAAATGAGTGTACATTGTTCAGTAAAGCCATGGGAAATGTTTTTGTAATTTGAAATAATAAAATGTGTTCACAATAAAATGGCCGCCATGTAATTTTTGCTCTATAAGTAACACCGTTTTTACCACTACGGATAATTGGTCTGTGTAATCATATTTTTAACCCTCTAAAGTAAATTTAAATGACTAAACTATCATTATAAATGGGATATTTGAAAAAATAAATTTGGCAAAAACAGTGCTACAGCCGCTTTAATTAAGAAGAAAACGGCTATGTATACTGGGGACTGTTGGGGTGTACTAGATGACAGATGGCAGTCAAGCTGTGAAACATTAGTAACAAAATATGGAAAATACTGGCAATTAAAGCTAATCAAACAACTGTTGTCTTATACTGATACCGGACTGTTTTAGTGTCATTACTGCCTTGAACCTTAAATACATTTCTTGAGCGATGAATCAATAGGTTTGCTTCTTGAGACATAAGGTTCATTCACACAGTGATATTTACTCCTCTGTACTGTACAGTGATTTAGATTGACACTACAAATATAAGCACATTTTACAATTCTTTAACTTCCTTATCGCGTTTTATGCATTATCTAAAGAAGTAGGTTAAAAAAAAGAGTGAATATGTGATAGGTCAATAAATCGGTAAACTGACATTTGACATAATGGTTTGAAATGGCATTTATATGTTGTCATTACTCGTCATGTTTGAGTTTGATGTAAATAACTAGTTTCGAGACAAGTGCATGATTTAGATGTTTCTCCTCATAAAACATGTGTATGTAAATTTGACGGACCGACCGCCCTCTTTACGAGTTTTACGAAACTCGTGCAAATCTGTGTATAACCCTCACTCTCGCTCGGGCAATACACAAATTCAAACTGGTTTCGTAAAAGTCATATGACACACTTCCTCGAGTAATACTCTATATATACGTATATTTGTATACAGAACATGCACTTATTTTTTCTAATGTATACATGTGAAGTTTGTTAAATACAGCTTCTTTCGAGACAAAACACCAATTGTACAGTTACTTTTTAATATGAATTGAACAACTATTTGATTTTGAACCATTAAAGAGTTCGAGGGTTTTATTTACAAATTTTAATCAATAACCCTTATTTTTTGGTGCAAATTTAGAAAAGATTAGATGTACAAGGTGTACAAGGGGTTCATGGTGTACATGGTGTACATGATGTACATGGTGTACAAGGTGTACAAGGGGTTCATGGTGTACAAGGTGTACATGGTGTACAAGGTGTACATGGTGTACAAAGTGTACAAGGGGTTCATGGTGTACATGGTGTATATGGTGTACAGGGGGTTCATGGTGTACATGATGTACAAGGTGTATATGGTGTACAAGGTGTACAAGGTGTACAAGGTGTACATGGTGTACATGGTGTACATGGTGTACATGGTGTACAAGGTGTACAAGATGTACATGGTGTACATGGTGTACAAGGTGTACAAGGTGTACAAGGTGTACAAGATGTACAAGATGTATATGTTGTACAAGATGTACATGGTGTACAAGGTGTACATGGTGTACAAGGTGTACATGGTGTACAAGATGTACAAGATGTACATGGTGTACATGGTGTACATGGTGTACAAGGTGTACAAGGTGTACAAGGTGTACAAGATGTACATGGTGTACATGGTGTACATGGTGTACAAGGTGTACAAGGTGTACAAGGTGTACAAGGTGTACAAGATGTACATGGTGTACATGGTGTACATGGTGTACAAGGTGTACAAGGTGTACAAGGTGTACAAGGTGTATATGTTGTACAAGATGTACATGGTGTACAAGGTGTACAAGATGTACAAGATGTATAAGTTGTACAAGATGTACATGGTGTACAAGGTGTACATGGTGTACATGGTGTACATGGTGTACATGGTGTACATGGTGTACAAGATGTACAAGGTGTACATGGTGTACAAGGTGTACAAGGTGTACAAGATGTACAAGATGTATATGTTGTACAAGATGTACATGGTGTACAAGATGTATATGTTGTACAAGGTGTACATGGTGTACAAGGTGTACAAGATGTACATGGTGTACATGGTGTACATGGTGTACAAGGTGTACAAGGTGTACAAGATGTACAAGATGTACAAGATGTATATGTTGTACAAGATGTACATGGTGTACATGGTGTACATGGTGTACATGGTGTACAAGGTGTACAAGGGGTTCATGGTGTACATGGCGTACATGGTGTATATGTTGTACAAGGTGTACATGGTGTACAAGGTGTACATGGTGTATATGTTGTACAAGGTGTACATGGTGTACAAGGTGTACATGGTGTATATGTTGTACAAGGTGTACAAGGTGTTCATGGTGTACATGATGTACATGGTGTATATGTTGTACATGGTGTACATGGTGTACAAGGTGTACATGGTGTATATGTTGTACAAGGTGTACAAGGGGTTCATGGTGTACATGGCGTACATGGTGTATATGTTGTACATGGTGTACATGGTGTACAAGGTGTACATGGTGTATATGTTGTACAAGGTGTACAAGGTGTTCATGGTGTACATGATGTACATGGTGTATATGTTGTACAAGATGTACATGGTGTACAAGGTGTACATGGTGTACATGGTGTACATGGTGTACATGGTGTACATGGTGTATATGTTGTACATGGTGTACAAGGTGAACATGGTGTACATGGTGTACATGGTGTACATGGTGTACATGGTGTACATGGTGTACATTGTGTACATGGTGTACAAGGTGTATAGGTGTACAAGGTGTACATGGTGTACATGGTGTACATGGTGTACATGGTGTACATGGTGTACATGGTGTACATGGTGTACAAGGTGTACATGGTGTACAAGGTGTACAAGATGTACATGGTGTACATGGTGTACAAGGTGTACAAGGTGTACAAGGTGTACAAGATGTACAAGATGTATATGTTGTACAAGATGTACATGGTGTACAAGGTGTACATGGTGTACAAGGTGTACATGGTGTACAAGATGTACAAGATGTACATGGTGTACATGGTGTACATGGTGTACAAGGTGTACAAGGTGTACAAGGTGTACAAGGTGTATATGTTGTACAAGATGTACATGGTGTACAAGGTGTACAAGATGTACAAGATGTATATGTTGTACAAGATGTACATGGTGTACAAGGTGTACATGGTGTACATGGTGTACATGGTGTACATGGTGTACATGGTGTACAAGATGTACAAGGTGTACATGGTGTACAAGGTGTACAAGGTGTACAAGATGTACAAGATGTATATGTTGTACAAGATGTACATGGTGTACAAGATGTATATGTTGTACAAGGTGTACATGGTGTACAAGGTGTACAAGATGTACATGGTGTACATGGTGTACATGGTGTACAAGGTGTACAAGGTGTACAAGATGTACAAGATGTACAAGATGTATATGTTGTACAAGATGTACATGGTGTACATGGTGTACATGGTGTACATGGTGTACAAGGTGTACAAGGGGTTCATGGTGTACATGGCGTACATGGTGTATATGTTGTACAAGGTGTACAAGGTGTTCATGGTGTACATGATGTACATGGTGTATATGTTGTACAAGATGTACATGGTGTACAAGGTGTACATGGTGTACATGGTGTACATGGTGTACATGGTGTACATGGTGTATATGTTGTACATGGTGTACAAGGTGAACATGGTGTACATGGTGTACATGGTGTACATGGTGTACATGGTGTACATGGTGTACATTGTGTACATGGTGTACAAGGTGTACATGGTGTACATGGTGTACATGGTGTATATGTTGTACATGGTGTACATGGTGTACAAGGTGTACATGGTGTATATGTTGTACATGGTGTACATGGTGTACATGGTGTATATGTTGTACATGGTGTACATGGTGTACATGGTGTACATGTTGTACAAGGTGAACATGGTGTACAAGGTGTACATGGTGTACATGGTGTACATGGTGTACACGGTGTACATGGTGTATATGTTTTACATGGTGTAAAGGTGTACAAGGTGTACATGGTGTACAAGGTGTACATGGTGTACAAGATGTACATGGTGAACATGGTGTACATGGTGTACATGGTGTACATAGTGTACATGGTGTAAATGGTGTACAAGGTGTACAAGGTGTACATGGTGTACATGGTGTACATGGTGTACATGGTGTACATGGTGTACAAGGTGTACAAGGTGTACAAGGTGTACATGGTGTACATGGTGTACGTGGTGTACATGGTGTACAAGGTGTACAAGATGTACAAGATGTACAAGATGTACAAGATGTACAAGATGTACAAGATGTACAAGATGTACATGGTGTACAAGATGTACAAGGTGTACATGGTGTACAAGATGTACAAGGTGTACATGGTGTACATGATGTACATGGTGTACATGGTGTACATGGTGTACATGGTGTACATTGTGTACATGGTGTACAAGGTGTACATGGTGTACATGGTGTACATGGTGTATATGTTGTACATGGTGTACATGGTGTACAAGGTGTACATGGTGTATATGTTGTACATGGTGTACATGGTGTACATGGTGTATATGTTGTACATGGTGTACATGGTGTACATGGTGTACATGTTGTACAAGGTGAACATGGTGTACAAGGTGTACATGGTGTACATGGTGTACATGGTGTACACGGTGTACATGGTGTATATGTTTTACATGGTGTAAAGGTGTACAAGGTGTACATGGTGTACAAGGTGTACATGGTGTACAAGATGTACATGGTGAACATGGTGTACATGGTGTACATGGTGTACATAGTGTACATGGTGTAAATGGTGTACAAGGTGTACAAGGTGTACATGGTGTACATGGTGTACATGGTGTACATGGTGTACATGGTGTACAAGGTGTACAAGGTGTACAAGGTGTACATGGTGTACATGGTGTACGTGGTGTACATGGTGTACAAGGTGTACAAGGTGTACATGGTGTACATGGTGTACATGGTGTACATGGTGTACATGTTGTACAAGGTGAACATGGTGTACAAGGTGTACATGGTGTACATGGTGTACATGGTGTACACGGTGTACATGGGGTATATGTTTTACATGGTGTAAAGGTGTACAAGGTGTACATGGTGTACATGGTGTACATGGTGTACAAGATGTACATGGTGAACATGGTGTACATGGTGTACATGGTGTACATGGTGTACAAGGTTTACATGGTGTACATGGTGTACATGGTGTACATGGTGTACATGGTGTACAAGGTGTACAAGGTGTACAAGGTGTACATGGTGTACATGGTGTACGTGGTGTACATGGTGTACAAGGTGTACAAGGTGTACATGGTGTACAAGGTGTACAAGGTGTACTTGGTGTACATGGTGTACATGGTGTACATGGTGTACATGGTGTACAAGGTGTACATGGTGTACGTGGTGTACATGGTGTACAAGGTGTACAAGGTGTACAAGGTGTACATGGTGTACATGGTGTACATGGTGTACAAGGTGTACAAGGTGTACAAGGTGTACATGGTGTACATGGTGTACGTGGTGTACATGGTGTACAAGGTGTACATGGTGTACATGGTGTACAAGATGTACATGGTGTACATGGTGTACATAGTGTACATTGTACAACAAGGTGTAAAGGTGTACCAGATGTACAAGGTGTACAAGGTGTATAGGTGTACAAGGTGTACATGGTGTACATGGTGTACATGAGGTAAATGGTGTACATGGTGTACATGGTGTACAAGGTGTACAAGGTGTACAAGGTGTATATGTTGTACATGGTGTACATGGTGTACAAGGTGTACATGGTGTATATGTTGTACATGGTATACATGGTGTACATGGTGTATATGTTGTACATGGTGTACATGGTGTACATGGTGTACATGTTGTACAAGGTGAACATGGTGTACAAGGTGTACATGGTGTACATGGTGTACATGGTGTACATGGTGTACACGGTGTACATGGTGTATATGTTTTACATGGTGTAAAGGTGTACAAGGTGTACATGGTGTACAAGGTGTACATGGTGTACAAGATGTACATGGTGAACATGGTGTACATGGTGTACATGGTGTACATGGTGTACATGGTGTACATGGTGTACATAGTGTACATGGTGTAAATGGTGTACAAGGTGTACAAGGTGTACATGGTGTACAAGGTGTACAAGGTGTACTTGGTGTACATGGTGTACATGGTGTACATGGTGTACAAGGTGTACATGGTGTACGTGGTGTACATGGTGTACAAGGTGTACAAGGTGTACAAGGTGTACATGGTGTACATGGTGTACATGGTGTACAAGGTGTACAAGGTGTACAAGGTGTACATGGTGTACATGGTGTACATGGTGTACATGATGTACATGGTGTACAAGGTGTACAAGGTGTACATAGTGTACATGGTGTACATAGTGTACATGGTGTAAATGGTGTACAAGGTGTACAAAGTGTACATGGTGTACATGGTGTACATGGTGTACATGGTGTACATGGTGTACGTGGTGTACATGGTGTACAT
The DNA here is from genome assembly GCA_936450465.1 of Gibbula magus. NCBI lineage: Eukaryota > Metazoa > Mollusca > Gastropoda > Trochida > Trochidae > Gibbula > Gibbula magus. The sequence goes on from OW388295.1 coordinate 14,132,725, forward strand.
GGTGTACAAGGTGTACAAGGTGTACATAGTGTACATGGTGTACATAGTGTACATGGTGTAAATGGTGTACAAGGTGTACAAGGTGTACATGGTGTACATGGTGTACATGGTGTACATGGTGTACATGGTGTACAAGGTGTACATAGTGTACATGGTGTACAAGGTGTACAAGGTGTACAAGGTGTACATGGTGTACATGGTGTACGTGGTGTACATGGTGTACATGGTGTACATGGTGTACAAGGTGTACATAGTGTACATGGTGTACATAGTGTACATGGTGTACATGGTGTAAATGGTGTACAAGGTGTACAAGGTGTACATGGTGTACATGGTGTACATGGTGTACATGGTGTACATGGTGTACAAGGTGTACAAGGTGTACATAGTGTACATGGTGTACATAGTGTACATGGTGTAAATGGTGTACAAGGTGTACATGGTGTACAAGGTGTACATGGTGTACATGGTGTACAAGGTGTACAAGGTGTACAAGGTGTACAAGGTGTACATGGTGTACATGGTGTACATGGTGTACAAGGTGTACATGGTGTACATGGTGTACAAGATGTACATGGTGTACATGGTGTACAAGGTTTACAAGGTGTACATGGTGTACATGGTGTACATGGTGTACTTGGTGTACATGGTGTACATGGTGTACAAGATGTACATGGTGTACATGGTGTACAAGGTTTACAAGGTGTACAAGGTGTACATGGTGTACATGGTGTACATGGTGTACATGGTGTACATGGTGTACAAGGTGTACATAGTGTACATGGTGTACAAGGTGTACAAGGTGTACAAGGTGTACATGGTGTACGTGGTGTACGTGGTGTACATGGTGTACATGGTGTACATGGTGTACAAGGTGTACATAGTGTACATGGTGTACATAGTGTACATGGTGTACATGGTGTAAATGGTGTACAAGGTGTACAAGGTGTACATGGTGTACATGGTGTACATGGTGTACATGGTGTACATGGTGTACATGATGTACATGGTGTACAAGGTGTACAAGGTGTACATAGTGTACATGGTGTACATAGTGTACATGGTGTAAATGGTGTACAAGGTGTACATGGTGTACAAGGTGTACATGGTGTACATGGTGTACAAGGTGTACAAGGTGTACAAGGTGTACAAGGTGTACATGGTGTACATGGTGTACATGGTGTACAAGGTGTACATGGTGTACATGGTGTACAAGATGTACATGGTGTACATGGTGTACAAGGTTTACAAGGTGTACATGGTGTACATGGTGTACATGGTGTACTTGGTGTACATGGTGTACATGGTGTACAAGATGTACATGGTGTACATGGTGTACAAGGTTTACAAGGTGTACAAGGTGTACATGGTGTATATGTTGTACATGGTGTACATAGTGTACATGGTGTAAATGGTGTACAAGGTGTACAAGGTGTATATGTTGTACAAGATGTACATGGTGTACAAGGTGTACATGGTGTACATGTTGTACAAGGTGTACAAGGTGTTCATGGTGTACATGGTGTACAAGGTGTACATGGTGTACAAGGTGAACATGGTGTACATGGTGTACATGGTGTACATGGTGTACATGGTGTACATGGTGTACATGGTGTACATGGTGTACATGGTGTATATGTTGTACATGGTGTACAAGGTGAACATGGTGTACATGGTGTACATGGTGTACATGGTGTACATGGTGTACATGGTGTACATTGTGTACATGGTGTACAAGGTGTACATGGTGTACATGGTGTACATGGTGTATATGTTGTACATGGTGTACATGGTGTACAAGGTGTACATGGTGTATATGTTGTACATGGTGTACATGGTGTACATGGTGTATATGTTGTACATGGTGTACATGGTGTACATGGTGTACATGTTGTACAAGGTGAACATGGTGTACAAGGTGTACATGGTGTACATGGTGTACATGGTGTACATGGTGTACACGGTGTACATGGTGTATATGTTTTACATGGTGTAAAGGTGTACAAGGTGTACATGGTGTACAAGGTGTACATGGTGTACAAGATGTACATGGTGAACATGGTGTACATGGTGTACATGGTGTACATGGTGTACATGGTGTACATGGTGTACATGGTGTAAATGGTGTACAAGGTGTACAAGGTGTACATGGTGTACAAGGTGTACAAGGTGTACAAGGTGTACATGGTGTACATGGTGTACATGGTGTACATGGTGTACATGGTGTATATGTTGTACATGGTGTACATGGTGTACAAGGTGTACATGGTGTATATGTTGTACATGGTGTACATGGTGTACATGGTGTATATGTTGTACATGGTGTACATGGTGTACATGGTGTACATGTTGTACAAGGTGAACATGGTGTACAAGGTGTACATGGTGTACATGGTGTACATGGTGTACATGGTGTACACGGTGTACATGGTGTATATGTTTTACATGGTGTAAAGGTGTACAAGGTGTACATGGTGTACAAGGTGTACATGGTGTACAAGATGTACATGGTGAACATGGTGTACATGGTGTACATGGTGTACATGGTGTACATGGTGTACATGGTGTACATAGTGTACATGGTGTAAATGGTGTACAAGGTGTACAAGGTGTACATGGTGTACAAGGTGTACAAGGTGTACTTGGTGTACATGGTGTACATGGTGTACATGGTGTACATGGTGTACAAGGTGTACATGGTGTACGTGGTGTACATGGTGTACAAGGTGTACAAGGTGTACAAGGTGTACATGGTGTACATGGTGTACATGGTGTACAAGGTGTACAAGGTGTACAAGGTGTACAAGGTGTACATGGTGTACATGGTGTACATGGTGTATATGTTGTACATGGTGTACATGGTGTACATGGTGTACATGTTGTACAAGGTGAACATGGTGTACAAGGTGTACATGGTGTACATGGTGTACATGGTGTACATGGTGTACACGGTGTACATGGTGTATATGTTTTACATGGTGTAAAGGTGTACAAGGTGTACATGGTGTACAAGGTGTACATGGTGTACAAGATGTACATGGTGAACATGGTGTACATGGTGTACATGGTGTACATGGTGTACATGGTGTACATGGTGTACATGGTGTACATAGTGTACATGGTGTAAATGGTGTACAAGGTGTACAAGGTGTACATGGTGTACAAGGTGTACAAGGTGTACTTGGTGTACATGGTGTACATGGTGTACATGGTGTACATGGTGTACAAGGTGTACATGGTGTACGTGGTGTACATGGTGTACAAGGTGTACAATGTGTACAAGGTGTACATGGTGTACATGGTGTACATGGTGTACAAGGTGTACAAGGTGTACAAGGTGTACAAGGTGTACATGGTGTACATGGTGTACATGGTGTACAAGGTTTACAAGGTGTTCATAGTGTACATGGTGTACATAGTGTACATGGTGTAAATGGTGTACAAGGTGTACATGATGTACATGGTGTACAAGGTGTACAAGGTGTACATAGTGTACATGGTGTACATAGTGTACATGGTGTAAATGGTGTAAAAGGTGTACATGATGTACATGGTGTACAAGGTGTACAAGGTGTACATGGTGTACATGGTGTACAAGGTGTACAAGGTGTACATAGTGTACATGGTGTACATAGTGTACATGGTGTAAATGGTGTACAAGGTGTACATGATGTACATGGTGTACAAGGTGTACAAGGTGTACATAGTGTACATGGTGTACATAGTGTACATGGTGTAAATGGTGTACAAGGTGTACAAGGTGTACATGGTGTACATGGTGTACATGGTGTACATGGTGTACATGGTGTACAAGGTGTACAAGGTGTACAAGGTGTACATGGTGTACATGGTGTACGTGGTGTACATGGTGTACAAGGTGTACAAGGTGTACATGGTGTACATGGTGTACATGGTGTACATGGTGTACATGTTGTACAAGGTGAACATGGTGTACAAGGTGTACATGGTGTACATGGTGTACATGGTGTACACGGTGTACATGGTGTATATGTTTTACATGGTGTAAAGGTGTACAAGGTGTACATGGTGTACATGGTGTACATGGTGTACATGGTGTACAAGATGTACATGGTGAACATGGTGTACATGGTGTACATGGTGTACATGGTGTACAAGGTTTACATGGTGTACATGGTGTACATGGTGTACATGGTGTACATGGTGTAGAAGGTGTACAAGGTGTACAAGGTGTACATGGTGTACATGGTGTACGTGGTGTACATGGTGTACAAGGTGTACAAGGTGTACATGGTGTACAAGGTGTACAAGGTGTACTTGGTGTACATGGTGTACAAGGTGTACATGGTGTACATGGTGTACAAGGTGTACAAGGTGTACAAGGTGTACATGGTGTACATGGTGTACGTGGTGTACATGGTGTACAAGGTGTACATGGTGTACATGGTGTACAAGATGTACATGGTGTACATGGTGTACAAGGTTTACAAAGTGTACATGGTGTACATGGTGTACATGGTGTACTTGGTGTACATGGTGTACATGGTGTACAAGATGTACATGGTGTACATGGTGTACAAGGTTTACAAGGTGTACAAGGTGTACATGGTGTACAAGGTGTACAAGGTGTACAAGATGTACATGGTGTACATGGTTTACATGGTGTAAATGGTGTAAATGGTGTACATGGTGTACTTGGTGTACATGGTATACAAGGTGTACATGGTGTACATGGTGTACGTGGTGTACTTGGTGTACATGGTATACAAGGTGTACATGGTGTACATGGTGTACGTGGTGTACTTGGTGTACATGGTATACAAGGTGTACATGGTGTACATGTTGTACATGGTGTACAAGGTGTACAAGGTGTACAAGGTGTACATGGTGTACATGGTGTACGTGGTGTACATGGTGTACAAGGTGTACAAGGTGTACATGGTGTACATGGTGTACGTGGTGTACATGGTGAACATGGTGTACAAGGTTTACAAGGTGTACATGGTGTACATGGTGTACATGGTGTACTTGGTGTACATGGTGTACATGGTGTACAAGATGTACATGGTGTACATGGTGTACAAGGTTTACAAGGTGTATATGTTGTACAAGGTGAACATGATGTACATGGTGTACAAGATGTACATGGTGTACATGGTGTACAAGGTGTACAAGGTGTACATGTTGTACAAGGTGTACATGGTGTACATGGTGTACATGGTGTACAAGATGTACAAGGTGTACATGGTGTACGTGGTGTACATGGTGTACAAGATGTACAAGGTGTACAAGGTGTACATGGTGTACAAGGTGTACAAGGTGTACAAGGTTTACATGGTGTAAATGGTGTACATGGTGTACTTGGTGTACATGGTATACAAGGTGTACATGGTGTACATGGTGTACGTGGTGTACTTGGTGTACATGGTATACAAGGTGTACATGGTGTACATGGTGTACGTGGTGTACTTGGTGTACATGGTATACAAGGTGTACATGGTGTACATGTTGTACAAGGTGTACAAGGTGTACAAGGTGTACATGGTGTACATGGTGTACATGGTGTACAAGGTGTACAAGGTGTACAAGGTGTACATGGTGTACATGGTGTACATGGTGTACAAGGTTTACATGGTGTACATGGTGTACTTGGTGTACATGGTGTACATGGTGTACAAGGTGTACATGGTGTACATGTTGTACAAGGTGTACAAGGTGTACAAGGTGTACATGGTGTACATGGTGTACATGGTGTACAAGGTGTACAAGGTGTACAAGGTGTACATGGTGTACATGGTGTACATGGTGTACAAGGTGTACAAGGTGTACAAGGTGTACATGGTGTACATGGTGTACATGGTGTACAAGGTGTACATGGTGTACATGGTATACAAGGTGTACATGGTGTACATGGTGTACAAGGTGTACAAGGTGTACAAGGTGTACAAGGTGTACAAGGTGTACATGGTGTGCAAGGTGTACAAGGTGTACAAGGTGTACATGGTGTACAAGGTGTACAAGGTGTACATGGTGTACATGGTGTACATGGTGTACATGGTGTACAAGGTGTACATGGTGTACGTGGTGTACATGGTGTACAAGGTGTACAAGGTGTACAAGGTGTACATGGTGTACATGGTGTACATGGTGTACAAGGTGTACAAGGTGTACAAGGTGTACATGGTGTACATGGTGTACGTGGTGTACATGGTGTACAAGGTGTACATGGTGTACATGGTGTACAAGATGTACATGGTGTACATGGTGTACATAGTGTACATGGTGTACATGGTGTACAAGGTTTACATGGTGTACATGGTGTACAAGGTGTACATGGTGTACATGGTGTACCTGGTGTACTTGGTGTACTTGGTATACAAGGTGTACATGGTGTACATGGTGTACATGGTGTACAAGGTGTACAAGGTGTACAAGGTGTACAAGGTGTACATGGTGTACAAGGTGTACAAGGTGTACATGGTGTACAAGGTGTACAAGGTGTACATGGTGTACAAGGTGTACAAGGTGTACATGGTGTACAAGGTGTACAAGGTGTACATGGTGTACATGGTGTACTTGGTGTACAAGGTGTACATGGTGTACATGGTGTACAAGGTGTACATGGTGTACAGGATGTACATGGTGTACATGGTGTACAAGGTGTACATGGTGTACAGGATGTACATGGTGTACATGGTGTACATGGTGTACAAGGTGCACAAGGTGTACAAGGTGTACATGGTGTACAAGGTGTACAAGGTGTACAAGGTGTACAGGATGTACGTGGTTTACAAGGTGTACAAGGTGTACAAGGTGTACATGGTGTACAGGATGTACATGGTGTACATGGTGTACAAGGTGTACATGGTGTACAGGATGTACATGGTGTACATGGTGTACATGGTGTACAAGGTGCACAAGGTGTACAAGGTGTACATGGTGTACATGGTGCACAAGGTGTCACATATAATATTAAAACTGCTAGTGGCTTTTATTAATTCGAGGATGGGAAATTGATCCGAGCTGCTTAACCGAATCATAACCATTCGTGTTAGGAAGCTGTTCATTCATTGATGATGTTTGTTTCTCGTAACATTTGGTTCACATTTTGTGACATCTGTTTATTTCCATTAGAAAATGTACTACAGCCCCTTTTAAACATGATTGTGTAATCATTTCTATATGACGACGAAGCACAAAGAAAACTTTCAGAAATGTTCTCAATAAAGTAAATGAAAACCACCAATTGCTGTTTTTTCTTTGCTGTGTAAGTAGATCCTGGAATATAAAACATAGATTTTCCCTTTGAGACCATTTCTTTCCCAAATCATTTATTTATTTTAATGAGTGCCACAGGTGATACGTGTATAGTTTGGCTCATTCGGTCGCTAATTTGAGATATTACAGAGCATTATCACTCTTTTAGGTAGATGTAAAGTTTCAAATTACTCTCCGTCTAAAATGACTTAAATGGTGTCGGTCTCAAATGGCTGTTTTATTACTAGAGTGTAGGCCATCGGCCCTCAAATACATATGTTGTGTATGACAAGTACATGATCTGTACAGCAACAGTCAGTCACTTAACATCTTTGGTACATGGCATGAAAAATAAAGTTTGTTAAATTATTGATGAGTTTATAATTCGATGTTGACGTGAGGATTTTAAATTTAGTTTTATTTGGATTTGTACAAAAAGCTTTCGGCAAATGATTGAGGCGGAGCTCTTTAAATGTGGTACACGCAAGAAGGAAATGGTATTCATCCTCAATATAGCCGTGATCGCATTGTAAACATAATCTATCATTTCTATTTATATTATAAAACCGACCCGTTTCAATTCTTAAATGATGCGAAAAACACCTAAATTGGGCTAATGCTACTCTAAACTTTTACTTTTACATACAGTGTATTTGCGGTTGTAGAAATATCTGAACTGTCGGCAAAAAGAAACGTTTATTTGATGTGCCTTAAAATGAAAGATGAAATAATTTCTGAAATATGATTAATGGCGGTCTCCATGTTATGCTAAAACAATAATCAAAATGAATGAAGTCCGATGAAATCGTGTAATAATTGTGATTCGAGGCAATAACATTCATGAAAAAGACACCCAATTAAGACCGCTATTTTCGGTAACCACGTACATCTGTAGCGTCATCACAACTTTAATACGAATGCGTGCTTGTATTTTTGCTCGTGGTTGTTTGAAAATTTGTTTCAAATGTTTTTCTGATCAAGCTCCAATCGAAAACTTAACAAATAAGGTTGTCTCATTTCAATAATTGCCATTCTTTTCTAAAATATTAATATTTTATATTATCATATAAATACAGAATGCTATGATATTGCTAAACTGTTTATTATAGTTTTTATGAAATCTGATAAGATATCTGGTTGGCGTTTCTTTTGGCCGAAAATTCGAAAGCGATTATTTCTTTACGTGTTTCTCAGAAATATGAAGAGATAATGTTTTTAAATTTCAAATTTAGTTTATTTTGACATAATGTATCTCTTTTCAGCCGTGTTATCACTCGTAGATGTGTTATCACTTGTATTTTGTATGGCGACGTTTCTTTTGCGATTGAGTGTATGTACACTGTACAAATCGCGTTTAGCAATTAAACATCACCGTTACATGTTTAATGCTCCACATGTTTAGGATAGTGCTTAATGGCTAAACACAAGAATGATATTACATCTGTTATTTAAACATGAATAGCTTTTAAACACATTTCCAAACGTGTTTAGACAGACATTACACCAGTGGCTAAACACTTTCCTAAACATGTTTGAGAATTTCCCCAATGGGTTGGATTATATTGGTCAGTTTGGGCGGGAGAGTTAATTAAGAACAGATGTGTATCCCTGTGGCCGCCATATTTCGCCAGCACCCTCTTGTCTATTTACACGTTGTTGATGCACACGTTTCTGGTCATTCGAAGTGCGCATGAAGCCAAAAGTTGATGCTACTGCGAATATATGTCTCTATGTTCCCTGAACGACACAATTATGGTTCCAATCAAGACTTTGTAAGGTAGGTTCATTTGAGATTTCACAACGTCGTCCGATTGCTTTCTATGCTGTTTTCATTTGTCAAATGAGTTTGTAATGAGTCATTTAACGTACGTATATTATATGCTTAGCACCAACAGTAACATATGTATTTTAGTAATATTTGTTATTTATATAAATGATATATATGAGAGTTGTGATAATGTTTATAGATCTAAAATAAAGTAATATCCATAAACCACATGTTACTATCGAATTCCAGTGTAGTGAGGTTTGATTAGTGTAGCTGGTTGTGTTGAATTACTTGAATTAAGATGTGTAATAAGGGTGTAGATGTTTAACAATATTAATTGTATTTGCTAAAATAAGTTCTGAAAGAAGCATATGACAATATGTTCATTAAATACTTGGTTGATGCTCATATAGCTCATTTAGGACCAGACCAGTATATTTAGATGTATCTATGTTATGCAGTTTTCCTGATGGCAGTCTGCCTTGACAAGAAATATGCTGTTATGAAGAAAGACAGGAAACTGTTAGCATTGACTCAGCTGTGGTGAGTAAATATTGAACCAAGTTCCTTTATATTTAAAGAATATCATAAATACTCAACTATTGTTTAAATATATTTTGGTAACAAAAAATCGTGTATCTGCCATTTTATTTTTGACTCTTTTGTGACTTATTTTTGCCCTTTTTGTAGGAAACCAGAACTGACAGGATCAGTGATTACCATTCGTTGAAGTCCCACTAAAATAATGACAGTTTTTACTGATTGATCACTTGATTTGATGTCAGTTAATTTTTCACAACAACCTTTTGTATATACCCAATTGAGTTATTCCATAACACGTACACTTTACTTCATTTTTTTAAAGTGTTTTCAGGAGACTGGATATGTTCATCTAATGTGTTATTTTTGTCATGTTGCGTTTCGATGGTAAACTAAAAGTTTCTTCATTCATGTTTCAGGTGAAGGATGCCAAAGGAGATATAATGCAGTTAACAAAAGACCATCCTGAATCTCAACTACCTTTCCAAATTCTTTGACGCATACAGATCTGTTAAAGGGAGTAAACTACAAATGCTTTGTGAACATATATATATATATATATATATATATATATATAACTATAACATGTTTTCTCCAGAACAAAAGGGATTGAACATTAACCTTTTTTTTTTTTAAAGGATTCTTATGTTGTCAAAATATTATGCTGAAAACACCCAAACTTATTTTAAAGGATATATTTAGTTATTAATTCATATGCAGAAACTCATTAATGTTAAACATTAGGTAATAAGGATCAGAATGTTGCTAAATTGCCTTGATTCTAAAATCACTTTTATAATATTTGTGTCTGAAAATTTAACTGCCAAATGACCATGTTCAGGCATAAATATATTATCTGTAGATAGATTCTTATCTATGTATATAATGAGAATAATTATTATCTTATAAATTTAATATTAAGTGAAATCGATGACTGTATTGGTGTATATGGTTATTTTATAAATAATTTTCAATAAACCTTTTCGAGAAATTCCTGATTTTGAGTCATTATTTTCTAAAAAAAAAAGGGTGATGCAGACCAAATTTATTTCTTGTATCATACACTTATATATTATATGCTCTTATATGATTTTTAGTAAGCGCCATGAATTGTTTGGCGATGACGGTGTGTAAGATTGAATTACAAGATATAACATTGGTCTTCATTGATTTAAATATTTTGTACAGTTGCAATGCTTTTATTTTCATTGATTCTTTCTCTAGTCCTTCAAATACTCAGTTTCAAGTGTACGGATGTACGAGACAGACGGACTAACAGATGAAAGGAGATTGAAACAATAGGAGATAGGACAGTCAAAACAGATATTTGGCTTGTTTTATGACGTCCTACAGTAATTATGCGTCACTAAATTGAAGTCCAAGAAGGTACATTGTACCGACAACATCTTAATACCAAACATAATGTCCAGAAAAACCATAAAATAGCAATTTCAGCATCCAATGTGTGTTTGAACAGATATAAGACATTAAGTAGCATACTCTCATGAATGAAATATTTAAAGATATATCTTCATCATAGACTTTAAAAATCGATATTATTCGGCAGACTTATTTTCTGTTTGACTCTGTTAAAAGCATTGTTTCTTTTGCCTCACCTTATAACGCATTCTAGCCATTTGGCTTCCAATATGAATTGTGTACTGTTACAACCTCCAATTCATAAATATTTAAACCTGTGTAGACTTATCATAATTATTAATCACATCAGCCTATTCATTTGTCAAAATATGTTCTCCATTTATGTATATATTAATATTGTAAATCATGACAACTATCATTTGCTTGATGACGTCGCACTACTGCAATAAAGAAGTTGTAAATCCACAGAACTTATACCTCCAACAGTAACCAACTTCTAAATGGCTCGTGCACAATTAAATTAGAAGTGACATAAAACAACTTCTGCAGTCACTAAAACAAAACCCATTTATTAAAATACATATTGAGATAATCATGATATAGGTGTATTATATACATAACCGTATTTGATTCTTTCAAATCGTGTAGGTTGTTACAAATTAGGAAAACAAGTATTGTAATTGATATCAAAATAAACACTTCACTCGCTGCGAAAAATAAATCATCTTATTTCTGACTTGATATTTAATTTCTGTACAAAAACATCTGAAAAATACTTTGCTGAAATGATCAATGATTTCGAAATAATAATCGCTAGAAGCATAAACATTCTCACGGAAGTATAGATAAAAGTTGCAATCACCGGAAGGAGGGAACCTGGTGAATAAAATGGACACGATAATTATACACTTGCCTTTCTTATATCTAGTTGCTGTGACATATTTCCAACTTGACTGTTGAAAAATTATTTGAGTATTATTGAATTATTTTCCTTTTAATGGCTATTTACCATCGACATTATATGAATAAGTGATGGACAGTGAAAGGTTAGGAGAAAATACCAAATATCGTTTATTATTCCATTGGAAGAAGTGAGATTTTAAGTCATTCACTAACACATTGACCATATCATCATTTAACCAACTTCCCTTGCCAGTCATAGGCCTAAGTCGCGGCAGTTTCGCTGTATTTTCACTCATTTAATTTTCAAAATAATAAACATATGCGTTGATGGAGTATTGACAAAGTAACAAATACTGCATCATTAAAATAATCAACAATGTCGTGTTCTGCAGTAGGAAAGCTGTCCACACTCGTAATTACTATTATTCAATTTTTTTTAAGAAAATATTTCTGGTAGCAGCTGTCTTTTTTTCATAGTTCATTAACTAAGATGTTTGATGAACTGTGAGTGTATGCTAAAATGCATAATTACTCTTAGTGTGTGATGTATAAGTGTGGCAGCAGGGGATGGCAACAACAAACTCTGGCGTCAAAAGTTCTCAATGAATTAGTTTACGGTTAAAGTAGCATGACTATAAAAGAATACATTATAGATCGGCTGTTGTACAGATGTGATGATCTATAATCACGGGTACACACATTGCGTTTTGGGGTTACGTATGGGAAACGTTATAAATGGTGTTATTTTATCAAGACGCATTAACTGTTGCCAAAACTTACCCTAATGATGATAGTCGACTCAGTGAGGGCACGATATAAAGGTAAATGTAGTCATTTGTGATCGAAAACCGGACAATACACCGCGATTGACGAGCGTCAATTAGTCAAACGAAATTTTGGAAACTTATTTACAAGAGACAAAACGACAAATTTTAGTTGGTACTGTTTTTAGGTCATTTAACTACTGTGCATATAAATGGTTGGTGTAGATTCGGTTTTTCCATATGTAGAATGACCTTGCTCGATTTTAATTGGAAACTAGTAATCATGATATATTTGGTGATTTCAGATGAATAAGCAAGTTGACTGAAATTATTTGAATTGAAAACATCACATAATGGTATGCTTTGTTGGTTTTAAATCCAAATGAAATATCATGAAACACAATGGAAAGAGAAAGAGGACCCAACTTTATATTTCATCACTTATCGATTTTGTTCAGCTATGTTTAACGACGAACATGTTGATATCAGGAATCATCACATAGACTCCAGTATTTGGTCTACACAAACAAGCGGAACTAATTAGATTACTCTCTTGTGCAAAGTGAACGTACATAAATGGAGAAACTCTGCTGATTCATGTAACTGCATAAAATACCAACTCATCACTTCCAATACGTATAGCAGCATATCTTTCAATCGAATTCCTTCAGTCCTAATTTCGGATTTCATTATCTTGTCTTACGTGTTATCGTATTGATATAAACAATGTGATTTCGTCAGGTAATGCTATGAGCTATGGCTGTTTATCTGATTAGTGCTGACATCATGTAATCACGTTCTGTGGGTAACATTGTACATGTATACATGTCTGGTATTCAGTGTCAGTTGTTAAAAGGAGCGTCCATTGGGGTATTTTTTGTGGAAACGAAATTCGAGAGGATTTTCCCCTTTACACATATATGTTATTAATACATGATTAGAACACAGTCAAATTGACAGATATTATTGAAGGTGATATTTTGATGACATTACATTTCAAAACAAGCACACATTTGTTGAAAAATAAAAACAATGAGAACTGAAGCGATTTATCGCCGCTGCGAGTGAGGAAGACCTCTCTTCGACCTAATATCATATTGTTTATTAGTTTTATTATATGTTATGTGTTCCTATGTGAATATTCTATCATTGTATATGTTTCACTATTCTAAAAAATAAAATTGCGTTAAATAAAGTGTTTTCATTTCACGTAATGCCAAGAAACAAAGATGGCGGATGCTGCCGATTAATCTGTGATAGAACTTTCCCTTTAAAGTGATCACTGTTAGAAGGGGGTGGTAAAGCTCTGTGGTTAGCGCGTTCGGCCTTGCTGTCCGAGGTTCCCGCCAGGGTCTCATCAACTGTGTCTGCAGTAGAGAACTATTCTACACGCAGTAAGGTTTGGGTGCAATGCTACACTGAAATCCAGGGCAACCCCGCCCATGGTTTGCTAGTTCCAGTCAATGCAATGCATATCCGGAGTTATGTTGCGGGCTTTTCCCCTGGATTAATACTGACAGCCGTGATGTAAGTGAAATACTCTTGAAAGCGGCAGTGTGAAGTTGGTTACTTATTCGTTATTGGACATTGGACATTCGATTTTTAAAGTTACTTAATCAAAACAATGGTCTGAAAAAGCACTAAGGAACAATCTATGACAACATAATTATACTCATTTTAAAGAAAATTCAATTTACTATCCAATGAGTGTACCGTAAATTACGAAATAATGGCGATGGGGTTAGTAAAATCAAGCCAAAAGGGGAAGTAAATATTTAAATGGGTACCAATGAATATCTGCACCACCATCTAAGCGTACCCAAATGAAAGATAATTCAATTTCCTATCCAATGAGGTATCTAACATAATGTTTGATAGGGGACCTGATACCGTAAAATGTCAAATAACGTCACTTGGTAGTATACATATTAGCTCTGTAATGAGTTTTTCACAATCAAATTAGTCTGAGGGTACCAAGGAATATTTGCACCACCATCTAACGGTACCCAAATGAAAGATAATTTAATTTCCTATCCAATGAGGTATCTTACATGATGTTTGATAGGGGACCTGATACCGTAAAATGTCAAATAACGTCACTTGGTAGTATACATATTAGCTCTGTAATGAGTTTTTCACAATCAAACTAGTCTGAGGGTACCAAGGGATATTTGCACCACCATCTAAGGGTACCCAAATGAAAGATAATTCAATTTCCTATCCAATGAGGTATATTACATGATGTTTGATAGGGACCTGGTACCGTAAAATGTCAAATAACGTCACTAGGTAGTATACATATTAGCTCTGTAATGAGTTTTTCACAATCAAACTAATCTGATGGTACCAAGTAATATTTGCACCACCATCTAAGGGTACCCAAATGAAAGATAATTCAATTTCCTATCTAATGAGGTATCTAACATAATGTTTGATAGGGACCTGGTACCGTAAAATGCCAAACAACGTCACTATGTAGTATACATATTAGCTCTGTAATGAGTTTTTCACAATCAAATTAGTCTGAGGGTACCAATGCTAGGGGCAAAAACTGCCAAAAAATGCCATGAGATCAAAATGTAATACCTCATTTGAAAAATCTCATTACAAGGGAAACACAATTGAAATATCACTGACCATCAAAAGTTATGCTTATGATTTCTGATATGATAAATGTAACGAGGTGAACAATTATGACCTCATATAAACGGTCTTATGGCAAGAGATGCCAATGTTAAGTATCAACGGCCTATCACTGACCAATCAAAATATAGTTACGTTTTTTAAGGTCTCCCTTCCACAAGGTCTACTTAATGTGGCCATATTGTGCAAGTTATAGCCAAGGTAACTTCGTTTTGTTCGGACAAACAGACAAACATAAAGACAGACAGACAGTCGGACAGGTGTAACAAAATACCCCTGCATCTACAATTCGGGGGAATGTCCATCGAAGTTATCTTCTTATCAATTAAAATAAATTACATTGAATACTTTTTTTAAAAATAAACATTTCGATCACATTGATTTTATGGTGTTTTTGTATATTCGCCAACATTACAATCGTTGTTCAATGGCCTAACTTGGTGTTAGTTAGATCACCTTGAACAAAAAATGTTCTCAGTCTCAGTCGCAAATAGACATTTGTATTTGTTTTCTCGTCTATTCATGTTTTCCATTTTTAAGCTGTCCTGATAGAGTATTAAAATGTCTTTGATCCGAAATGTAATTTGAATATTACAATTTTGTAAACAATGCTTGCCGGGTCAGTTATATGGGGTTAAAAAGTTTATGACATAGTAACAAAATATGTTAAACATCAAATAGATTACTAAAGGGTCGGACATGATATGCACATATATGTAAAGTTGTAAATTAGAGGCAATATAGCAAAGGTGCTACAATTCAGGAAATACATGTCGCAATTAGACATTTAAATTTAATATTTGGTGATCATCTCGTTGGATATTTTAGTACTTCCCATTGCAGTTGAAACTGTCTATGTCTTTGTTACTTTTTACATAACTCGGTCTTGAATTAACTATAACATTCTAAAATAGAATAATTATCACACCAACTGTAAATCAAACAATACATATCACAAATACGTAGCTATGTGTAATGGCTTCGCCTAGTGTACTGTGATTAAATGTCTGCATCTCCATATACCTATGTTATATTATTATTCACTGTATAAATACGATATCACATCCCATCTGTAGAAGCAAACACACAAACAAACAAACACCAAAACTCACATCGACAATGATCTATTACAGTTATTCATTTGTTCAAACGCTATACATTATTGGTTGGAATCACTGACACTTGGGCATCAATTGACAAGACTCAATTCATCAATGATGTTTGAGAATTAAGGGACAGAACCTAAACTTTGAAACAAATACGACCTTCAGTCTATCACAAACATCTGCAAAAGATTTTAGACATTCAGTTGGATTTGAACCTTACGTTTAAGTCTGTAGTCCAACATCTTATCAACAACGGGGCACTACACCAAAGTGAGGTACATTACGGTCACTTGAACCTGATGTATACTAGGGAAATGTGTTTGGCATTAACACTTTCAATATATGATTTGATTGTCAATGTTTGATAAATGTAAATTTTTTCTAAAACTTGTCAATTACATTCATATTTAATATCAGAGATACGTATTCCATAGCCCAACGGTGCTTGGGAAACGCATGCATTGACATGATTAATGAATGAAAGCTGGGGAGGGAGCGTTTTGTTTCAAGTAGGTCATGCACTTATTTGACAAATAATAGATGACACAGAGGCAATATTTAAAGCTGCACATATACATTAACAGAATGAAAATACGACACTTGGGCTATGGTGTTTATTGAGCTGAATATGTGGAAGTAAATTGAAAAATAAAAATGATGAACACTCGGCCAAGGGTCACAGTTAATTTGACCTGGAAGTTGTTGAGGGAAATGAGGAAGTGAAATTGGTTACATATGGTCTCGTAAATCATTGGGAGGTGGCAGTGTCTGCTTTTTTTATATAAACAGTGCCCGATATAAAGTATGTTGCATTTGGCGTTTACACTGAGATATTTTGCGTATTTTGTTGGTTATGAATATGAGGGTTTAAAAAACCCTAATAACCCTTAGCAAATATTCCTTGGTACCCTCAGATTAGTTTGATTGTGAAAAACTCATTACAGAGCTAATATGTATACTACCTAATGACGTTGTTTGGCATTTTACGGTATCAGGTCCCCTATCAAACATCATGTAAGATACCTCATTAGATAGGAAATTGAGTTATCTTTAATTTGGGTACCCTTAGATGGTGGTGCAAATATTCCTTGGTACCCTCAGACTAGTTTGATTGTGAAAAACTCATTACAGAGCTAATATGTATACTACATAGTGACGTTGTTTGGCATTTTACGGTATCAGGTCCCCTATCAAACATCATGTAAGATACCTCATTAGATAGGAAATTGAATTATCTTTCATATTTACTCTCCCTTTTGGTTTGATTTTACTAACCCCATCGTCATTATTTCGTAATTTACGGTACACTCTGATTTTATCCGAATCGAACAGCATAACTCATTGGATAGGAAATTGAATTTTCCTTAAAATGAGTATACTTATGTTGTCATGGATTGTTCCATTGTGCTTTGTCAGACCATTGTTTTGAATAAGTAACTGGAAAAATCGAATGTCCAATGTCCAATAACGAATAAGTAACCAACTTCACACTGCCCTTGAAAGCGAAGGTATACCCCAACTCACGTCACCTAGACATTTACAATACTGAATTATAAGCACAGTTTAACCACTCGTTTGGTTCATTTACACTTAATGAATGTCAGTGGTGTTTCAAACTGAATATGATTTTTTTCTGAAAAGTGAAACTTCTCGACAAGATTTAAATGGCACGTCGTCTTTGCTGAACTAAAGTGATTTCACAAAAAGGTATAAAAGTGTTGCCAACGGCTAAATAATACCCCTTATTCATTAAAAAGAGTGTAACTTGTTCGGTTAAGTCATGCGAATACATTTACCTTCAAACGGTCATTTTAAGGTGTTCACATAAAAATGGCCGCTCGAATGTAGTACTAGTGATCTGACTGATGTATACCTAAACACTCAAAGAAGAGCATAAGGGATTTATAAAAAAAAATTACATATAGATGGATACATAAAAATATATATATATAGAGAATATTAAACGATCCTCCATTTAATACCATTTTTATTAGGTACAGTAGTTAAATAGAAGATATTTTGTGTTTTCAGTGTGATATCTTTTCAGTGTGATATCACTTATCTCTCATCAAGTGACGTGGTAAACCCGATATTTTCACGAGTGGCGCAGCCGTCACGAGCTGAGAGATACGTGATATCGCACTGAAAACACAAACTATTTTGTTTATTATTTGCTTCTGTGGTCGGAAATATTGTGTTTTACGTCCAAAACTGCTTCAATTGAGCGAGTTCTGGCGAGGTCATACCATTTTTGCTATGTCACTTAGCAACTGCGATGACGTCGCATTGATTGTAAACGTGACGTCATACCACTATACACATGACGTCATCCCCTCTGTGATATTTCACTGTGTTGAGAAAGTGATATCAAACTGCAGTGATGAGAACACATGTTCTCAAACTGAGAAAACTCAGTCTCACATCGCTTAGCAGATAATAATAATTGCACTTATTACTCGACCGCCACTGCAGTGTAATATCTATACGGCAATATTAAACTAGTTTCATACTGCTGCAAGTATGACGTCACAATAGCGTGTAGTTGTGACGTCACAATGGTTGCACGTCATCACAACGGTTCACAACTCTCAGACTCTTAGTTTCGGCCCACTGTCGTCTATTTAGCTTGATTTTTGTCGGCGAGTAACAAACACTATTACCCTTTAGATAAATTTGTTGAATTCTGATTGGTCAATAGCTAATGCATACGAAACCGTGTAGGTGGATTTGTCGGGTTGTACCATCCGTATGACCCGCGAAGACAGGTCATGTGATTAACCACACAGGTCTTACGGGTGACCTTGACCTTAGATGGAATGCGGAAGTTAAACGGTTGCTCGACTCGGAATTTCAGAATCGAAACTCACCTTAACAAACATAAGTACGGTAATTTCAACCTATATAAAAACAATATAATTATTTTGTTTGTGTCAATAAACTAATTCAATAAAAACATGTGTCTCTCTATTATTCTTCAGGTAATAATAAATTAAAAATCGATAATTTTTTAGCCGCAGTGTTATCTCCCTTGATAAGGAGCGGTAAACTCTTTCCGGTGTGTTTGCTGTTTCACAGTGTGCGGAGTTTTTATCACAGGCGGAAATAGCTATGCAGTCTTTATATTTTATTGGAAATGGGTGAAATAAGTACAAATTATAGATGCGCCTCAGGAAAATACGGAATATACAAGGGTCTTACAGTCCCGTACACCTTGTCAAAACACCGTGTAACTAATAGAATACTAAACGACATTCCAAATAATACCATTTTTATTAATCTCGTAAATGATTTGGTAAAAAACTCGTTTCGCTCGTTTAATACGAACTCATTAACTCGTTTAATAAAAATGGTATTAAATGGAAGATCGTTTACTATCCTCTATATATACAACATAACATACATATAATAGTTATGTACAACTGGTGCATTTGATATAGATACATGCATGAGTAATGAAACTTAAAGGCTTTGCTCAAGGAGCCACAATTGACGTGGTTTACGGTTAGCCATGCCATGCTAAGCTGGGGTAGCTACGGGATCGCTTCACTGCAGTAAGTATCGGAACACAAACATGTTTCAGTAGGTAGTTGGGTTTTTTTATTACTATAACAAACCCGTTATGACCATGCTGCAATAACTGTATTTTCTTGGCAATTCAAGGTGAGTGCCAAATGTTTGCAAGCTTAGGAAATTTAAGAATATTTTTCAAATGGATTGTGTTAAGTAAAGGATACTAAACGTCCTTCCATAACATGTATCTTTTATTGAGTTGAGTTAATGAATTGGTATTAAACTGGTGAAAGCGACTTTGATACAAAATCATTCATAATAATAAATCATAACCTTAAATATAACATTTAAGTATCTTCCACGGGTGCGTAATATCATCTTTTAATAATATACAATTGTTAACAAGTATGAACAGGGATGTCCCCTCGAATTTATTTTCCACAAAGACATACTCCGAAAGAACCATCTCTTTAATTATGAAGTGGCTGCTTATACGATCGCAATATAGATCAATGTATACTTTAGTGTGATACTTAGTTTAGATAAGACTGCCCAAGAAAATACAGATTTGGTCTTAAATTCTCAGCGGTTTTTTCATGCCTTACAAATACAAGCATTACCTCTGTGTCGTGTTTTATCCTACACATAACAATCTACGTTTAACAGAACATGTGTTACCTTGCCAACCATGAAAGTATTCAACCAAATACAGTGGACATCACATGTCTTGCAACCAATCAAAGGGATCATCGTCTACGCAAGTTAGAAGCCATGGAGATTAAACGAGGCTAAATCAACAATTGATTCGCAATCATGACGTTTACAACGGCCTATATTTCTCTCCTCAAACAATCAGCATTGTAAACAAGTCAATAAATAAACTGGATTTGTACACCATTATTAGTTTATAAGGGGTAAATATCGATTTAAAATGTCCTAGCTTAATATGTGTGACATTTAAGTTGTGCGATATAAATACAATTTCAAAAGAATTAGTTTATTTTAGCTTTCCTATGATGCGTTGAAAAACCTTAAACATAACAAAAGTTTATCATGAAAATGCTTCAACATGTAACCTTTCTAGTTTTTTTTTAAAACTTCTGTAAAGTAACCGAGATACTTAAAATTCAATAACTTAATTAATTGAAACGTTTTAAGCAAAACTGATTAATATCGAAGCATTAACATTTACAACAACAACATGTTTCTAAACTTTTACAATGCAATAAAATGATTTAGAATTTAATAGCTGAATTGAAACCAGAAACCATATCATATCTTTTGACATTTGTAACACAATAATGACTGGAGGTTATCAAGCCGGATAGTCACTCGACGTTATATACAAGAATATTAAAACCCACTCGACGTTATACACAAGGATATTCAAACCCACTCGACGTTATATACAAGAATATTAAAACCCACTCGACATTATATACAAGGATATTTAAACCCAATAGACGTTATATACAAGAATGTTAAAACCCACTCAACATTAAATGAAAGGATAATTAAACCCACTCGACGTTATATACAAAAACATTAAAACCCACTCGACGTTATATACAAGAATATTAAAACCCACTCGACGTTATATACAAGGATATTAAAACCCATTCGACGTTATATACAAGGATATTAAAACCCACTCGACGTCATATACAAGAATATTCAAACCCACTCGACGTTTTATGCAAGAATATTAAAACAAACTCCTCGTTATATACAATGATATTAAAACCCATTCGACGTTATATACAAGGATATTTAAACCCACTCGACGTTATATACAAGAATATTAAAACCCACTCGACATTATATACAAGGATATTTAAACCCAATAGACGTTATATACAAGAATATTAAAACCCACTCCACATTATATGAAAGGATATTTAAACCACTCGACGTTATATACAATGATATTAAAACCCACTCGACGTTATATACAAGAATATTAAAACCCACTCGACGTTATATACAAGGATATTAAAACCCATTCGACGTTATATACAAGGATATTCAAACCCACTCGACGTTATATGCAAGAATATTAAAACAAACTCCACGTTATATACAATGATATTAAAACCCACTCCACGTTATACACAAGAATATTAAAACAAACTCCACGTTATATACAAGGATATTCAAACCCACTTGACGTTATATGCAAGGATATTCAAACCCACTCGACGTTATACACAAGAATATTAAAACAAACTCCACGTTATATACAATGATATTAAAACCCATTCGACGTTATACACAAGAATATTAAAACAAACTCCACGTTATATACAATGATATTAAAACCCATTCGACGTTATATACAAGAATATTAAAACCCACTCGACATTATATACAAGGATATTTAAACCAAATAGACGTTATATACAGGATATTAAAACCCAATCGAAGTTATATACAAAAATATTTCAACCCACTCGACGTTATATTCAATGATATTAAAACCCACTCGACGTTATACACAAGAATATTAAAACAAACTCCACGTTATATACAATGATATTAAAACCCATTCGACGTTATATACAAGGATATTTAAACCCACTCGACGTTATATACAAGAATATTAAAACCCACTCGACATTATATACAAGGATATTTAAACCAAATAGACGTTATATACAGGATATTAAAACCCAATCGAAGTTATATACAAAAATATTTCAACCCACTCGACGTTATATTCAATAATATTAAAACCCACTCGACGTTATACACAAGAATATTAAAACAAACTCCACGTTATATACAATGATATTTAAACCCATTCGACGTTATATACAAGGATATTTAAACCCACTCGACGTTATATACAAGAATATTAAAACCCACTCGACATTATATACAAGGATATTTAAACCAAACAGACGTTATATACAGGATATTAAAACCCAATCGAAGTTATATACAAAACTTTTTCAACCCACTCCTCGTTATATACAAGAATATCAAAACCCATTCGACGTTATATACAAGGATATTCAAACCCACTCGACGTTATACACAAGAATATTAAAACAAACTCCAAGTTATATACAATGATATTAAAACCCATTCGACGTTATATACAAGGATATTCAAACCCACTCGACGTTATATACAAGAATATTAAAACCCACTCGACAATATATACAAGGATATTTAAACCAAATAGACGTTATATACAAGAATATTAAAACCCACTCCACATTATATGAAAGGATATTTGAACCCACTCGACGTTATATACAAAAACATTAAAACCCACTCGACGTTATATACAAGAATATTAAAACCCACTCGACGTTATATACAAGGATATTAAAACCCATTCGACGTTATATAAAAGGATATTTAAACCCACTCGACATTATATACAAGGATATTTAAACCAAATAGACGTTATATACAGGATATTAAAACCCAATCGAAGTTATATACAAAAATATTTCAACCCACTCGACGTTATATTCAATGATATTAAAACCCACTCGACGTTATACACAAGAATATTAAAACAAACTCCACGTTATATACAATGATATTAAAACCCATTCGACGTTATATACAAGGATATTTAAACCCACTCGACGTTATATACAAGAATATTAAAACCCACTCGACATTATATACAAGGATATTTAAACCAAACAGACGTTATATACAGGATATTAAAACCCAATCGAAGTTATATACAAAAATATTTCAACCCACTCCTCGTTATATACAAGAATATCAAAACCCATTCGACGTTATATACAAGGATATTCAAACCCACTCGACGTTATATACAAGGATATTCAAACCAACTCGACGTTATATACAAGAATATTAAAACCCACTCGACAATATATACAAGGATATTTAAACCAAATAGACGTTATATACAAGAATATTAAAACCCACTCCACATTATATGAAAGGATATTTGAACCCACTCGACGTTATATACAAAAACATTAAAACCCACTCGACGTTATATGCAAGGGTATTTTAACCCATTCGACGTTATACACAAGGATATTTAAACCCCCTCAACATTATATACAAGATTATTAAAATCCACTCGACGTTATATACAAGGATATTTGAAACAACTCGACGTTGTATGCAGGATATTAAAACCCACTCGAAGTTATATACAACAATATTTCAACCCACTCGACGTTATATACAATGATATTAAAACCCACTCCACGTTATATACAAGAATATAAAAACCCACTCGACGTTATATGCAAGGGTATTCAAACCCATTCGACGTTATATAAAAGGATGTTTAAACCCACTCAACGTTATATACAAGAATATTAAAATCCACTCGACGTTATATACAAGGATATCAAAACCCACTCGACGTTATATACAAGGATATTTAAACCCATTCGACGTTCTAACAAGAATATTAAAACCCACTCGACATTATATACAAGGATAGTTAAACCCAATAGACGTTATATACAAGAATGTTAAAACCCACTCCATGTTATATGAACGGATATTTAAACCCACTCGACGTTATATACAAAGACATTAAAACCCACTCGAAGTTATATACAAGAATATGAAAACCCACTCGACGTTACATACAAGGATATTAAAACCCATTAGACGTTATATAAAAGGATATGTAAACCCACTCAACGTTATATACAAGAATATTACAATCCACTCGACGTTATATACAAGGATATTAAAACCCACTCGACGTTATATACAATTATATTAAAACCCACTCGACGTTATATACAAGAATATTAAGACCCACTCCACGTTATATACAAGAATATTAAAACCCATTCGACGTTATATACAATGATATTCAAACCCACTCGACGTTATTTACACTCTGAAAATATTATAAATCCAAAACCACACTTAATGTTTACGGCAATAGTTTTAACACCGAACATTGAGATACTGTATCAAATTCCAATTACTTGTATCTACCACCTCAATAACGGCAATGGACTTATTACTTCAAATTCTCATTGTTAAAATAACCAACCGTAACAACCATTTATCAACTGTAATAGGTAACCTTCCTTCTTACAGACACTTCATTGTCATTTCCGACAACATTTAAGTTTCAGTGAACAACTAACCCGTCTATTACCTAAACAAAATGGAATTATCCAAAATGACAAGAAACATATGTTATGCAAAGTGTAACTTTATTTGATAACGATGACATACTGGGGTTATGTCAAT
Source organism: Gibbula magus (assembly GCA_936450465.1). Taxonomy (NCBI): domain Eukaryota; kingdom Metazoa; phylum Mollusca; class Gastropoda; order Trochida; family Trochidae; genus Gibbula; species Gibbula magus. Next base: position 14,157,798 of record OW388295.1, read on the forward strand.
TTCTCCTTCAGCCTTTTATATATTTCGCTCAGATAGCGCTGTCTACAATTGTAGAACTGTATATAAACATGTAGTTTACGTTTAGCTTTCCAACTTTAATGAGGTTGGCCACTACATCCAAGAACAAGGTGCAGTTTTCCTCCGCTGATTAGTATATTAGTTTACCAATTCTGTCCAGAAGGGTCACCCTACTTAACCAACAGATATTCAACTCTTCGCACTAAAGCCATAGTAATTGGTAGTAAATTAATTGGTTTACCGTTTTTAACATTTCATGGACAAGCACGTCTGTTTGAGTTGACGTGTCAATGTGGGAGAGCATGTGTGTCAGTCTAAGTGTATTAGTTTTAGTGTCGATGTGTCAGTTAAAGTGTATTGATGTGTCAGTCTTAGTGTGTCGATGTGTCAGTCTTAGTGTATTGATGTGTCAGTCTTAGTGTGTCGATATGTCAGTCTTAGTATATCGATGTGTCCGTCCTAGTGTATCGGTATATCAGTCTTAATGTGACGATGTGTCAGTCTTAGCTTGTTGATATGTCAGTCTTAGTTGGTCGAAATGTCAGTCTTAGTGTGTCTATATGTCAGTTTTAGTGTATTGATGTGTCAGTCTTAGTGTATCGATGTGTCAGTTTTAGTGTATTGATGTCTCAGTCTTAGTGTGCGGATGTGTCAGTCCTAGTGTGTCGGATATGTCAGCCTTAATGTGTCGATTTGTCAGTCTTAGCTTGTTGATGTGTCAGTCTTAGTATGTCGATATGTCAGTCTTAGTGTGTCGATGTGTCAGTCCTAGTGTGTCGATGTGTCAGTCTTAGTGTATCGATGTGTCTCTCTTAGTGTGTTGATGTGTCAGTCTAAGTGTGTCGATATGTCAGTCTTGGTGTGTCGATGTGTCAGTCCTAGTGTGTCGATGTGTCAGTCTTAGTGTATCGATGTGTCTCTCTTAGTGTGTCGATGTGTCAGTCTCAGTCCGTCGATATGTCAGTCTTAGTGTGTCGATAAGTCAGTCTTAATGTGTCGATGTGTCAGTCTTAGTGCATCGATGTGTCTCTCTTAGTGTGTCGATGTGTCAGTCTTAGTGTGTCGATGTGTCAGTCTTAGAGCATCGACGTCTCAGTCCTAGTGTGTCGATATGTCAGTCTTAGTGTATCGATGTGTCAGTCTTAGTCCGTCGATATGTCAGTCTTAGTGTGTCGATAAGTCAGTCTTAATGTGTCGATGTGTCAGTCTTAGTGTATCGATGTGTCTCTCTTAGTGTGTCGATGTGTCAGTCGTAGTGTGTCGATGTGTCAGTCGTAGTGTGTCGATATGCTAGTCTTACCGTGTCAATGTGACAGTCTTAGTCTGTCGATATGTCAGTCTTCATCTTCCGATATGTCAGTTTTAGTGTGTCGATATGTCAGTCTTAGTGTATCGATGTGTCTCTCTCAGTGTGTCGATGTGTCAGTCTAAGTGTGTGGATGTGTCAGTCGTAGTGTGTCGATGTGCTAGTCTTACCGTGTCAATGTGACAGTCGTAGTGTGTCGATATGTCAGTCTTAGTCTGCCGATGTGTCAGTCTTAATGTGTCGATGTGTCAGTCTTAGTGTATCGATGTGTCTCTCTTAGTGTGTCGATGTGTCAGTCTTAGTCCGTCGATATGTCAGTCTTAATGTGCCGATGTGTCAGTCTTAGTCGGTCGATGTGTCAGTCTTAGAGTTCCGAGGTGTCAGTCTTAATGTGTCGATTAGTCAGTCCTAGTGTGCCGATGTGTCAGTCTGAGTGTATCGATATGTCAGGCCTAGTGTGTCAATGTGTCAGTCTTAGTCCATCTTTATCTCAGTCTTAGTGTGTCGATGTGTCAGTCTTAGTCCGTCGATATGTCAGTCTTAGTGTGTCGATATGTCAGTCTTAGCGTATCGATGTGTCTCTCGTAGTGTGTCGATGTGTCTCTCGTATTGTGTCGATGTGTCAGTCTTAATGTGTCGATGTGTCAGTGTTAGTGTATCGATGTGTCTCTCTTAGTGTGTCGATGTGTCAGTCTTAGTCCGTCGATATGTCAGTCTTAGTGTGTCGATGTGTCAGTCTTAGTGCATCGATGTCTCAGTCCTAGTGTGTCGATGTGTCAGTCTTAGTGTATCGATGTGCTAGTCTTAGTGTGTCGATTAGTCAGTCCTAGTGTGCCGATGTGTCAGTCTGAGTGTATCGATTTGTCAGTCTTAGTGTGTCAATGTGTCAGTCTTAGTCCGTCGATATGTCAGTCTTAGTGTGTCGATGTGTCAGTCTTAGTCTATCGATATGTCAGTCTTAGTGTGTCAATGTGTCAGTCTTAGTGTGTCTATGTGGCAGTCTTAGTGTGCCGATGTGTCAGTCTTAGTGTGCCGATGTGTCAGTCCTAGTGTGCCGATGTGTCAGTCTTAGTGTATCGATATGTCAGTCTTAGTGTATTGATGTGTCAGTCTTAGTGTGTCGATGTGTCTGTCTAAATGTGTCGATGTGTCAGTCCTAGTGTGTCGGTGTGTCAGTCCTAGTGTGCCGATGTGTCAGTACTAGTGTGCCGATGTGTCAGTCTAAGTGTGTCAATGTGTCAGTCTTAGTGTATCGATATGTCAGTCTGAGTGTATTGATGTGTCAGTCTTAGTGTGTCGATTTGTCTGTCTAAATGTGTCGATGTGTCAGTCCTAGTGTGTCGGTGTGTCAGTCCTAGTGTGCCGATGTGTCAGTCCTAGTGTGCCGACGTGTCAGTCTTAATGTGTCGATTAGTCAGTCCTAGTGTTGCCGATGTGTCAGTCTGAGTGTATCAATTTGTCAGTCTTAGTGTGTCAACGTGTCAGTCTTAGTCCGTCGATATGTCAGTCTTAGTGTGTCGATGTGTCAGTCTTAGTCTATCGATATGTCAGTCTTAGTGTGTCAATGTGTCAGTCTTAGTGTGTCTATGTGGCAGTCTTAGTGTGCCGATGTGTCAGTCTTAGTGTGCCGATGTGTCAGTCCTAGTGTGCCGATGTGTCAGTCTTAGTGTATCGATATGTCAGTCTTAGTGTATTGATGTGTCAGTCTTAGTGTGTCGATGTGTCTGTCTAAATGTGTCGATGTGTCAGTCCTAGTGTGTCGGTGTGTCAGTCCTAGTGTGCCGATGTGTCAGTACTAGTGTGCCGATGTGTCAGTCTTAGTGTGTCAATGTGTCAGTCTTAGTGTATCGATATGTCAGTCTGAGTGTATTGATGTGTCAGTCTTAGTGTGTCGATTTGTCTGTCTAAATGTGTCGATGTGTCAGTCCTAGTGTGTCGGTGTGTCAGTCCTAGTGTGCCGATGTGTCAGTCGTAGTGTGTCGATATGTCAGTCTGAGTGTATTGATGTGTCAGTCTTAGTGTGTCGATGTGTCTGTCTTAATGTGTCGATATGTCAGTCCTAGTGTGTCGGTGTGTCAGTCCTAGTGTGCCGATGTGTCAGTACTAGTGTGCCGATGTGTCAGTACTAGTGTGTCTATGTGTCAGTCTTAGTGAATCGATGTGTCAGTCCTAGTGTGTCGGTGTGTCAGTCCTAGTGTGCCGATGTGTCAGTACTAGTGAATCGATGTGCTAGTCTAAGTGTGTCGATATGTCAGTCTTAGTGTATTGATCTTGTCAGTCTTAGTGTGTCGATGTGTCTGTCTAAATGTGTCGATGTGTCAGTCCTAGTGTGTCGGTGTGTCAGTCCTAGTGTACCGATGTGTCAGTACTAGTGAATCGATGTGCAAGTCTAAGTGTGTCGAAATGTCAGTCTTAGTGTATTGATATGTCAGTCTTAATTTGTCGATTTGTCAGTCTAAATGTGTCGATGTGTCAGTCCTAGTGTGTCGATGTGTCAGTCTTAATGTTTCGATGTATCAGTCTACGTGTACCGATGTGCTCGTCTTATTTTGTCAATGTGTCAGTCTTAGTATGTCGATGTGTCAATCTTAGTGTGTCGATGTGTCAGTTTTAGTCTGCCGATGTGTCAGTCTTAGTGTATAGATGTGTCAGTCTAAGTGTATCGATGTGCTAGTCTCAGTGTGTCGATATGTCAGTCTTAGTGTGTCAATGTGTCAGTCTTAGTGTGTCGATGTGTCAGTCTTAGTGTGCCGATGTGTCAGTCTTAGTGTGTCGATGTTTCAGTCTTAGTGTGCCGATGTGTCAGTCTTAGTGTGTCGATGTGTCAGTCTTAGTTTGTCGATGTGTCAGTCTTGGTGTGTCGATGTGTCAGTCTTAGTGTGCCGATGTGTCAGTCTTAGTGTGCCGATGTGTCAGTCTTAGTGTGTCGATGTGTCAGTCTTAGTGTGTCGATGTGTCAGTCTTAATGTGCCGATGTGTCAGTCTTAGTGTGCCGATGTGTCAGTCTTAGTGTGCCGATGTGTCAGTCTTAGTGTGTCGATGTGTCAGCCTTAGTGTGTCGATATGTCAGTCTTAGTGTTTCGATGTGTCAGTCTTAGTGTGCCGATGTGTCAGTCTTAGTGTGTCGATGTGTCAGTCTTAGTGTGCCGATGTGTCAGTCTTTGTGTGCCGATGTGTCAGTCTTAGTGTGTCGATGTGTCAGTCTTAGTGTGTCGATGTGTCAGTCTTAGTGTGCCGATGTGTCAGTCTTAGTGTGTCGATGTGTCAGTCTTAGTGTGTCGATGTGTCAGTCTTAGTGTGCCGATGGGTCAGTCTTAGTGTGCCGATGTGTCAGTCTTAGTTTGTCGATGTGTCAGTCTTAGTGTGTCGATGTGTCAGTCTTAGTGTGCCGATGTGTCAGTCTTAGTGTGCCGATGTGTCAGTCTTAGTGTGCCGATGTGTCAGTCTTAGTGTGTCGATGTGTCAGTCTTAGTGTGTCGATGTGTCAGTCTTAGTGTGCCGATGTGTCAGTCTTAGTGTGTCAATGTGTCAGTCTTAGTTTGTCTTTGTGTCAGTCTTAGCTTGTTGATGTGTCAGTCTTAGTGTGCCGATGTGTCAGTCTTAGTGTGTCAATGTGTCAGTCTTAGTTTTTCGATGTGTCAATCTTAGTGTGTCGATGTGTCAGTTTTAGTCTGCCGATGTGTCAGTCGTAGTGTATCGATGTATCAGTGTTAGACTGTTTATATGTCAGTCGCAGTGTGCCGATGTGTCAGTCTTAGTGTGTCGATGTATCAGTCTTAGACTGTTTATATGTCAGTCGCAGTGTGCCGATGTGTCAGTCTTAGTGTGCCGATGTGTCAGTCTTAGTGTGCCGATGTGTCATTCTTAGTGTATCGATATGTCAGTCTTAATGTGTCAATGTGTCTGTCTTGGTGTGTCGAAGTGTCAATCTTAATGTGTCGATATGTCAGTCTTAGTTTGTCAATGTGTCAGTCTTAGTGTGTCGATGTGTCAGTCTTAGTGTATCGATGTGTCAGTGACTACAGGTATTTGGTCGTTTTTGTTTGTAGAAATATATTGTTATTTTTCAATAAAGGTTTAGTCTGGTTTCATAAATTTAAAATGTTAAACCCAATTAAAAATAGCTCAACCGAACAGACCAATTAACCTTTTTTTTCAATGTGTCAATAAAGTGTTGTTATTTTGTAAAATGGGTGTTTGTAAATGGATATATTTCAGGTGGGAGATAACTCAATAAAACCTCCTGGCCAGTGCTTTTATATCAATCGGGTATTTACCCTATCTCATGTTTGTATTGAAACGTCACCTTTATAACCGATTCATGCTTTTTAATCCTCAATGAAAAACGACTCATATATCTTATTATTACTCACCCGTTGAAAATATTACGTTTTGATAAATCTACAATGTTATTACACATTGTGTAATAACATCGCGTGGTTAATTATATATATAAAGCATGATGTCACAATACCAGCGCCGCGGTCGCATTGAAGTTTGTCCCATTTATTGACGAGTTCGTGCAACTTAATCATAGTGTAATAAATAAAATAATAAACTCGGTCCCATTTAATAACATATTTATGAAACTCGTGAATGGTATTGATATCTAACGCGCTTTCGCTAAATACTAAACCACTCACTCGTTTCATAAATATGTTATTAAACTTGACGTCGTTTAGTATTCTCTATATCTACTTGACTCAGTTTCCCTACAACTGTTAATATTCTGTATAACCACATTCCACCACTGGTGAAGGTGTTAACACATGCTACGAAACGTTGCGGATCTTCATGTACAAAATACGTTGTCAACTTAACAATCGTGTTCGCTCATGTATTCTACTTCTAAACTTGTGTATGATATATAAAATGTTTCCTATTATAATGTGATACTCTCATAATATTTTAGAATCTGAAACCACACAAATCGCAACGTTTGCAAGAATAGTTTCTACACGCATCCTTGAAATGTGTCATTCAGGAATATAAAGCGAAAATAAACATATTGCATCATTATTTCCTTGACAATTTTAACTGGGGGTGATATTCAAGGATATTCCAACCCACTCGACGCACGTTTACCCCACAATATTAAGTAAATGCGTACAAACGTTTAGTCCATATTAAAACGTAAAGTAAAAGCTAACTTGAACTACATTCAGTGAAATGAATTAAATGAAATTAAACATGATGCATGAGACAGATAGAGAAGACGAAAGGTGATGTGAAGGCTGCTCACACCCACGCTACTGCACGTCTACACAGCAAGATTAGGAACTGACTTAGTACTCACCTTTAGTCGCGTTTGTTTGGAAATGTAACATTTTGAAAAGGAAATGCGTTGTTAAAATTGTTTGTCAAAATAATAGTGTATATCTGCAAACATGTTCTCATAACGTGTTAGCTGTGAAGCCTCCAAGAAGCGAAGGCGCTGATTTCTCGTTGAACGTCTTCTATAGTAAAGTAAAAACAGAAGGAGATGGGTGGGTAGTCCGCTTGTGTTTACTTAAACATTACGCAGTATCAAAAAGTAGGAAAAGGATGGAATTCAATATCTATATATATTTCATTTATTGAATCATAGCAATGTAGAGAATTACAAAACAATATATGCATAGCATCGAATATTAACAAGTACACATGAGGCATTAAGAGAGTTTTAACAATACAGAAACATCATCTGTGAACGAGATTGGTGAAAGTTTACAAGTTGTTAGTCGTTCTTTGACTGAGATTCGCCTGTCTATATTCGTATACGTGTAGAGTATTCGCGAGTACCCGCTTCTGAACGAAAACGCGTTCGCGCGTACTCGCGAATACACGCGTGACCACTTTGGAGCAGTCTCGCCAAGCGAGTATTTACTATCCAGAATGGAGTCGCTTGTCACAAAATTTGATTACCTCATTTTCTTTCTTTTATTACCCCTTCAATTGAAATTTGATCAATTGCTATGTGTATGGCGCCTATATTGTCGAAAATGGTGTTGATATTCTGAAATTATCTTGAGAAGTACTCGCGACCTCTGGTTTCCTAACCTAATTCGTTTTCTTGTACTGCTGTAACAAATATATGATACATGATATTACAACGTGGGTATGCGCCTTTTTAACTGTCGATTTAACATACTAATATTCATCAAAATTCAAATCTTCAATACATCAAGATATCTAACTTGGTGATTTCGCAAATGACAATTCCATGATTACTTTATAACCATATTAAGTTCAGTCATTAAGTCAATATCAAATACTGTTCTGGTGTAATTACAATGACAATTCTATACAAAGCGGGACATGATTGTCCAGGCACATGCATAACATGCGTCCAGGTGGTCAATCAGTCAGTCAAGCTTCAGCGTGCTCGCTGGGCTAAATTTACAGCTATTCTCGAACCGGGTTATACAAGTTATAAGATATAAGTAATAAATTTATAATTAATTGCAAGTGTATATTGTCTCGATTTTATGCTCATTTGATTCCGATATATAATTTACGGTTGAAATAATGACCGCAGACCGAGTGAATATCTGTGATAACCATCGAGCGGTACGCGAGATGGTTTTCACAGATATTCACGAGGTCGAGGTCATTATTTCACATACACCACGTGGTGTGGTTATCAGGTCAATATCAGAGGTAGTTATTTTTAGATAACCGACCTCCAAGCTCCAAGCTCCAAGCTACCGAGAGGTCGGTTATCAAGAGGTTGGTTATCGCCTCGCCATGTTCACCATATCGCACCTCGAAAAAAACTTACCCTCGGCTTACGGGTCTAAATGACCCTTTGCCTCTATTTGTGTCTTTCGACATTCTTTAAATAATTTATTGAGTCAGTTTTGTTATGCCAATATATTCAGTTAGTTTACACAAAATATGACAAATAGGCTGATTTAAAGAATATCAAAGATCGAAAATACGTGTTTATGAAAGAAAACATGAGACAGAATCCACATAATTTATTTACCATCATTTTAATTTCATATTACATGTTCACACAAATAGTCGTGTTATCGATCCTTGTTACAAATACAATCAATCACTTCGTTTATTTACATATCCGTAATTGAAAGTAAAACTTTAAAATGTTCACAAAAGTTCACAAATCAGCGTACAGTATCCATGGTGGTCCTTTCTTCAACTGCAGGAAATGTCACAAAACAATGGTGAAAAGTCAGTAACATAGAATAATCCCTTTTCAAGCAATCCATCTGATCGTCAATTTGCTGAAGCATTCAATAAAACCTTATTTTTGAAGACGACTCCAGCTAAATTCGTTCGGTTGTCCCTGAAACAAGCAAAATTGTTATTACCAGACTGAAATGTTCATCCATTGTGTCGTTGGGGGCTCACATATGCCAAACGTTATAAATGGTATTATTATACTGACTTGCCGAAAATTACCATTTTGATGATAGTCGACTCAGTAAAGCTGATGTAAAGCTAAAAGTAGTGATTTCTGATCGAAAACCGGACAATGCACCGGGATTGAATCGCGCCAATTAGTCCAACGTAATTTTGAAAATTTATTTACAAAACATCCATAAGGACAAATTGAGGTTTATTATGTTGAATAGGTCATATAACTACTGTACATGAAAATAGGACGTGTACTTTAGGTTTCTAAACATGTATAATGACGTTGCTCGATTTAGTTGGAAACCAGCTAGTAATTACATACATTTGACAAATGGGGATGAATATGCAAGTTGATTGAACTTATTTTACCTTTAATCTGCACGTATGATATGTTGGCACATACAAAGGCAAAATAGAATATTATGAAACAATTGATGCATCTTTAATAGCAGTATATTTACGAAATATCTAAATGATTAAAATACCAATTTTGAAAGCAAGAAAATCGACGATTTTAATTTAACACTCCATATTGATTATCGAACATCGAGTGTGATAAGCATGCTATTTATTGTTGAAAATGACATACAAAAATATGGTGCAAATCAATATTACGATTTGAACAAAGCTGTATGGTACTCTGAATAAAACAATATCGTGAACGTGTTGATACTTCGTTTGATCAGTCACTTGAAAACGGCATATAACATTATCCATAGTTACTCATAGATGTTTTACATGCAATATCAAATAAGGTTAGACAGCAAATGAATTAGTGTAACATACGATGTAACTCACCTTTATTTCGCTCCGAACAGACCTGGAAACACGTATTAGGTGTATTATTGTTTGAAACATCAGACCTCTCCGTTTTGGCGACCTCCTTGAAACCACGCGTTTTTTATTGTGTGCAGCACGTGAAGTTAGAAAATCAGCTTGACAACATGACATTCATAATGTCCGTGCATCACAAGTTGAAATGAACAACGTCCGTGCTGCCACGGTTTTCACTTAACGCCAATAGATAGTTGGTCATGGATTGAATGGCTAGTTAAAATAGTATATGTTGTCTTAAAACATCTCATAAGCGTTTTTATTTACAATTGTTCATCTTTATTTCATATATATTCAAGATAGATGTGATGAAGTTTATGAAGTAAAAACGAAAATAATTAGTTGGTTACCGGTACTTGCTTGAAATTTCTGATTGACATCTGAGAATGTACACGAATCGATTTGAACGTGAATTTCGCGCAGTGTGCACGTGAAGTTGAAGCAATGTTTGGAGTAGAGTTTCTCAAGCATTACAACATTACAACTATTCAAAACGTTAATATAAAGTAACTATTTCGTATTTACATGAATAAAAATAAAAATGCCTTGACACTTTATCAATCATAACCATGTGGTGTATACAGAGATAATAACCTGTCATTCTTTACAAAAATACATTACAGTCGAAGTTTGATCTAAACTCATCTCCGTCTCTTCATTGGTACTGCAAAAGGTAAAATGAGGATGATCAATTAATAAAGCCATGCGTTCGCTAGCACTAATTGAGGTTACGTTTTCATTTTTGGCAAGCAAATTGCTCCAACCTCATGTGTGTCTTGTTTTAACACTTTAAAGGGACTGAAACAAATGTTCTAATATAAATACGGAGATCTCACAAAATGGAAAATGAATGTTACCCATTGCGAAACAATCTTCCTCAATCAATAAATAAATTTCGAAACGAAACGAATCGCTATTTTCGATTAAGTAACGCAGAACCATTTCCCATCCATTATTTAAATTGTATTATTAAAAGGTGTTCACATTAAAATGACCCCTTACAGTTTTCGTTTTATAAGTGACTTCGGATAATCGGGTCTGGGGACGTACTGTAAAACCACCTTAAGTAGAATTTTACTTTTACGTTTATTATAAATAGCAAATTAAAACATAAAAATTATTTTTAAAACGTGCTATAGTGCCTTTAAATTAGTGGAGACACTATCGCAGTCATAGTCACCGAATCGTATGTGATTTTAACGAAACCATAGTAGGTGCAAGATGTCTGCCTACTTTGAAATTCTTTGAAACTCACATCAGTTAATAGCGCTGCTGGTGGTATGCTCTATTGGACTCGCGAACCAGGAAACTTCCAACCTGATATTATTCCCTACTGTTAGAATGTCCATTGATGGCTGTTGTATTTGAAGAGCATTGTGAAGTAAGAAACATTAAGTAACGGGTCAGTCTCTTCTCTAAGTTTAGTGACCCTAGAATTAAAGGGACACTCCGCACGTTAAAGGCGCTGTAGCACGTTTTTTTGCTGAAATAAGTCGATGAAATGTATTTGATTAATAATGTCAACAATAGTAAAACACCCTTCTCTCTCCGGAAAATCAAGTTGCAAATGAGTGTACATGGTTCCGTAAAGCCATGGGAATTTTTTTTGTCATTCGAATATAATAAAATGTGTTCACAATAAAATGGCCGCCATGCAATTTTGGCTTTATACGCAACACCGTTATTACCACTACGGATCATTGGTTTGTGTAATAAGATGTTTCACCCTCTAAAGTAAATATAAATGACATAAATTATCATTATAAATGAGAAATTTGAAAAAATAAAATTTGAAAAAAACGTGCTACAGCGCCTTTAATGTAGTAACATAGGTCAAACGTTACAAGGGTGTTATTTTATCGAAAAGTAATGACTTTTGTCGAAAATTACCCCTTAAAGTGCCAATCTGTTCAGTATATTTACATTATTTAGATGTTTAGTCGTGATTATGATCGAAAACCGAACAATGTTCCGCGGCTGGAGCGCATCAATTGCTCAAACGTAATTTTGAAAACTTATAAGTAGCAGACAAAGAGACAGATATTAGTTGGAACTGTTCAATGGAACATATAACTGATATACTTGTAATTGGGACGCACGAATACGGCTTCTCGTCGTGTTTTAAACCGCTGCTCGAGTTTCATTGAAAGCAAGATATTGTCAAATATTTGTCGGTTGGGGGGTACATATACACGTTTGGTGAGATGAGGTAATGGAGAATGCATGAGGAGCCGTGGATTCGTTATAAATAATCAGGGGCGAGTTGATTATTTTTAACGAATCCACCTTAATCCATGTATGATGTCACGAAACATACATATGTGATTATCTAGCATTATAGACAATACATTTTAATTATGTAACAAAAACAATTATTTTGCAAATTTCGGTGCCAATTCATCGGATACGGTACACGTAGCTTCGACCCTTATGAAATGGATTCTTCCACGCACGTGCATGGCGCAAATCTTCCACGCAAAGCGATTTGACTGACAGCCAAACTCCTGCATTTCATGTGTTTCAGCACGATCCCCATGCGTTTATCACTTTACCAGTCTTGTTTAGAATGCAGGGATCTTACTGACAAACAATCAAATGATTACCAGCAGGCCTGGTAGTCTAATAGGTTAGGGCGCTGCGTAACAGACGAAGGGTTACATGTTCGATTCCCGGGTCAGACATTACAAAAATAATCAGATATTATAAGATTCTAATCAGATATACTAAGACAAAATACATCATTCTTGAAAAAATTACTTTGTGAGCCATTACGAAAATGTCAAAACCTGACACCCCTCCTGACTGGATTAGTCAATGACCAGTAGATTCTTAAAAATAATCCACTGTTAACACAATAGAGTGACGTCATCACCATGGATTAATTGGACGTAAATCAGGACATTTGATATTTTTGTATGTATCAAATTTAAATAAAATTTCATGAAAAAACACGGAGTGTCCATCTGACTCTCGAACACTGACAAGATGACACTATCATTATTCAGTCATATTCTCAACCGCAAAACAAACGCCACCACATTTTCAACAGTGTAAAAACGAAATACTACTGCCGGAGAAATTCTATTTCGAATGTTTTGTATAAGTACACGATTCGTTAAGAGATACCCGAAATTTCATACTTAAGAGTGTGAAACTTTTATTTTTATGTACGTTTAAGTACACTTCGGGTGTTGAAATTGCTTTTTAAATTGATTTTTGGTCAGAATATTTGGAATTAAACTTAAAAATTCATAAAAGGTAGACCTTTAATTAATAAACGATGTTATCGACATAAATAACCTTCTTTGGCTTAAATTTGTTTACACGTCTTCACTGTAGGGCGTCATATTAAATAAGTCAAAAAGTCCAATTCTTTTGGCTTCGAGTTGACAGACGCCGTCAGCCATGATGGACAGCAGCCGTCTGTTCCATAACTGTGAGCGATTATAATCCCTCAATTGAGCGCTCAATAAGCGCTCATTCCCTCCTGAACGACAAGGAGCGATGCCTCGAGGCTTGCTCCCTTTGCTGCAAAGCTCTACATTGAGCAATCGCGTCCAAGAGAGATTTAAAAGTAATAATAACTCTAAGTTATCGGAAGTTAACAAAACGATAACCAACCAATGACGGCGAATAACAAAGTATACTTCCCTCGTTAATTTATTATATAATCCTTAAATCAAGGCTCGATAATTAACTACGAAGTCATATGGGAAGACAATATGTCATTCCCCGCCTGTCGTTCTATTTCTTATATAACAAAATTTAATACAGATTACCTCCGTTTAATTTTGATTAACATTCGGTGCACTTTGGGAAGCAAATTGTTGCAAAATTACATCGTGACTTGCTAATATCACGACACAGTTATGTTCAGAACATGTTGGTATTTAAAATAAATTAATACTAAATGTAGTTTTTACCCAAGCGGTACTTTGTTATGGGGTTTCATAACAATCTGTTATGACAGTCATAACACCATCAAGTAATTTGATTGGATAACGTTGAACTTTGACACTTCCTGGACTACTTTTTTCATTCATAGAACGTGAATTCAGTCATGAAATTACAAGAACACTTCTCATGTATCCCATTGTTCAGTTAATTCATCAAATTGTACTTACCATAATGTTTGATTCTACTGAGCCCTCGTTTAACCGGACACCGGAAACCCGACCATCCGCACGAAATTATTCGTTAATCGTCTCTATGCATTTCTGGACAAATAATATTTCACTTAAGCGTCTGACTTGCTTTCTGGACGATTTTCAATTGTAACCAAATCGTGTGGACGAACGGGGTCTGACTGTAATAGACAAATATATCACGACTAGAGTAAAGCTAATAAGCAATAGGTTGAGAATGCAGCAAGAGTTTTGGACTGTTCTCATTCTTGCTGTTGGGATACGCCATTCTGAGTCTCTTTATGAAGACTAGGTACAAAGTCCTGTTGTACTAGTTATATATGTATACAGTATAGACGGAATTGACCGAAAAGAAGGACATTTCAACAGTAATATTCATCTAAAATATTTTTTAATGGGTTTTTGTAACCTGTTTACATATTTTAACGAAGAGAAACCTACAAATGGCGGCCGCCGTGACATGGCGTTACCCAAAGGACGGATAACTCTCATCTCCTGTCATCGAGCAGGGAGATTTTATATTGCGTACGCTTCATTCAAAATGAGTGCAACTTGTTTCGCCATACCGAACATCACGAATTAAAGATGAAAGATGGGTTCTATTGTGAAAGTGTGAATATTTAACATCGCGTTCCCTTTCGTTTAAGTTTATATCGTGAAATAATTTGGTTTGTCTCTCGCCAAGGCTCGCGACAAGGCATAATTTATTTCAATCCTTGGTTGAACAAGAATACAATGAGCTAAACAAAATCTCTAGCTTGATATTAAATCACGGTTTATATATAGTACAATTTGAAATTTGATCTTGATATTCTTGCAAGATAACAACATCTTAAACATATATATGGAAATAAGTATATACACAATTTTATCACAACATTTATACAGCGCCTTATTTGATATGTATCACTCAAATAAGCCATAGAAAATAGCTTTCTATTTGACTTATCGTTCCACTTATCTATTGACTTATATTTGCGCTGATCGATTTTATACTGTCACGGTTCGCAAACAGAAAGTACGTACTGATATCATAAATGACACTGAACCATTTGCAAGTTAAATGTTCATACATGGATGAGTTCTCTGTATCGACTTCTCTTATCAGTAGCTATGTAACGCCAGACGTATAATGGCATATCTTCCGGTCGATTTCCCTTAACATTTGCCATTTCATTATCATAAATAGTGCTACAATATTGATGTCAACAACAGGATTTGATTCTGTGATGGAGTTGATGGGATATTAGTGTTGCTCTTATTAGTATTGATGACATGTAATTAGATTCCACGAGCAGCCTTCCATCACCTCTACGTAAGCGTATGTGACAGTGGTTTGAAGACTAACAATGAGAAATGTTCCAAATGAAAATTCTTGCGCCTTTCAATTTCCCATTTACCTCAGATACGTCTGTGCTTTAAAGAAAGGAACCAAAATCGCTAATAATTAATATTTTGTAAATCATCACACCATATAGCATTTCCACATGCATCATTGATCCCTGAGAAAATGTATGATGAGTCGGAACCATCAAGGACTGAGACGGGTGACAACTTTCACTGCCAAGCAAAACATAAAATGTCTGCACGGGCTGAACTACTGACGGTACGGTCTAGCTAAACTGGATTGGTTGCACGGGCTGAGCTACTGACGGTACGGTCTAGCTAAACTGGAATGGTTGCACGGGCTGAGTAACCGACGGTGCGGTCTAGCTAAACTGGAATGGTTGCACGGCCTGAGTAACCGACGGTGCGGTCTAGCTAAACTGGAGGTTACTCCCTTCAGATTTCCGACCCTAACCTCTGTTCTACATCGCTTAAAAAAGAGGGCAAAAAGGGAGTGTCCTGATTGGTTGCAATCGAATCTAGTTGTGCAATCAGCGACGCCGTTGTTAAAGTGTCATTTGCCAATGACACCTCATAATGATAAAATAAACATAAGATTCACGTTTTCTCGTTTAATGTGTTTTCCCCGAAATATGGTATTTGATTTTGTGAAAATTATTGATCATACACATGCTTATAAATAAAGAATACAGAGACAAATACCAAAAAATCATTTGTGTTATTTACATCAGACATATGCGAAGGACAGGCTAATTATCAAGACCCTTAAGAGTTATATCTTGGAAGTCACTCGGTCGACATGGCGGCTGAAAGATGAGTTTTCATTGGTTAAAAAACAGTGATAGAGTATGAGGTTCCCATTTCCCACGCTAGTTGATTTTGCTTTAGTGTTGAAATTCAGGCAATGTAGAACAGAGGTTAGGATCGGAAATCTGAAGGGAGTATCCTCTGTGGGAAGAGAATGGAGCTCAACGTGTCCTTGACCATTATTATTGTAGGGTACCTAGTTTAGACGAACCTGCACAGGAAAGAAAACTTCGATCGAACTGTCCACTCGACTTTATTTATCCTGCATGGTGAACTTACACTCATTAGCATAACCTCTGTGCGGAGATTTATCCTGCACATCATTTAAGCGCACATTAATCTGCTCATGTTATTTGACTTTATTATGGGCCTAATGCCTCTTTAGTGAACTGTCTCTCTGTCAGAAATAATAAGTTTTTGCACTACTACGGCATAGCATTATAATGTTATTGTTTTCTCCAGATTTGATATACACGAACGTAACGCACATTTTGAGGATGTTAATTTGTAATAACAATACACCTACTTTAAAGGCACAAGTGCACGCTTTTCGCATTCAAATAAGCTATTTTAGGCCATACGATGGCATATAAACTCACCTTAGCTTCCTTTCGGTGCAATAAAATACCTATTATTCTCTACAATTAATCTGCAGTCAATAATTCAATATTTGAGACGGCCGAAGTCACTCAGGGATATCCCTAATAGAAAGAGTCGCTGATGTGCAATATGGGAAACATAGATTGTAGAATACGGCTGAACAAGGATTTCATTCAGCTCTTGCATATACTTTATTCTCTTAACTGACAACAAAGATTGGATAATCTACATTAAGCAGTATCTGTAACTTCACCTGTTTGTAATACGGAGTGTAAGCATTGTTGTTACATTAACAAAAGCGGCTGCCGTTTTCGGTCCTCGGGTTGGGTGCGATTTTTTAATATTGCTGATATTGTAGTTCATGCGGATTTAATGCAACGTTGCATTAAATACTTCCGGCCTTTAAAGTTAACTTTAAAACCTGAATACGTACATATTTTCCAGATAACTAATATAATTCTGGGGTTAGATCGTTTGTAATGTCGAGAGATGTGCATTGTCCAAGCATTATTAATATTTTAAAACAATTGGCGTGACAGTGCCTTTAAACATGCCAATCGGAATTTTGTTTTATAACTTGCGAAATAACACATTGTGAAATAATGCTACTAAAGTACTCACCTCAATTATTTTGGTTTAATTCAATAATTAAAAGAAATCAGATGCATTTAACTATGGCACGATACAATAATACTTATCTGCAGTAGTTGGAATGAATTAATTGGTGACTGTGATTAAATTTCAGTTATAATATCTTAAGCAGAGGTAAGAAATGAAATTCACGCAAACATGACCCATACCATGTTTAAAATGTTGTAAATGTGTGCAGAATTAGGCACATTTATTAATTGTCGCATAGAATATGTCATATATGTCGATGAACAGTTGTGTATCATCAAAAAATAAATTTGCAGAAATTTAAAATTTAAAATTCAATATTTTTAAAAATTTGAAACCATGTCGAAGAATTATTTGACTGCTGACTAAACACCGTACTTTTCAGGTTTTGGGATATTTGCAATTGAAAATCAAACATATGATAAAATGTGAGTACTTTCTTTTGCCTGGCAATTTATACAAAAGAAACACAAGGATGATTATAGTTTATGCTCAATAGAAATTTCAGGTTGTTTTTTCATGCATTTCAAAGCTAGGATGCGATATCAAAATCATTGTCATAAACCAGAGATGTTGTCACTTAAAATGACGAGCTTGAACGTGAACGATGGATTTCAAAATCTTAAAAGTCACAGTTGATGACATTTTGTTGGAAATCTGCAATTCTTTGCAAGAAACAGAGAATATACGCCCATATGTAATTATTATAAGGGTATCATGTTTTGATTCATCGATGTCAAAACTTTGGGACTACATTCGTTATTTACTTCAAGGATGCGAAACTCATGCTTGGTAAATGTCGTGAAGTTTGATTAAACGGTCAAAGAAATGTTTAAAGATGTCAGCAAGTCTCATTAAAATTCACACCTACACAAATATGTTGTCTCTCAGATGAAACTAATGCACTGACAGGTAAACCGAAACGATTTCAAGGGGAACTAAAGACATCCAAAGCTCTTGTTGTACAAACTTAAGGCAGTCTAGTGATGGTGTTGTTTCGTGTGATTATTGTGTTAATGCTTTATTAAGTAGCAGTAGCACGTTTTTGGTGTTTTTTTGGCAATTTTTTTTTCTTTCAAATTTCCCATTTATAATGATAGTGTATTTCATTTATATAAATTTTAGAGAGTAAAATATCTTATTACACAAACCAATTATCTGTAGAGGTAATAACGGTGTTGCGTATAGAGCAAAAATTGCATGGCGGCCATTTTAGTGTGAACACATTTTATTGTTTCGAATTACAAAAACGATTCCCATGGCTTTACTGAAACATGTACACTCATTTTCAAGTTGATTTTCCGAAGAGTAAAGGGTGTTTTACTATTGGTGACATTATTTTTCAAATACATTTCATCGACTTATTTGAGCGAAGAAAACGTCTACTGTCCCTTTAAAATGATCGTCTCCAAAAAGTGCTCCAACGTGTATTCTTAAGTATGGATAAATAAGTACAAACCCGTAAATAATTGTAACTTTATCTGCCAAAAGAGATATAGCGATTGACATTATCAGTATCATTACTTATCAAATATGATTAATAAACTAATAAAGTTGCGGCAGCCAACTTCCCCCGTAAGGCATAACAGGCAACAGTCATTGGCTAACTTAACCTTTCTGCATTTCCTCGACTATTCTATGCCAGAGATTTCTGATTTGAATTAAAACATAATTATCTTATCTTTTTTCTATATCCAGCACTTATTTCACATATTGCAATTAATAATACAAAGACATGGACACAGAAGAGTGTTACTTTATATAACAGGTAGATTGAGATTAGATGGCCCGCATACTAAGAGAGAATGAAAACTGATAACTATTTACAGAGTGATTAAAGGGGCAGTAGCACGTTTTTTCACTTAAATAAGTCGATGAAATGTATTTGAAAAATAATATCACAAAAAGTTAAACACCCTTCTCTCTTCAGAAAATCAAGTTGAAAAATAAGTGTACATGGTTCCGTAAAGCCATGGGAATAATTTTTGTCAATCGAAATAATAATCATAAAATCATCATAAAATGGCCGCCATGCAATTTTTGCTCTATACGCAACACCGTTATTTCCACTACGGATAATAGGTTTGTGTAATAAGATGTTTTACCCTCCAAAGTAAATCTAAATGACTAAACTATAATTATAAATGGGAAAATGGAAAAAATTAAATTTGCACCTTTAAAGAGCTTTCGGTATTTTTCAAAATATTTTCTTTTGCTTTCATAGACGCCGAGAGACAACGTGTCATGATTTAAGTTGACATAATTTAACTTGACTTACATATAAATACTTGATCGCCAAATATATGATCATTATAATTACTTGTTTCCAATGAAAATCGACCAACAGCCTCTTATATATGCAGGAACCGAAATTACATCATAAATCATAAACTTGCATTTCATTGATAATTTTCAGCACTATTCAGTGCTTCAACTAACACCATTTATAGTGTTAATGTACTGTCATATATGAGATGTCCTCAAACAATGAATCGCTTTTAAATAACAGCCGTTGAAATATTATTTTATTTGTATCAACTATATTTTGAAAATATTAATGCCTCCCGTCGTAGAACACATTCACTAGCAATTGAACCATCAAAGTGACTCTAACTGACGTCTTAAGTCACGAGCATGTTTTATTGTCTCATAAAGCACGCTGTTGGTACCATTGACCGTGGGTATCTTATATAAAAACATAATACATAGAGGGAAAGTAAGTAAGCAGACAGACAGACAGATGGTTTACTTGAGTCTCACTTCACAGTACATTTAAAAAATACAATATAAAATGGCATAAAAATAAGCCACCATTTGAGGATTACGAGAGACTATAATAAAACAAAAATATAAACATAGAGAGTTGATATAAATTCAGAATGTATTTGTACATACATAAGAGAAAAATCTATCCAATGTATAAAATATGTTTCCTTTTTTGGGGGGTAAAATATAAAAGCAGGTTTCGGCAGTAAAATAAACATGGTGTTTAAAAAGTATAACAAATTTATCTTCCGCCTGTGTTTTATTGCCGTGGGTATCTTATATAAGTACATAAGGGAAAAGCAAGTAAGCATGCGTTTAGAAGACAGCAGTATGATAATGAATACCATCTGTGTTTTTACTTTGTCAGGTTTCTGCTTCTCAAAACAATAGCAATACATGTATGTTGAGGCGTACGTTTCCAAGAGAAAGAGTTTCTTGAGAAAGTAATAAGCTTCTTTTCTGACTGTCAATCCACTCTTTCAGATGGAGACAACACGCCAAGAAGTTGGATATGTTGTGTTGTATCAAGTCAGCACGTGTTTCAAGTGAAAGATAATCAGAGGCGTGTTCAGGACCGCGCGTACCCGCGAACGGCTTCCTGAACGGAAACTGAGGTCGCGAGTACTTCCCAAGATAATTTCAGAATTATATCATCACCATTTTGGAAAAACATAGGTGCCTTGCACATAGCAACCGACCAAATTTCAATTGAGTCGTAATAAAAAAAATTAAAAAATGAGGTGATCAAACTTTTTGACATGCGACTCCATCTTGGATCGTGTACACTCGCTTGGCGAGACTGTTCCAAAGTGGTCACACGCGTATTCGCGAGTACTCGCGAACTCGTTGTCGTTCAGTATCGGGTACTTGCGAATACTCGCGGTTCTGAACACAACTCTGAAGTAGGAGGCCATGTTACTAAACCAGCAGTTGAAGTGACAGCAACAAGTCAGCATTGTCTCTGTCATCATCTGTTCCGCATATTATTAACCTCTCTTTCCCTTGGCAGTTTTACACCTCAGCAAATGATGATCTCTTCAGGTAAGGCATTCATAGATTTTCTCCTGTGAGTGTGCGCTTCTTACATCTAGAAACTTTCAAACAATCAACATTATACAATATAATTGGTTGTCTTAATTGGTTGTCTTAATAAACCTTCTGTTCTCTTCTGTCACATATTTGTCCTCTACTAAGATGCAAGCTGTCACGTTTGGTAGCTCTTTCTATAATACACAGCTCCACCACGACAGTAAATCAAATCTTGCTGCAACCTCTCTTTTTGGGGCGTCAACATGTCTTCATATATCTCAATATATCAACACATTCGCTAATTTTACTCAGGAAATTTCTGAACATGCTTCAAGAGGCTCCACACACCCTCGTTAATCCAGACTTTACGATCCCATAAATCTACACTTAAGATTTATCAGAACGTATACTCTGGATTATCGAGGACACTCTCCTCACTGCAACACAATACATATAGGTATATACAGCTGCGTACCGAAAGTTTATTCACCTACATGTAAATCTTAGTGCAAATATCATGTAAATTGACGTTCATTGTAACGTCAATAAATATACATCACATACAACTTTCGGTAGGTGTCGGCCCGGGAGATCTAAGATATTTATTTAGGATGTCCCGCGAAGCATACTCGGTACCAGCAAGGGTATGTATGTATGGACCGTCAAAGGGCTATAGGAAGCTCTCACACACGCATAGGAACCTCACAAACCCATAGGAACCTCACAAACCCATAGGAAGCTCTCACACACGCATAGGAACCTCACAAACCCATAGGAAGCTCTCACACACGCATAGGAACCTCTCACAAACCCATAGGAACCTCTAACACACGCATAGGAAGCTCTCACACACGCATAGGAACCTCACAAACCCATAGGAACCTCTAACACACGCATAGGAACCTCTCACACACGCATAGGAACCTCTCACAAACCCATAGGAACCTTTCCCACACGCATAGGAACCTCTCACAAACCCATTGGAACCTCTAACACTAGCATAGGAACCTCTCACACACGCATAGGAACCTCTAACACACGCATAGGAACCTCTCACAAACCCATAGGAACCTCTCACACACGCATAGGAACCTCTCACAAACCCATAGGAACCTCTCACACACGCATAGGAACCTCTCACACACGCATAGGAACATCTCACAAACCCATAGGAACCTCTAACACACGCATAGGAACCTCTCACAAACCCATAGGAACCTCTCACACACGCATAGGAACCTCTCACAAACCAATAGGAATCTCTCACACACGCATAGGAACCTCTCACAAACCAATAGGAACCTCTCACACACGCAAAGGAACCTCTCACACACGCATAGGAACCTCTCACACACGCATAGGAACCTCTCACACACGCATAGGAACCTCTCATACACGCATAGGAACCTCTCACAAACCCATAGGAGACTCTCACACACGCATAGGAACCTCTCACACACGCATAGGAACCTCCCACAAACCCATAGGAACCTCTAACACACGCATAGGAACCTCTCACAAACCCATAGGAACCTCTCACACACGCATAGGAACCTCTCACACACGCATAGGAACCTCTCACACACGCATAGGAACCTCCCACAAACCCATAGGAACCTCTCACAAACCCATAGGAACCTCTCACAAACCCATAGGAACCTCTAACACACGCAAAGGCACCTCTCACACACGAATAGGAACCTCTCACACACGCATAGGAACCTCTCACAAACCCATAGGAACCTCTCACAAACCCATGGGAACCTCTAAAACACGCATAGGAACCTCCCACAAACCCATAGGAACCTCTCACAAACCAATAGGAACCTCTCACAAACCCATAGGAACCTCTAACACACGCAAAGGCACCTCTCACACACGAATAGGAACCTCTCACACACGCATAGGAACCTCTCACAAACCCATAGGAACCTCTCACAAACCCATGGGAACCTCTAAAACACGCATAGGAACCTCTCACACACGCATAGGAACCTCTCACACACGCATAGGGACCTCCCACAAACCCATAGGAACCTCTCACAAACCAATAGGAACCTCTCACAAACCCATAGGAACCTCTCACAAACCCATAGGAACCTCTAACACACGCAAAGGCACCTCTCACACACGAATAGGAACCTCTCACACACGCATAGGAATCTCTCACACACGCATAGGAACCTCTCACAAACCCATAGGAACCTCTAACACACGCAAAGGCACCTCTCACACACGAATAGGAACCTCTCACACACGCATAGGAACCTCTCACAAACCCATAGGAACCTCTCACAAACCCATGGGAACCTCTAAAACACGCATAGGAACCTCTCACACACGCATAGGAACCTCTCACACACGCATAGGAACCTCCCACAAACCCATAGGAACCTCTCACAAACCAATAGGAACCTCTCACAAACCCATAGGAACCTCTCACAAACCCATAGGAACCTCTAACACACGCAAAGGCACCTCTCACACACGAATAGGAACCTCTCACACACGCATAGGAATCTCTCACACACGCATAGGAACCTCTCACAAACCCATAGGAACCTCTAACACACGCATAGGAACCTCTCACACACGCATAGGAACCTCTCACAAACCCATGGGAACCTCTCACACACGCATAGGAACCTCTCAAGGTGATGTCATTTATCGGTCATAGTTTACTAGTCAGGTCAAAATATAGTTGAACCCCCAACAAATTGCTACAAAAGGTTTCTCAACTGATTCTGGTTAGGTTTAGTGTATTTCATAACATACTAAAAGTTTACCAAAGTTGGACCCCCGGAAAAGTTTTTTTCAAGACGGCGTCGAAGATGGCCACCGAAACCTCTTAATGATCATAACTCCATAACCCTCAACTCAAATGTGAAGGTTGTCTATTCGTAAGTTCTTGGGGGCAACGAACACACTAAGATCATAAAAAAATGGTGTTTGTCTATTATGGAACACAAAACTCTAATACGGCGTAAAATAATGGCCGCCGACACCTCCAGATGACCGCAAGTCCATAGCTATTCACTCAAATGTGATGATCTAGATGTCTATTTCAACGTAACGTTTTGGGGGGCCAGGAACACATTAGGGCCATTGAAAATGAAACATTGCCAATTTCCGAAAGTCGCGCTTTTTTTAACCATCTTCTAAGGATCATAACTGATTAACTAATTATGCAATTGAAACTTTGTTGACACCTATGCATGCTCGATTCCTAGAACAATAACCTTTATGTTGAACCCTTTCATCCAAAAGTTGATAGTTAAGCTTCCAACATCGCAAATGTTGTCTAGGGGTCCAAATTTAAGCATTTTTGAGTATTTTCTTGAGTATTCAGAAGAACACAATGCATTAATTATGTATGCAATCTTAATGATGATTACATATACTTAAGTGGAAATTGAAGCACAACTTGTTATATGTTACACCTTAGTATGGAAATATTAACCACTTTGTCTTTATCGCGAGAAAGATCATGTAGGGGTCCATTAATAAGCGATTGTTCAAATCTTTTTTTTTAAACTACTAAAGATAGAGACATCTTTGATAGCTCATTTTAAAGCATATATATATATTTTTTAATATTCAGAAGAACATAACCAATCAACAATGTAGTCAATGTAAATTATTTCATTTACTTATGATGGAATCAAAGCTAAATACTTTCTATGGTACATCTTATGATAATAATAACCGTTTTTACTACGAATAATATAACATACTCAATAATCAAACAAGGAAAGTATGCTGCTGTTGAAAAATGGCATTATTCATGTCTCCTTTCCCTAATATGATTTTCTTCAAAGGATACATACCTAAATGCCATAACATATCTACATGAAACTTTCAGAAATGATTGCTGAAATAATATAAAATAACAGCAAAGGTAAGGCTTATTTTCCTTTTCGTATAGCACATTCTTTCTGTAAGAACGGCGTGTTACAGTGCCTTTAATTATTAAAAAAAAATTACCAGCCTTCACATACTGCATCCTTCAACTCTACGCCTACGCAAGAGCATTAACTAGAGGCACGTGTGAGATAACATTTCAGCAAGAAGAGAACGACTACGGCCTAATATGGTATTTCCCCAATTATATGAATAGATCAAGATGGAAGAAATGCATGCTGCAAATATCCACCTACATAGCAGCTTGATATATGTGAGTCACTACGCGTTCGTCTACACGTGTGTTTACGTGTGTGCTTATGATGAAACCAGCATCCCGGCTTAATATGAAACGCGTTCTACAAGTCACAGTGATACTTTTACTTACAACATTTCCAAATTAGTTACAAGGACGCTTTTACGTGTAATAATTTAATCTCAAAATAGATTAAATAGGCTCTTTTAAGTGATGTAAATATCATAAGGAAGATGTTTAAGGAGACGTATGACTTCGTTCATACTGAAATAAAGTGCTGTCATGAAAAGGTAAATGGTTTCAATGGTTGAATAATACTCCTGAATCAATAACAAGAGTTCTAAAACGAACGGACATGGTTCGGTTAAGTCATACGAGTCCATTTCCAATCGAGCGGCAATTTAAGGTGTTCACATTAAAATGGCCGCTCGAAGATAGTTCAAGTGATCTGACTGATGTATCCAAACCTAAGCACTCAGACTAGAGTTTTAAATATGGTACAACGATGGACGATCAACCATCATGAGATCAACACATCTACATTTCAATATTTCTCTATATATATACGTCGCACCATTATCTTTAAATACGAATAGCCGTTTTCTATTTGGTACGTTTTTCTGGTCGTGTAATGAGATGTTTTATCCTCTAACGTTAAAATATATTGTATAAACTTAAATAATAAATGGCAAATATGAATTTAATGAGCCAATCGTGTGATTACTTCACCTTGATATATTTTAAAGTGAAAAGGAAGTTTCTAGTACAAGCTTACGTATAGAAATGAACTGTAATCACAATGCATATTTGATATACATTATATAAACAAAGCATATACTTTATATATTTTATTTACTATATATACAGTTATGCTATATTATTAATCAAAAGAAATTGTTATATTTATTGGGTAATTATTATTTTGACGAGTTATTTCATGGCTTGTGCTGTCAACTGCGTACGTATACGTGTGAATGCAGGTTTGTTATCGCTTAATCAGGTTTCCAAATTTTTGTCAATATGCAAATTTTATTAATTTTCACCTGTAAACAAGTATTATTGATGGTGATAGTAAGGTTAACACTTATTTCAACATCTATTCGAATCATTATTTTAAAGGCACTGTGTCACGTTTTTTTTTCAATTTGTATATGTCCATATTTGCCATTTACAATAAAAGTGTTTTGTCTTTACTTCAGAGGGTAAAACAGCCCAAACTACGTCGCGATTATCCATAGTCGTAGTAAACGGTAACAAGTATGAAACGAAAACTGCCAGCGGTCATTTTAGTGTGAACACCTTTTAATAATTCTATGATGAGAAATGGAGCCGCGTTACTTAACCGAACCATAACCAATTGTTTTAGAGCTCCATTTATTGACCGAGGAGCATTGTTTTTTTATAATTGGAAACATTCCTTTTCCATTTTGTGAGATCTCTTTATTTCCATTAGAAAACATGCTACAGTCCCTTTAAACAAGAAATTAAAAAAATAACCGAAAACATAGTACTCTATTTCCTTGAGTTTTTTTCAGACATTTCAAATAGGCTTAAGTGGGATTTGCATCTCCAAATACCACGCCATCTTGTTTTACAATGTAACCGCGGGCAATAATATTCCTATATGACTAAATGCGACATTGTTTTTGGGTACAGAACATTGTTCTTATACGAAACACGGTTTCTGAAAAGAACAGTGTCCATGACATATGTCAATTAGAGTAGTGCATCCTTATATGGCTTTAGAGCAACGGTAGCTCTGGTTATCGATCATAATTATGTGTAGACACGTACGCCTGCACAGTGTAACTGTCAGTACTGCCTCACGTGTCTGATCACGTTTGTTGTTTGCGAAGCAATGGAGGAACTTGCATTATCTAAATATATCGTTTTGGATCTGATAGCGGGTGAGAACAGGTAATTTGAAATATTCTAATATGCTTTTTTTTTAATTCAGAAGGTCAACGTCTTGATAAATAATTTGTCATCATACGGATTATTTAAATAGACGTAGATTCGCTGAAACGTTTTTCCGTTCCTTATTTGGAAATGTGAGGGAACAGCTGGACATCAGTGGAGAAAAGGATATATTGTAGATGTACGCACAATATAGATGTTGCAAATGCATATATTGCGAAATATTTAGACATGTATGGCTGGCTCAAAATGTAAATAACAGATTCATTCAAGTGTTGATCTGTCTGAAATTAAATCATCACAACTTAGGCGTGCGCTTGCTAAATTTAGATGTAACGCCTATAACTTCAAAGTTCAAGAAGCACGTTTTGCCCAAAGTGTTAACGAAATAAACACTAAATGTCCTTTTTGTATTTACTCTCAAGAAGATGAGTACCATGTACTCCTTATCTGTCCGAAGTATGCAGAAATAAGAAAGAATTGTCTGCCTTATTTTTTTCTATAACCAACCATCAAGATTTAAATTCCGTATGCTTCTTCAAACAGAACATACTGAACTACTATTTAAGCTATCCCTTGTGTTGTACCATATATTTAAAAGCTACAGGTTGCGCAAAAGTATTTTACAAACTTTATATACTTGTACTATTGGCCTCGGGGCCACCTTTACGAATAAAATTTGTCTGTCTGTCGAAATATTTAGTGAAGAACGGAATACTCCAATAACTTCCAAATTCAAATAAAGACGTGGAGTTTAGGGCAAATGTGCTGACATTTAAGGGTGGATACACGTGGGATCGACAATTTGAATTCGGGAATACACGCCGGATCGACAAGCGGCATGCTTTGATGTAAGGTGTATTTATACAATGGATTAGCCCCAGAGCGTTAATCCCAGCGTGTTGTTTTAGTAGTCGACATCAGCTTGTCAGTCACAGAACACAGTTCACATTTTGATGTGAATTCATTTATGATATCAATTTTACCCTAAAAAATATTCACATTTTGAAAGACAGACCACATATAAAATCCTACACAGGTTAAGAGCCAACCGTTGAGGGTTATGAGAGACTACAACATATAAAATACAAGATAAAATATTAATACATTAAAATGGACTATAAAATCAATAAAACTTTATAAAAACTTGACATTGTGAAGTAAAATAATAGAGACACACACTGTTGACATATTTCCACACTTTAGATACAATTTCTTGTCTAAGGTCGGTATACTGTGGACAATTAAGTAGAAGATGGCACTGATCTTTAACAGCTTTACGAAAACAATTAAAATACTCTTT
The DNA here is from genome assembly GCA_936450465.1 of Gibbula magus. Classification (NCBI taxonomy): domain Eukaryota; kingdom Metazoa; phylum Mollusca; class Gastropoda; order Trochida; family Trochidae; genus Gibbula; species Gibbula magus. Next base: position 14,186,003 of record OW388295.1, read on the forward strand.
CAGCTAATGATAAGTTAGTAAAACGTCCCATTTCAACTCAAATTGGGGTTACCCCTCATCTGAATTGCGCCATGTATGTATATGTATGCATATTATAGTATGTACATGTATATGTCTACACGTCTCGGCGACGTCTATTTGATGATTTTTATCATATACTTGTACATGTTACATGTAACCCGACAATGCAAATAAATTATATGTAATTCATACATGATACAATAAACAAAATAATAAATGTTATATCCCTGTATATTCTTATGTTTGTAGTTTTCAATGTGACAGACAGACATGTTATTTTTTAAGTCTCACCTCACATGTTTAATACAGGAGAAAATATGAGCCACCCAAATAGGGTAACGAGAGACTATAATATAAGAAAAAATAGGTGTCTACCTGATGTCTACCACAGATACTGTCGACAACTGTTTTCATAAGGGTCAGGATTATCCTTGCGTTAATACCCCTAAGCCAATCGACTTTTCTCGATTAGGAGAGGTGCGATACACGCGGGATCGACAATATTTTGCCCATTTTTAATCCGCAAACTGAAATTGTCGATCCCACGTGTATGAACCCATTTAAGACCAAGTTAAATACATACATTTAAAGGTAAATTCTGGCAACCAGGATTATCTAAACAAACGACAACGGATAACCGAGGTATGTAATAGGCTATTTTACCATCTTAAAAAGAGAGTTCTATCGGGGTATTTTTGTGGAAACGAAATTCGAGAAGATATTCCCGTTTGCACATATATACTATTAATGCATGATTATAAGGCATTCCAATTGAAGGATAGTAATAGAGTTAACAATGTGATCACTTTATATTTGACAACGTAATAAAGACAATGTAGTATATCACTTTCTCATAATACCATATAACATCATCTAAGTTCAAACGCTTTAATATTACCCCAAGCCCTGGCCTCAGTCCACAATTAATTTTAGTGCATTTATTAATTTAGTAATATAATATTATATATAAAGTGCATTTATAATACGCACAATCCAGACATAAAAGGCTGCTCAAGGCTGCTCTAGGCGCTACAAGACAATGGTAGAGTATGTACACAAAATAGGTGGATTTAGAAAATAGGAATGTTTTCAGTCTTAACTTGGTTGGGCAGAGGTCAGATGGAAGAGCATTCAATAACACTGGGCCTACGTGTGAAAAACGTCTGGAGCCGAAGGACTTGAGTCTGTAGGATGGAACTACTAATAGGTTCTGGCCAGTGGAGCGTAGTTGTCGAGCTGGCACATACGGGATTAGTAAGTCCTTGAGGTAGTCAGGGCTGGAGTTATCAAGACATCTGTAGGCAATGCAGAGTAACTTGAATTCTATCCTTGCTTTGGTAGGAACCAGTGAAGATCTTTGAGCACGGGTGATATGTGCATATACTTCCGTGTCCTGGCACGGACTTAAATTACACAATTTAAGTCCGTGGTCCTGGTGATGACCATTGCTGCTGTATTCTGGACCATTTAGAGTCGTGATAGGTGTTTCCAGTCTTGATGTTATTAGGCCGTGGACAAGGTTGCATACTAAACTTCCTGACATTGCCGGGACTTGTTATGAAGTCAAAGTACAACCTCTCGATCGGCACTACAAAATCGCAAAACAAATTGGGGGTTGACCATGCCATTTTTGAGAAAACAGAATACAGACAAAAGTGCATAAAATCAACATACTTCATACCCACCGGCCATTCAAAAACACTGAAACTAAAATTCTAGCAAAGTTTTAGTTGATAGTATAAACATATAAAATCCAGAAACACTGGTCTCCAATGTAAACAAACAGAACTAGCTATCCCACAATACCCTACTTTTCCGGTGCTTCCTCCTCTCCCTCACCAATTCCGGGTCAAATTAACTGTGACCTGAGATTTCAGGTACATGTTTACAAGTTCAAATATGGCCCCCGAGTGACGTCACATTACACGATCTCATGTTAATAGTCCAATCAAGATAAGCGCACATTTGTTGAAAAATAAAGATAATGAGAATTGACGTCATTCATCGGCGCTACGAGCGGGAAAACCTTTGTTAGGCATATTACAGCTAGCATATCGTTTATTATGTTATCTGTTAATGCGTAAATATTCTATCATTGTTTATGTTTTATTATTAACAAGTTCTAAAATTAGGTGATATATAGCGTGTTTTCATTTCACGTAATACCAAAAAGCAAGATGGCGGATGCTGTCGATAGTTCGATGTTGTGTCTTTCCCTTTAAATATCCTTTGCAATGTCTTCCCTAGGAGAAGCTTTGTGTAAGATATGATGAGATTCCAGTAGGTTTTTTATATACCCCGTTGACAAGCTTAACATGACAGTTCACATGCCGACAAATTCAAAGTTCCGTTGTGACCTTGAGAATGCTGTCAAGGTCACTTAAATCTTATCAGCCTTTTGACTTCTAAAGAAGAAGCCATGTGTAATATATAAAGAGAATCCAGGGAACACTTCCTGAGATATCCCGCTGACAAGCTTAACATGTACGTTACCATGCCGAAAAAATTCAAAGTCCTTCTGTGACCTTGAGAATAATGTCACGGTCACCAAAATCTAATCAGCCCTTTGACTTCCCTAGGTGAAGACATGTGTAAGATATGAAGATAATGGTTCTTGTGATATTCCGCTGACAAGGGTAAAATGGCAGTCTCGTTGCGACCTTGAAATGAAGGTCAAGGTCACGACATTTTGTAGGAACATTACTCTCCTTATGGTGAACCTGAAAAGAATCCAGTGAATAATACTTAAATAAGTTATTACAATTCGTCCGAATACTATATCCCCCGCTAAGAGCTAAACGCGCGGCCGGGGATTAAAATACAAGGTTATTAAGATAGATCATGGTTGTTTATTATACAATATAAATTTGTCAGAAAAGTGTGTACATACTATTTGATGACATACAGCCGTTCATAAAATACATTGAGGTTTTTTTTAATCAATGAGGCGACTCATTGTGTTGGCATGGATTCAAAAAAGTAAACTCACATTTGATTGGACTATTAGTTTTATCGCCAGGGCAATGGCGCCGGAGTCAGGAATTTGTTGGTAAATGCGACAGGGGCAACTATAGTTCTATTTGTATAGAGTTACTCACAGTCGCCCTATCGGGAAAGGGTAACTCCTAATTGTATGTCATTGCTTTGCAAACATATTAAACGTATTTGAGGACTACCGGGCAAAAGAAAGTATTCGCCTCAGTTTGTTTCGATTTATTCAATATTTAAAAGAAATCAGATCCATTTAACGGATTTAAAATGTTGTGCAGCTACAGGCACATGTATTAATTTTCACATACATAATTAAAATCAACAGAAGTGAGGACACTTTTTAGCCCTGTATTTTAGGATGTTGACAGTCCTGGCGTATGACAGGGAGAAGAGGCATTTTTTTTATAATTTGCCTCAAAAGTCTATTTTTCAAAGATACTTAGTCAGTGCAAGAAAATATTGATCATTGTATTTTCTTACAGCTTGTAGTTCGGTAAGGTTTTAACATTTTAATAAATTTGAGAAATTTAAGGTTGATTCAATCTTTTAGAAATTGTATTCACTTTGATCATAACATGGGATATATGAAGTATATTAGTTGAAAATAGTGCTGCTGGAATTGATGAGAGCTGCAGCGTACGAAGGAAGCGCGTCCGACAACTCATAACCTTGTGATTTTTTGGTCCGGGGTGGCGACTTTTTAAAGGTCTTTGCTTAATTTCTAAAAAAATTAAAAAATTTATTTTGAGCTGGTTACACTTCAAGATTTTATAAATTGTGAAAGATAAATTCCACGCAAGATGCCAACGTTTCTCCGCAATACTTAACTCGCGCCATTCTCCATCACTGGCTTATTTAAACCTTGACGCATTTTCTTCACCTTGTGCTAGTGTAGTGAAGCACTATGAAGTTCAGGTGAAGGCCGGCGGTAAAGGTAAAGGGGCAGTAGCACGTTTTTTGCAAATTTTATTTTTTCTGATTTCCCATTTATAATGATTGTGTATGTCATGTTTGTTTACTTTAGAGTGTAAAACATCATACACAAACCAATCAGTAGGAGTAATAACGGTGTTGCGTATAAAGCAAAAATTGCATGGCGGCCATTTTACTGTGAACACATTTTATTATTTCGAATTACAAAATCGATTCCCATGGCTTTACTGAACCATGTACACTCAATTCTAATTTGATTTTCTGAAGAGAGAAGGGCGTTTTACTATTGGTGACATTATTTGTCAAATACACTTATTCGAGCGAAAAAACGTGCGACTGTCCATTTAAACCATCTGTATAACTGATCTGGATTCTGTTCCTTGCACAAGAAACCACTCGCATTTCAACAGGTTACATAGGAATGTATGAGTGGAGTTACCTCATGTGGGCAGAGAATGACACACCAAGAATATCGACTTCGTGCATGCTGTTAAATTAAAACAAGAAATCATTAATGGATATGCCATTTTGCTTGTATGCGATACACACACCCACATCCGACGCCTAAACATTTAAACATCATTCATCAGCGTTTTGGTGTTATTAAATCTCCACCTTTTTATGTATAGTTTTAACCACAGTGTACAACTTGTTTGTATGTTATGTTCTATCTGTAATGGTTCATGAAATAAACACATCATGTCATGACATGTTTCAAAGGAAACTGCAAAAAGTAGAATTTCGATCCTACCCTGTTCTACTATGGGGAATTTCTCGGCTAGAAATTGAGAGTCGTGATTGGCTGCATTTAAAGGGAAAGTTCTATCACCGATCTATCGGCAGCATCCGCCATCTTGCTTTCTTGGCATTTCGTAAAATGAAAACACGCTATAATTAACCCGATTTTAAATGTTTGTAATAATAAATCATATAAACTGATAGAATGTTCACATAGTAACATATAACGTATCATAAAACCAATAAACAATATGCTATTAGGGCGTAGCAAAATTTTCCCCACTCGCAGCGCCAATGAATGGCTTCAATTCTCATTGTTTTTATTTTTCAACAAATGTGCGCTTGTCTTTATCATGTTGTGAAATATAAAGTCATCAAAGTATTAACTTCATTAATATCTTTCAATTTGACTGTTTTAATCATGTACTAACAGCATATATGTGTAAACGGGAATATCCTCTCGAATTTCATTTCCACAAAAAATACCCGATAGAACCCTCCTTTTAAATCTAGTTGTGCAATCAGCGACGCCGTTGTACATGTGATATTTGGAGCACTGTGGTGCAGTGGTTTGCGTGATGGCTTCTCACGCCAAAGGCCCGGGTTCGAATACCGATGGTGACACTAAAACTTTGTGATCTGGGTCTCACACTGTGTAGTGTCCCTGGGCAAGGCACTTCATCCACCTTGCACTCGGTCCACCAAACTGTTTACAGGGTGCCTGAAAAGCGGGTGTGCATGGCTTCGTGTAGCGCTTCGGCAGCTTCGAAAGCGCATTGAGCATGAATTCGTGTGTGGATAACTTGCGCAGTATAAATGTAAGTTATTAGGTGTATCTGTTGGGTAAAAGCTAACTCATCAAATAATAAGGTCGCTTTGTTTGGACAGTCACCACATTTTAATCATAATATACACTGATCAAGGTTACTTGACTACACGTATCCTAGACCTTTGGATTCTAAGGAAGAATTAACAAGAATGTATTAAAAGTGTGACTTCCCTCTCTCCAATCACCTTGGAAGGACCGATAACCAGAGCACTTGTATTTCAGTAAGAACATCGTGCTACAGTGCCTTTAAAGCTCAGTTCTTACCGATGTAGCGCATCAGATTTTAACTAATACGTTCAAATGTGGCTGTGAACAGGGATTTCAGGTTGTAAACAAGGATTTTATGAACGACTCTTTTACCAGGGATTCTCAATATAACGCGAAAACAAAACGTCTTAATTTAGACTTAACAGTTGATTATATAGAGGAACCATTCTACCTCAGATATTGTAAGGTTGAAGACCCTGATAGTCAGGAAAATCAGGAATATCCGGGTCCAAAAGCTTACCATCTCCGAGGTGGACTGGTTTCTCCTTATATCATGATGGCGAATGCACTGCGGCGAGACCGGAGACCATCGGCATGGACTAGCAATGAATACTAATAATAACACTTTATTGTCCGCAATACAGTGGAAATTCGGTATGTGCATTGTGCACCCGGCAGCCACAGTGCAGCGCCAGTTAATGCGTTGTTCGGTCCTTATAATGCTGAGTGTCAAGCAAGGCAGCAACAAAACCCATCTTTTAACGTCTTTTTGGTATGACGCGACCGGGAATCGAACCCCGTCTTCCGGGGTGATGAGCGGACACTCTACCAACTGAGCTACATCCCCGGTGTGCACCCATATCGCACAACGTTTGATAATGCAGACAAAGCCCCTTTGGGATTCGACCCCAAAACTTTTCATCCGACGTCAATAAATAATTTTATTTAATTTACAGCGACAAAACATCGCAATGCGAGACTCGCTCAAAAAACAGTCCAAGCTATTTATGAAGGAGACACTAGTACGGATTAACAACGTCTTTATTGCAGCGCTGCCACGTTTCGGGCTTCATGCTGACATGCAGTAAAGAAGTAGAACTCGTTTCTCCATCTAACCACATTCTGTATGCCCCTTAAAGAAGTTTTGTATGACAGTTAAACGAAGAACACTGCTCAATCAGTAGATTTTACTTTTCCTGGTATGTACGTGTACATTAAAACCCACAACCAAATGGATGGACAGTAAAATCCACGGACTTGTTCATGTAACGTGGTACCGAAGCGTCGAAACGGTGTACAAATTCGCGTTGGTAACGTCAACGTAAAGCCCCCGTCGACGTCGCCTTTCCGTCCCGCAGGAACTGCCATCGCAGGCACCGGCACACGTGGTGAAGTTGCACTCGAAGCGGACCATGCCATCGTGTTCCAGAGAGAAAGCTTTGAAGTAGGGGCTTTTGCTGACGAGACCGTTGGTATTAAAGCCGACCAACTTGCCGAAGATCATCCCATCACCACAGCCTGCTCGGATCAGAGCGTACCGACTGTTGGTCGAGGTGCCTGAAACATGGGAAACAGGTATTACTGAAAATGTGGAAAGTTCATGAAAAGTCTGAAAATATTCGTCACAAAAACAACCTCAAAAAACGTTGAAAATATTCGGTCCTGAACGGTTTGAATTCGAAAAAGTTCGGCCACAGCTTCGAAAATATAAATATATAAATATAAATTCATTTTTAAAATACGCAGGACATATTTGAGTCCTTGTGACAATAACAGTTACATTTCTATTGGAAACTTTTTCTCACAAGAAAAATCTTCATGGTTATAAACGGGACAGAACATTTGACAATCTCAAGCCCATTTTCAAGAAAACATTAAAGGCGCTGTAGCACGTTTTTTCGCTCAAATAAGTCGATTAAATGTATTTGAAAAATAATGTCAACAATAGTAAAACACCCTTCTCTCTTCGGAAAATCAAGTAAAAAATGAGTGTAAATGGTTCCGTAAAGCCATGGGAATTTTTTTTGTCATTCGAATATAATAAAATGTGTTCACAATAAAATGGCCGCCATGCAATTTTGGCTTTATACGCAACACCGTTATTACCACTACGGATAATTGGTTTTTGTAACGAGATGCTTTACCCTCTAAAGTAAATATAAATGACATAAACAATCATCATAAATGAGAAATTTAAAAAAATAAAATTTGCAAAAAACGTGCTACAGCGCCTTTAAATATGCATGTACTTATATTGACTATCAAATAACAAATATCAAATTAACCCGCCCCTCTTCCTCGTATGCTGGCGAGTACTTTTATATCTTACCACCCATCGTCGTATTCTCATCCGTTACCACGAAGTCTTCCAAGTTTTTCTGACAAAACCTTTCGAGGTGAGTTGGGGTTTAACGCCGCTTTCAAGAGTATTTCACTCATATCAGGGATGCTAGTATTATGGCAGGGAGGCTATGCATTGCGGTGATACCTGCGAGCACCTGTTGGAACTAGTTAACCATGGGTGATACTACGCTGAATTTCAGTGTAGCATTGCACCTAAATCTGTTCGAGTTACGCTTACCACTTGTTTACGTCGAAATCAAACCAAACGCATACCACTACGCACCGACAACAAATCCTATACGCTGGTGGAAGCAGGGTGGTACAAACCTACAGCATCGCAACCAACGACCCTCAGTCCGAGCTCCTTGCCTTTACCGTCACTCTCTGCCTTTATTTGAACCTTCCTGCCATGAGGCATAAAGCTGACGGGAGCCCCAAGCACATCGATAACAGACAGGTCTATGGTTGACTTCGTCTGGGCACCCATGTTCTCTTGGATTGCCTTAGCAGCGATGAAGTAGTCCTTCAAAGAATGCTTTTCCGAGCCGTCGGATCCCTTCTTGCCAAACGTGCAGGTAACCTTTGCGGGAACAGACGTTGTCAACGTTAAAGGCAATTAAGCGGTTTTTTTGCATTTTGTTTTAGGTCCAAATTTGCCCTTTATAATGAAAGGGTATGCAGTAGGTCTTTAGCTTCACTTAAGGAGAGATGGGACGATGAAATAACAATTTCAAATAACAGGTTTATTTGGTCTTTTATTAAAAAAATGAACGAAAATTTGGGGGTAGAACGATTTAAAGAGCATTAAAAATTCTGCCATAGGCAAATAACGCTGTTTTGAACCGACTTGGTCAACCTTAATGAAGCACGCGCTTTCACTGAATAAAGTTTTTTCCTTTGAGATACATTTTAATCACATACGGGGATGTATAGCAATGTTATATTTTGAAAATCAATGACTATTATGAAAAACAGAATTAAATAAGGCATCTTTGAAAAAAACGGCATTTTTATCATTGTTTTTCGCATATTCAACATGAATTTTCATTGACACACATATTTTAGATACTTCCTAAAAATGCAATATGATGTGCGCAGTTGAATGATCGAAAAAATTCAGAAATAATAAGGGTTCACAGAGCGTTTTTCGCCAATTTAACTACTTTACCTGCGTAAAAGCCCGACGTCACAGCAATTTTGATCAATTTTGACCCTTACAAGGTCGATTTTAATCAGACTGTCAATGTAACTATTTCATTATCACAAGAACTGAAAGAAAATCGTTGATGACAAATGTTACTTTACCTGATATTCGCGAGAATACTTGTGGATCTTCCCATTGTCTTCACCAAGAGACGCCTTCACCGTGATGACATACACTTCCGAGTTCTTCCTCCTCTTGAACACGCACCCCGCCGCGTCATTTCCATCATAGCGCACAGGCAGTTGATAGTTGACGTGGTCATTGTTCGTGTTCGAGAAGGAAAAGGTGTTACCCGAACGACACACTGCAGTAAACGCAGCAGTCACATCCGTTATTCCGCTAACCCAGGCTTCGTCGGATGTGTTTGAGCCGCAGTGGTGGGAAATGTCTAATATGTAGTTCGTTGGTTTACCGGGTGCAGACGGGGTGGTTTTAGGAGTGGTAGTGGGAGGAGGGGTCGTAGGAGACGTGACTGGGGGCACTGTAGGAGACGTGGTTGGAGACGTAGTTGGTGACGTAGTTGGTGACGTAGTTGGAGACGTGATGGGAAACGTTGTGGGAGACGTGGTGGGAGACGTGTAGGGAGACGTGGTGGGAGACGTGGTGGGAGACGTGGTGGGAGACGTGGTTGGAGACGTGGTTGGAGACGTGGTTGGAGACGTAGTGGGAGACGTAGTTGGAGACGTGGTTGGAGACGTGGTGGGAGACGTGGTGGGAGACGTAGTTGGAGACGTGGTTGGAGACGTGGTGGGAGACGTGGTGGGAGACGTAGTGGGAGACGTAGTGGGAGACGTGGTGGGAGACGTGGTAGGAGACGTGGTAGGAGACGTGGTGGGAGACGTGGTAGGAGACGTAGTTGGAGACGTGGTGGGAGACGCGGTGGGAGACGTGGTGGTTAAAGACGTTGGGGATGTAGTAAGAGTAGTCGTCGTGACATTTTCTGTTGTTGTCTTGATGGCTGAGGTGGCTGGCTCAGTGGTAAACTTGGTTGTTGTCTGTTCGGATGTTGGACTAAAAGGGGACGTTGTGAATTCAGTGGTTGTCTCTGATGTTGCCGATGTCGTCGTAGTTGTTTTGTAACAAGGTTCAATTACACCTGTACCTTGTTGCTGGAAGGTTTTATGATCAAAGAACGTCACCTCCACGCCAGATCGCAGTGATCGTCGCCATGGTGTAGAGCTATTCCTCGAGGCAGGGAGGTCATCGCGGAACACACAAGAGTTTAGGGAGTTCCCGTCTGCTTTGATAAGAATATCAACGGGGTCGGTCTTAATATTTACTCTGACATTAATCTGTTTACATGCAATTCGAACCACTGTTTCGTTACCCTGCGGAAGGAATGTTGCATTCACAGAACTATCCCAATTGCAATAGATTAGCAGGCTGGATGAAGGTATGGGGCCGGACTTGTATAGCACTTCGTAAGGCAGGACCGGGTCCGTGTTCGGAGGTTGTTTATTCGCGATAGGATCATCACATGTAAAGGTCATGGTATCGATTTTTGATCCGTCACCAAAGACCTCAACTTCAATCACATACTGATTGTTTGGGAGAGATTGGAAGAGGCACTCCTTCTGGTTATCGCCCTGGTAGAGGAGCGTGATAATAGATGGGACAACGGCAACGGGGGCATAAGCGGCCGGACCCCCTGCACACAGGGGCTTGAGGGTGAGGCTTTCATACAGTGGGTGGAGCTCCTTGTTGACGACCAGTTTAGACTCGAGGGACATGTATCCCACACACGTCAGTCGGGCTGCGTCTCTGTTCAGTACCGTTGCTGAACACAGGCGTGTCTGAAATGTAAACATGGTTTCGTATTAATGCCCCTATTTCACTACGACCCGAATTGCCACGAATCGCCACGAATTGGAAAATTTGCACTTTCGTGAACATTCGTAGATAATTCGTAATTGATTCGTGATATTCGTAAATGATTCCTAGTTGATTCGGCAACATTCTTGTAATTCGTGGCATTCGTGGAAAAAATTTGTTTGTCAAAAGATTTTCACGAATCATCTACGAATTTCAGATTCGTAGTTGCTTCGTAAACTGTTCGTATTTAATTCGGGACGTTCGTAACAACTTCTTAAACAATTCTTGGAAATTCGTGGTTGATAATTTTGATGTTGTCCACCATCTTTTGGCTCGTCTCTTATTTACCAACAGCTGTCTCCTCATGTTCAGAGCTAATTCAATTTGATGTTGATATTGAAGTTCAAATTCGAGTGCCAAAGCAACACGTGCTCTCCATTGCGCCTCCATAATGATTTGATGACTTGCAATCGCCGAATAGTCACGAACTATCGTAAACTATTCGTACTTGATTCGTGATATCGTATCTTATTCGTGGAAATTCGTAGTACATTCGTGACTGTGTCTTAATCATTTCTTACAATTCGTAGACAATTCGTAAAGAATTCGTACATGTTTCGTAGGTTTTTAGCATGAAAAGCTACGAATGTTCGTAAACATTTCGTACAAGTGTAAATGCTGTTCACGAATTTTGCCGAATGCTCACGAATATTCACGAATTTATGCAGCCGCCTATTCGTGGTGATTCGTGGCAATTCGGGTCGTAGTGAAATAGGGGCATAAGGGCATAACTAGTCATTAAGGAATCCTTAGTGTTATTGGCGTGTTTATTTTTATTATTTCAAGAATTTTGTGGAAAAGATTCAGCCAAAACGGCTGAAGCAAATGCAACCAAATTTTACATACTGATAGCTCTTAATAAGGAATAGATCTGCGAAGTTTTGGGGCCATATCAGTCCAGCTGCTAGAGGTCCAGTTCGAATCCAATTGTTAATTTTTAACATGGGGAAAATTTTCAAAATGCACGTAGAGACTTGAAACGTTGTTTAAAAGATGCACAATGTCAATACGAGTAAAAAAGTAAATCGAAGCGAATTCGCTAGTCACGTGGTTTAGCCGCCATATTGGGTTTTTTTGCACTTTTGAAAATTTCCCGACCCGATGCACCTTTGACTATCTTCTCTGAAGATATAAACACTAGAGAGCTGCTATTTGTACATAATGTAGCTGAGGCCTAATATGGATTGGTTATTCCATCACAGGCTCTAATTCGCATTACGTTTTTCACAGTGAGTACTCATGGAATTTTGCAAAAAGTGCCAACTTCAAACCTCAATAGCTCAATAACTAAATAAGATAATTTCACAAAACCTTCACCAAAATGTGGGCAACACTATTCCCCATCCATTAGACCTATGGTCTTCCGTAATAGATTTTTTGCTATTTCAAAATCGTTCGTTTTTCGGCGTCATGTTTAAAGGGACAGTTCTCTGTTACGAATAAACGTATGTCAAAGTTATTTAATGCAATCTGTCTCCAATTATGTGCTCAACATTTCCATTTCAGATCATTATCATATAAAAGTTAATAGTTCGGCCACAAGTTCGGCCTTTAACCAGGGGTCTAAATTTATGCAGTTTTGAACATTGGAATTTGGGTCTCAATCTTAGAAACATGCTAGGGACTTGCAACTTTCTTTAAAAGATGCGCAATGCTAATGGTACAATGGTATAGGTGATATTATTTCAAATAAATGAATCATTCATGCGTTAAATCCTTTTATCGTCGCTTGTGACTATATTCCTCTTTAATCCTCATTGGGCAACATAATCATGTTACTCATCTTGATTCAGTTTCCTTACAACTGTTAATATTCGGTTTAAATGTATTCTACCTAATATCCTACATCCCACCCGATGAAGGAGTACTTAAACACTGTTCAAGCATATACCAAGAAACGTTCTTTTCACAATAAAGAAGTTGTTATCCAGAAACCTTTGCCTCACTGTGTTTACCATGTTGTCAGGTTCTGGAAACAACCCGAAAGGGGTCGGATTCCGATTGGGATAGTGAAATCGTCTAAAATACGTAAACAAGCAGACAGTTTACCATATCCCCCTCTTAGTGGGAAAGTGTTACCATATATGGAACACTGATTATTGAGCTTTATTCTTTGATAAATCCTAAATCACTAATTAGTAATAAATTCGTGATACACAAGAATATATACTTCCCAAGATGTATTAATCTCTGCTTAACAGTCCAAAACCGTTCTGGAAGCAAAATTGTAAAACGCATTTGAGCTTTTCTCTGGAATCAAGGTGATGTTTTTCCAAGGAAATGGCTAAAAGAATTATTCCAAAGTAGTTGAAATCCCCAAAGGCACATCTGCATATGACTGCTGTTCCACATACCAAGTTTCATTGAGCTAGGCATTATAGTTTTTTTAGATCTGGTCCAGAAACGAAATATCAAAGTATGTTTCCATGGAAACGGCTAAAAACTACATTCCAAAGAAGTAAAAAAAACCAAAGGGCACATCTACACATGAATGTTTCACATACAAACATACAAAGTTTCATTGAGCTACACATATTTTTTTTTAGATCTGGTTCGTAAACGAAATATCAAAGTATGTTTCATTGGAAACGGCTAAAAATAAAATTCCAAAGAAGTCGATAAATGCACATTATTATGATGACTGTTCCACATACCAAGTTTCATTGAGCAAGGCCTAACGGTTGTTTAGCTCTGTTTAGACTAGTATGCATATTGACTATAATCATCCCGATCGGCGTTTTTCCACAACCTAGTTTATATATATATATATATATGCCAAAACATAAAAACTACGTGCCAATAAAAAATAATTTGAGCCAATTAATAATTATATGAGCCACAAAATGAAAATGAAAAACCAATGGTAAAAAGTTAAATATAATTGTGTTTATACTTATACCTGTCCCCCAACCCCTTCAAATATTCATATTTTGATCGATTCAACATCATAATGCGACCCCTGTCCACCTAGCGTCTGATGAAAATAGATCAAATCACAATTTGCCAAACTACCACTTAGTAGTTTTGATTTTCAGATGATGAATGATATTATATATATACTTCATCCAAGCAAGATTTACGTACATATGTATGTATCTATATTAATTACGTTTCCTTACCTGCACCAGCAGTGTCACCAAGCCGAAGATGGCGGAGTTCGACATGGCTGGGTCACCGCGTTTGGTGGCAGCGCCGAGTTCAACAAAGACTGAAGTGACGGTTGAATGACGCGCACGTTTTGCACGTGCGAAATCAAGCGGATGCGTTCGGTCGCATTTATTCCGAGTGCCAACGTCGGCAGTTAGTTTGTCAATGATTGTCTCGACACATGTATGTGAATCAATGAAACGTACAACAGAATTTCAACTGAATCATGATGAATTGTTCGCGAACACGTCCCCACCTCCAGTACATCAAGCCAATCATAAATTGACAAAAACGCATGTTTCAGTGATGAATGTATCTTAGATTGAAATTAACATTTTAAAAAATGAAAATAAGTCTCCAGAAAGTTATGTTCACATTGCCAATAGAGGAATTGATTAAAAATAGAGTCACTGGCTCTGAAACTCAGGTACTGAATTAAGGCTTTGCCTTAGACTAACATTTAGTATCAAAAATAAATAGCTGGAACAATAGCCTTCTCAGATCTTTATACTTAATTGTCGAAAGATACAATTCTGGAATAAAAATGGATTTAAAATCTTTGTAGTATGTCATTTTCTTTGATGTTGATATGTCATCTCTCCATTCTTGCAGGTTACAATCCTTAAGCCTTGTTCTAAAGGAATTGATAAATTTACTAATATCTCCAACATCTTGGGACATCCAAACGAATCCATAGCCATACTTGAACAAAAGTTCTCTTACATCACTGGCCCACGTTCTTCTGTTACTAGCATCAACTTTAAACATCATAGAATAGACTTGTTTTGGATATCTGTTCATCGGCATATGTAACAATTTACACCAGTATTTGATACACTTTGTTTGATTGTCAATGTACAATCCATATCGTCCACAGTCGCCAAGAGCTGCTGAGTTCGAAACATGATTTCCAGAAGAGAGGATGAATTTACAGAAACTGGCATGGAATTTTTCAATAATATGTCTTCTTTGATGTCCCCATATTTCGGCTCCATATAAAATGATAGGCTTAATCTGAACGTCGAAAATGTTGAACAAGATATTTGGTGATAAATTCTTCAATTGGCTCTGTAGTGTTTTAATACTGAAAAGTGCTTTCCTTGCTTTGGCTGTTAGAACCTCTACACCTTTACTCCAAGATAGTTTGGACGAAAACATCAGACCTAGATAATTATAATGAGTAGTAATCCGTATATCGATTTCACCATATTTCCACTTTTCGGATCCTTTCACGATGCCGCCATTTCTGAAAACTATCATTTCTGTTTTCTCTAAATTAACTTCAAGTCCCCATTTCACACAGAACATCTGTAGAACATCGATTTTACGTTGCATTCCTATTACAGTGTCTTCGAAAATACATAGATCGTCAGCAAAGAAAAGCAGCAAAATGTCTAGAAACTCTTGTCCAACGAATATTCCTCTCAGATCAGAATCTTTTATCATTTGCTCCAGTTCAATAATGTAAAGAGAAAATAGGATCGGGCTGAGGTGACAGCCTTGTCTCACTCCAGTGTCGGTGTTAAAATAGTCAGTAATAGAAGAATTAGAAATTTTCACCGCTGATTTTACTTTTGAATACATGTCCATTAAGATGTTAAAGAGTTTTCCATGGATTCCTTTCTTCAATAACATAAACCACAACAGTTTCCTGTTGACACAATCGAAAGCCTTGCGAAAGTCTATAAATAAACAATAGAATCGCCCTTTACGTTTCGATAGATATTTCTGTGCCAAACCCTGGAGGCAAAACATGTTGTCTATTGTACTATATCCTGATCGAAATCCTGCCTGTGATTCTGGTAACTTCTCAAATACTTCGCAGAATACTTGTAAACGTTTATTCAATATATTTGTAAATACCTTTCCCATAATATCCATCAACGATATTCCTCTGTAGTTATTAACATCATGTATATTGCCTTTTTTATGTAATGGTTTGATCATTGCCTTCGACCAGTTGTCTGGGAATGTTCCTGAACCTAATATTCCATTAAATAAAACTGACATATATCTGAGTAGAACAGTTGAGCAGCTCTTTATCATCTCTGGAAGTATGCCATCTGGTCCAGCTGATTTTCCATCTTTTAGTTTTGTTAAAGCTTGTGATATCTCTTCATCTGTTATATCTCTGTTCAAAATGTTGTTCATATCATCATCGATACAAAGATCACAAGGCGAATCATTATGATTTCTCACAAACTGTTCACAAAATTCCATGTTTTCTTTGTCAATATTCGTTTCCGTTAAATTGAGAATTCTTTTAAAATAAACTGTCCATTCTGTTACTGAAATATTCTCCGATCTATCCGTCTTTCTAGATGTTATCTCTTTTAGTTGTCTCCAGAATGTCTTTGGGTCAGTTATATTTGAAGTAAGCGTACGTAATTTATATTCTGCTTCTTCTGTCTTCTTATCTCTGCATAGCTTTCGATATGTATTTCTGAGGTGTCTAAATTCTGTCAAATCAGTGTCTGAACCACTAATCCTCACTTTGTCTAAGGCTTTGTATTTCTTTTGTTTGAGCACTTTACATTCTTCGTCATACCATGTATTCTTCGAAGGATTCTTGGTCGAGTAATTAGCTCTATTCAATCCACACGAAGCCGCAGAAGACGTTAAGATAGAACACAGATTGTCTGTAGCAGAGTTGATATTAGTATTAACATCGTCTATGAATTGTAAAATGTCATATTGTAACAATCGTTCTCTTACTGCAGAAATATATAGATGAACTGAATCATTTTTCCATATGTGAGTGTTAATATTTAGCAAGTCCAAATTTTCATCTGTTCCATCATTTTCTTCACATTTGGGCATATTCATGGAAAATTGTATTGGTAAATGATCAGACTCACAACGTGTTACAACTTTGAAATCAATATCATACCGAAACATATCCGAAGAACACAGACAAAGGTCGATGAGGCTAGTTCCCTCCCCTGAGTAACACGTAAAATCACCGAGGCTGTCACTGACACTTCTCCCGTTCATCATATGTAGACACATGGTTTTACACAGCTCCATGAGGTCCATTCCATATCTATTGACCACATTATCTTGACTATTCCTCGGTTTACAAAACATATCTTCTACGTAGTCCATATCTTCAAGTACAGGTATATGGTTTGAACTGTCATCTTCAATATAATCCTGCATTTTCCCACATCTAGCAGTTAAATCACCCATGATAAGCATTGAAGTAGTGTTGATTGACGTTTCTGAAAATATAGATAATAAGCTGTCTTCTAGGAAATCAATTCCTTTCTGTGTTCTCATATCCGATTTCAATGATGAATTATATGGATGTATGTACACAAATCCAAGGAGTACATTCCGTGATGTACCTAAGAAATCTTTATCCATTAGAAGAAATATACAGTCAGAAAACTCTAAATACACTTTTATGACAGATTTCATTATATTGTAACTGACACACACTGCCACTCCTCCTCGGTTATTGTATTTTCTGTAATTTGTGTACACTTTATGATTAGGGAAACAACTTTCAATATCAACATCATAACAGTTATTCCATATTTCAACAAAACCGAACACATCAAACATTTTACAAAATGCTACAAAATCAGTATCAGATAGTTTTTGTTTCAAACCATACACATTCCACATAACAACATTTATTGTCTCTTGATTCTGTGTTGTTTGATCCAGGGCCGGGCCAGTTCGCTACAAGTCCGGGTTGAAGACGCCAGGCTCATTGCCTTGTTTTATTGTAACAAGGGAATCGCTAGTGACGTCATATGTATAGACGTTGTCCTCAACAAATAGTTTATCAAAACGCATATAAGAGTAACGACCACCATCCCTTGATGCTTTCATGTAGGGTTGAAGATATTTTCGTTTTTGTCTGACTAAATTTGAAAAATCCTCACTGATGAAAAGCTGTGTCCCTTTAAGTCTCTTTGCTGCTTTAAGAATATCATACTTATCACTGTCTGATGTAAGTTTCACTATGATCCCCTTTCCCCGCATCACTCTATGTGCTCGCTGGATGTTGATGTTAGTGTAGTCCATGTCCATCTTGTCCCTCAGCACTGATCGCACATACTTCTCACAGTCAGTCCAGGACTCATTACCCTCAGGTCTGGGGATTCCATGAAATATCAAATTATTTCTTCTGCTTTGATTTTCAACATAATCAATTTTGCTTTCCAACTTGTTCATAACTTGTCGAAGAACTTGATTTTCTTGTTCCAAATCCTGGCAGCGTTCATTTACATCTGACAGCTGATCGCATACCTTCGACAATGTTGACTCCAAAGAAACAATCTTGTCTGTCAAAGTTACATTTGAAGCTTGCACCATGTCCATTTTTGTTGACATTTTTTTGAACTCATCGAGAATAGTTTGCATATTTGTGTCCGTTATCTGAGATGTTAGTTTCAGCTGTTTAGAGCCTCCTCCTTTAGCACAACTATTTGCTCTGGTTTGTACTCGGTCATCTTCGTCAGGGCCGGGGTTCGACTCCACACCCGCTTGCAGCAACAGCGCAAACAACAGGTTCAAAACAACCAGTCTTGTATAAACACTCGTACCCGCCCTATATCGGGGTATTCTCGATATTACATGTTTGTGACTAATTCTGGTCAATATTTTGATCAGTACTGGTGCAAAAGTTCCAATAGTTACCCTGAATTGTTCCTGATATATGCCCATTGCTTCTTATAGGCACCAAACAAAGGTCTTTAACGTCAGGAATCTTGATTCATCAACAATTTATGTAGAGACATTGACAATGAAATGTTTACTCCGCCATGTTGCTACGTCACACTCCAATTGAATATGATGCTCTTGGGTTTGGGATTATCTTTAATACAGTTTGGTCAGCCAGCAAATTTACAAACAATAATCCACATTAGTCTACACAAAATATAATTATCCTAGACTTTTTACATTTGATGATACAATTGATGCACAAGCCATCCTCTGAACATGCAGTTAACTGTAAGGGAATTTACGAAAGATTAGATCTATGGCAAGATGTGTTAACAAGGGTTCGCTGTCACTGATTAGCTTGAAAATAATGACATCGTCTAAATTAGCTAGTGACAATGAATGAACATGTAAAATATCGAAGGCCTATCGCTGATCACAGGTGAAGATTAGCGCAAATATGTTGCGCAACAGAGATGAACGACCAGCTTACCCTCATGCGAACGAAGTCGCACGTAGGGAAAACTGGTCGTTCATCTCTGTTGCGCATCATATTTGCGCTAAACTTCACCTGTGCACTCATATGCACGGGATGAATATGCAAATTTAGTGAAAATATTTGAACTGAAATCCGCACATATGGTATGTTGGTACGTATTATCCGATATAATGTTACAGTGATTTTGAAAACTTTATGATTGTAATCTCCTCAGAACAACGGGGAAGGAAAAGAGCTCTTTCTAAAATGTGGTAAGCTAGCTTTTCCAACTTTGAACCTTAAAATAACAAGTATTCTCATTACAGCATCACTGTGTAACCTAAAGTTAAATTTATAATCGGCATGTTATTTTGTAAACATTTGTCCTTCAAACTGTTGATGTCACTATGCAAAAATGCTTAAGGGGGCATACTCATGTTGGTGAGGTCACATATATGTCCAATGTCATAATTTGTGTTATTTAATTGAGAATTATCAACTCTAACCGAAAATAACAAGTTTAATGTCAATCATTTCAGTATAACGAAAATACAACGACTCAAAGTCGTGGTCATGGAAAACCGGACAATGGACCTTGGCTTTCTGCAGCCATTAAGTCAAACGTAATTTTGTATACTTTAATAAAGTAGATAGGAATACAGATTTGCTTCTATAGCGTTTAATAGGTCTTATAACGAATACATACGTGGGATGGAGCCATAAATGATGTCGGCTACTTCACATGTATGAGACCGTTCCTTGGTTTTCATTGAAACATTCATATCTTTGATATATTAAGTATGTTGGGTGAATATGTAAGTCGAATAATAACACATAACCTAAACCAGCACCTATTGTAATATTTGACAGAAGTTTGAATTTTGAATTTTGACAGGACCTCGACCCAAAACGGCAAAACGTCTTTAAAATCTATAGTTTGGGCCCAATGGTGCGCATTTTAGTTTTAATATGTTTAGATTCATATAACACGTTGGTCTTATAAGTTTGGCTACGTACAGACGGTTGCAGATATCTTTACCGGTAACTACCGCGATCAGACTGCAATCTGAATGCAGTTGACCGCGATCAGAATGCAGTCAGATTGCAGTTGACCGCGGTCAAACTGCAGTCAGAATGCGAGTGACCGCGATCAGACTGCAGTCTGAATGCAGTTGACCGCGATCAGAATGCAGTTAGACCACGTTTGACCGTGGTCAATTCCTTATTGTATAAAGTATAAAGAGTCATTGAAAGAAGGGGAATTTGTTCTAAAAAGCGCATCAATTGATCTAAAGAGGACATGTACATTTGTACAGATATCTTTTTTCACCCACTATAATTTGAAAATACATAAACACTATTATGGATAATTGACATCTGTATGGAAAAGTATTTGGCATATTATGCTAATTGTAGAACCTACATATAGTTACTGTATGTACAAAATGGGTATCACCGTTTCACTTGTTACGGCCAGAAGTAACTATCAGTAATCACTACAAATAACTTTCTTTGATTTAAATCGAATTAAATAAGATTATGTTATGTGTTGTGATGCGTGACTTTAATAAACATGATAGTATTTATAAAGAATGCATAAGGTTTGACAAATTGTATTCTGGAATTAACATATGTTGGATATTCTAATATAAAGATCAATTCGTCTACAATAGCATCTGTACACAGTTATTTGAGATTAGTAATATTTATTTCATTATATTTTCAGTTTTTACCGATAATACAAGTACTGCTAAGTAGACATAGTGGAGGATTTTCTATACATATTTCATGTAATGATATGTAATAGATTTGCGTGAATAATATTACAGTGAACATTACTCAATAATATCATTATAGATAATACATTTAGATGCGCAATATATTTGACTGGATGATATGGTAATAATTCTCTGGTTTATCAGAGACCCCCTAATTAACTGTTAATAAGACGGTCTTAAAAGAAAGTTTTAAAACTGATGAATAATCTTTTGACAATTCCTGCTTTAACCATATTTAAATGAGGGCACAATTTTTTTTATTGATACAGGAGTATTATTTAGCCACTGTAAACACGTATTTACCTTACTGTATTCCAGTAAGAAAAACGTGCCTTTAACTTGCCATATAAGCATATTAATGAAATGAAATTTTCGAGAAGAAGACTTAGTTTTTCCGGGAGAGTAGGATCATGGCACAATGACATAACAATCTAACGCCTGCAGATGGTAATTATTCGTGCCACCTGTCTGTCGCGTAATTTGTGCGGTCATAAAACCGTAGCGGTTCCAGTGTTGGTATAGGTGTATATCCCGACCAGTTCACAGGCGCCGTGTACATACAACAGGTGTACATGTGTACGTCTACATGTAAGTGAATAGCTAGCTCCCGAAGGTGAAGGTCAGATGAAGTGACAGTCGACTGTTTTGAGCTCTCGAAAAAGTGTGAACTTTTGTTTGTTATATCGGGTCCAAAGTCTTATAAGTGGGTGTAAGTACCTAACAACACCTGTGAAATCAGATAAAGTAACTTTTGAAAGTCGATTGCACTCAAATTACGAGTATATTGTGTCAAATGGATGTGTGTGAGTCACACGACTTCGTTCATGCAGTAATGGCGGCGCCCATGTCAAACAGTAGCCACGTCACTGACGATAGGAAAAGAACTTTTTCCCAGGATGAAGACGTAGAAGCAGTTTCAACAAAGAAACAACGAGGTGAGACTACGGGCCAACCATCCGTTGCAGATAAATCAACATTAAATAATTCTGCCGATGTTGGAGGTACGGAAATGTCAGTTGTGTTGAGGGAGATACAGAAGTTGTCGATGAATGTTGATCAGAGGCTCAATGACTTTGAATCTAAGCTCTTAGATAAAGTAAAGGGCATGATAGACGCTGAAGTGTTGAAAGTGAAGAAAGACGTCGATGATAAACTCAGTGCGATGAATGACAAATTCACCCAGTTACGAGACAGCCACTCCGTGAACACGACAGAAATAAGATCAGACATTGACGAATTAAAACGATCCTACACTGATGCTGTGAAATCAGGTACCGATAAACTTAATATAATCATGCAGAATGTACATGAAACAGAAGCAGAAAATGTGATGAACAAAGTTAACAGTGTACTACGTGAAGGTTTGAATCTACATGACATTAGTGTGGTAAAGGCTGTGAGAAAAGTGTCTCGTCACTCCAGGTACCCAGGGGTGATAGTGGTCACTTGTAGATCGACGGGGGACAAGGAGAAAATCTTAGAGGAGAAGAAACGACTGAAGAGCAGTAGAAACTTCAGTAATGTATACCTATCATCAGACAAGCCAGTACAACAACGAATCCTAGAAGCAAACATGCGTGTGCTAGCCGACACTGTTGGAGGTGGTAAACTCGGTGTGTCAGGGCTGAAGTTGTACAGATCGGATAGAGGGGGCAGAGCTTCTGGACACTGGGGCCGCGAAGAAGACGAGGATCGGCACCCGCGGGCCCCCCGGGACAGACATCAGACAACCGAGGGCAACGACAACGCAGATCGGAGGGGAGGATACGCACGTGGTAATGTTGATCAACAAAGACCACGTGACCAACGCCATTCGTCCAATCAGCGCTCCGCACGCAGCTACCAGCAGTCGCCGACTCACGGTGACAACAACAGGGCCACGCGCACTAAGCAGCGTTACACATAGGTACGATGTGGGTTTTGGAATGTTGGAGGTTGGAACATTGACTCACTTTCCGAGAATCATCGACTGAGATCCACGTGTATTATAGAAAATAACTTGGACATCATCGGTATTGCAGAAACCCACCTTATACATAACAATGTTATCAATATAGAAGGTTACAAGTGGTTTGGACAAAATAGACATAGACAGCATATTAATGCAAAGCGAGGATCAGGTGGCGTAGGTTTTTTAATAAAAGAACAAATCTGTGAAAAATATGTTGTGAATATTTTAGACAATTCATATGAAGGCATTCTCTGGCTGAGGTTGTTGCGTAAGCACAACAATGACCCTGCACTGACTGCATGTGTGTGCTACCTGCCGCCGGAGAACTCAACTAGAGACATTGACGCTCTGGAGTTTTATGAAACTTTGTTGTTAAATGTTCATACTTACTACACCCAAGGCATAACATTTATATGCGGCGATTTTAATAGCCGATGTGGCAATTTGATTGACTTTGTTGAAGGTATTGATACACTCATTGATAGAGATATTGTTGATTATGTTATTAATGCGCATGGACGTGCTTTAATTGACTTTTTAATTAATGCCAATTATTGTATTGTGAATGGTAGGGACTGTGCACACAATGATTATACGTATGTTTCAAATAGAGGCACATCAGTCGTTGACTATTGTTTGACTGCATATGAATCTTTGAAATATTTTACTGATTTTGAAGTGGTGAGACCAAACGTTTTAGCTACAGCAGCAGGCTGCACTGGATCTATAGACCCAACATATATTCTCAAGCTGGACCACTCCATGCTAAAGTGGAACATGAAACTAGAACTAAATACAACGTTTTCTACAGACAATACACAGGAGGTTAATCCAGTTACTTCTGTGAAATTCGACTGCACTAAAATACCAGAGCAATTCTTTACTTCAACTGAAACTGGACATAGACTAGCGCAGGCCATTGAGGAACTGGAACGTTCAATAAAAGACCAAACTTCTATCAATAAGGCTTTCACATCTTTCACTGACGTTGTATTATGTGAGATGGAAGATAATCTGCAATCAAGAAAGGTTGTACACTGTTCGGCAAGAAAGAAATGTAAATACAAGAAGAAACAGTGGTGGAGTGTGCAGTTAGCAGAACTATGGAAACAACTCTGTGAATCGGAACGGATATGGTGTAAATCCAATGGTCCCAAGAAAAAGCGACTAAAGGGTGCATATGTGGCTAAAAGGAGAACTTTTGATAAGGAATGCAAACGCGCTAAACGTGCACATGTCAAGAAAACGCTTCATGATATGGAAGAGCTTTGTGACTCCGATCCAGGGGAGTTTTGGAAGCAAATCGGAAAGGTTGGAATTGGTAATGAGAGGAGGAAATCAATTCCCATGGAGGTAAAATTAGAAGATGGTTCTGTGAGTAGAGATATTGACAAGGTCATGGACACTTGGTACAATGCATACTCGGACACTCTCAATTGCACAGGGAATGCTCCTCAGGGCGATGGAGCACTTAATACTTGTTTAACTGACGAGGAAGACACTAGTAATATGGACAGCCTTATATCTCTCGAAGAAATGAAGGTCGCAATCAAGAAAGCTAAACTTGGAAAAGCACCGGGTTTGGATAATATACCAATGGAAGTTTTAAAGAACGAGAAATGTGCACAGTATTTGCATAAGCTCTTTAATATATGCTATGATAAAGGTTGCATACCAACAGAATGGACAAAGGCTGTAATAAACCCCATATCAAAGTCGTCGACAGAAGATAGGAGAGACCCTCATTCTTATAGGGGACTGACGCTAACAAGTGCAAGTTATAAGCTTTATTGCAGCATTCTAAATTATAGACTTTCTTGTTTTACAGAAACTCACGCCATACTAGAAGACAGTCAGAACGGTTTCCGGAAGGGAAGATCTACGATAGATCATGTGACGTCAATTACTTCCATAATTGAAACACGTAAAGCAATGGGCAAGTCTACATTTGCAGCATTTATAGATTTTCGCAAGGCGTATGATTTCATCAACAGAGGCATTCTATGGGAGAAACTACGGGATATTGGTATTAGAGGCAAGATGTTCGGTGCAATAACCTCCATCTACAAACAGGTCAAGTGTTGTGTTCGACTGAATGGCAGACATACTCCTTGGTTCGACGTGAACAACGGACTTAAGCAAGGATGCCTATTGTCCCCTTTATTATTCAATTTGTATGTAAATGACCTCCTGTCTTTGGTTACCAGTTTAGACATTGGTGTATCAGTTGACGATTGCAAAGTAGGAATTTTAGCCTACGCTGATGATATAGTTTTACTGGCCGAATCAGAAAATGACCTCAACATTTTATTGGATTGCCTAAGCAAATGGTGCTTGAAGAATGAAATGACTGTGAACCACTCTAAATCAAAAGTAATACACTTCCGTGGTGCAAAAATGGAAAGAACATCAACTGTTTTCCAGTGTGGAGGTGAATATATGGAAATAGTGGACAAGTATACATATCTGGGAATCTTACTTACAGAGCACCTAGACTACAAGAGAATGGCAAAGGCATCTGCAAGCTCTGCAAGCAGAGCGCTGGGACTCTTGATATCGAAGTTCAAAGTTTTAGGTGGCATGGAGTACAGGACTTTTACGAAGCTTTTTGATGCTATGGTATGGTCAGTGATTGAATACGGAGCGAACATTTGGGGCACCTACAACATGTCATGCATAGATGCTGTCCAAAATCGTGCAATGAGATACTTCCTAGGGCTGAGAAAATTTGCGCCAAACAATGCTGTGTCGGGTGATATGGGCTGGGATCCACCCTTAGTGCGACAATGGGGATCAGTTACACGACAGTATATGCGTCTTAGGAGAATGGACCAGCAGCGCCTAAACTACAAGATATTCAAGTGGAGCCACAAATAGGCAGTAAGACGAAAATCAAACTGGACCTCACGCATACATAAGAAGTTACAAGAATATGACCTGGGACACGTTTTACCGTTAGACAGACTATACGACAGCAAGTACATAGTGGATATCATTAAAAGCAGAACTCTTCAACACTTTAAAGAAATTTGGTGCAAAGAAGTTTCAAGACAAGATGGAAAGAGAGGAATTGGGGGAAACAAACTTAGAACGTACAGCAACTTCAAGAAACACTACAAAACTGAAGACTATGTAATAACCGCTATGCCAAGGAAATACAGATCAGCTTTAGCCAAGTTCAGGAGTGGAGTAGCTCCCCTCAAGATAGAAACTGGACGCTACACTAATACACCACTAAATGAGAGAATATGTCCGGTTTGTCACGATGGTGTAGAAGACGAGGAACATGTGCTCTTAATATGCCACTTATATGACACCGAAAGAAAGGAATTGCTGAAAAGATGTAGAGATATGGAAGAAGATTTTATACACTTTGATGATCCTCGGAAAGTCAGTTTTATCCTTTCTAACCAGGCTGTTATTTATACAAGTGCCAAAACCTGCTATAGTATTTTATCAAAACGAAATGGTTTTTTGTATTCTTAATTCCTGTTTACACTTTTTAGTTTTATAAATTTTATGTACTTTTTCATATGTATTTTAAATGCTTTTAAAGTCTCTCATAACCCTATACAGGGTGGCTCGTTACATTTTATACATACTATTTAACTCTTGTGATAAGTATTTTATAACGGTGTATATATATATATTATAATTATGTATGAATCTTTGTAATGAGGTGAGACTATAATAAAATATCTGTCTGTCTGTCTGTCTGTCTGTCCCGCCGTGAATCAGGATTATATTGGGAGAGGCAGACCGACGAGTTTACTCATGTATCATTCGTATTCTAGTTACGTAACATCATGATTGGTTTAAATTTTTGTGAAAATTTCAGAGAACACTTTAGAATTGATTGAATGAAGATGTGATGATTAACATTGGTTGTATTAATGTTTAATGCTGCTATTGAACAATTGACACTCTTTCAATAAATGAATTTTAGAATGTCACTGTTTGTGTCGCTATGCTACATAACGAGTACATCTTATTCAGAAACATCATATTTATCAAATTTAGGAGCTATTAGATATCAGAGTCTTGATTTTTGGTATTTAAAATCACCAATACTTAACTTATTTATACTCATGTTCAGTGAACAGATTGTAATTTAATGCAAAAAAATATAGAAATAGATTAGTCGTTAATGTCATATTCTTACTATTATATATGTCAAACGTATTATGATAAACATCATAGATGACATTCTTGATTTAGGTTTTATCAAATATCAACAGTGTTATGAAGACCATTATAGTGTATTGACCATGTTCTACCTGCGACAGTATACGTTAATTCCTGTAAACATTTGCTCATTGGCAATACTGGTGTACCAGTTGCCTCATTATCAATGTCAGTATCAGGAGTATTTTGAAACTATATTAAGTAAAACCTTTTTGCTAAGTACCAAAACTATCGTCGTTTAGTGTCTGCACAATTAATCCTGACACTAACTCATCCTCACTCAAACGTATATCAATTCTCAAAAGAAATTATTGTTTATTGACGCAGTCTCAATATATAACACAACATACAAGACGCACTGGCGCTGACGCCATTGTTGCGTAACAAAATCACTCAATACATACCGACAAACTGGTCACCACCGGCGTTAACATAAAATGATCATGTGATACACCACTTTCATCAGTGATTAGGAATGTGTATTCCTCATCAGTTCTTATTGTAACAATATCAGACAATAAATATCAACAATCCGGTCACCGGCGTTGATATGAAATAATTATGTGATATACAGCTTTGATCACTGAATAGGAATGTGTATTCTTCATCGGTTCACAATCCAAATTCATTACAATGAATAAAATATGTTTAAACTCATGTGGAAAGGATGTAAATAACATCTTCAGTGAAATGACCACACGCGCACTTTGATGTTTCCGACTTTGTATCTATTTGCGTTTAGAGTGTACAGTCGAGCTTCAGGCCGCAATGAATAATGGACGTTTTACTGTATGTGCTCTCCTCTCCCCCAATTCAATCAGTACAGCAACTTGTGACACATCACATGTTGATACACATTATACTTCGATTCCGTTTTAATCTATGTGAAACAATCGGGACTTTATGGCCATTTACATAACTGGAAGTCCTCTTTTGTGGTAATTTGTCTCCTAGAGCGAGACGGTAGGACAGCGAGATGTTGACGAGTGAAGCGGATCAAGGGTTAATTAACGAGTTAATGGCGGCGGTCTTTGTATGAGGTATGTCGGCAAAGATAAAAGGGCCAATCTCCCAACCCTACAGTGAACGAGATGAAGCTGCTGAAATCTACAAATCAATTTAAAATGTCCTTGAATAAAATGAACAGGACCGATTAACGGAGTGACACTTATTTTTAAGTGTCACGTCCTGGACGTCCTGGGGGTAACATAGTACATTAACAAGTCTGTATACAGATAAAACCAAATTAAAAAATTAAAAAGAGAGAGAGAGAGAGAGAGAGAGAGAGAGAGAGAGAGAGAGTGTGTGTGAGTGTGAGTGTGAGTGTGAGTGTGAGTGTGAGAGTGAGAGTGAGAGTGAGTGAGTGAGTACGAGTATGTGTATTGTGATTACGCAATCTGTTTTCAATGAGGGTTTGCTTTGTCAAATTTAAAAAATCAAGTATATGTAAAACAATTATTCGTATAACACTGAAAGTTTAAAACACAATAGTTATAACCACGTGCATGTACAATCACAGAACATGACGCAATTTGTGTCACGTATTAACACCTGGTTCCTTCCCAATTTCTTCATGACATAATTCAATAGTCAGTTAATGTTACACAACGATAAGGGAAACGCTTAACAATATATACACAGGTCTGGACGACAATTCAGTTGCTGGAGAAGTGGAGAAGCTAGCTTTTATTATGTCATGCCCATACATGTTTAGAAAGAGTGCCAAAACCTGCATGGATCTTTTAGATTTTAGAAAATCCTTTTTATATATTTAATATGCTTTTATAACTATTTTATGCCATTTACCTTTTGCTATATTATATACATTTTTTTGTATATGTATAGTGTACATTGTATGTATTTGCATACCATTGTATCTGTATAGTCTCTCATCATCCCATGTGGGATGGCTCATCATTTATATTTTATGCTCTGTATATAACACATGTGTATGAGGTGAGACTTACATAAAATATCTGTCTGTCTGTCTGCTAAATGAGGGGTAAATAGTTATTGTCGCGACAGCGCAGTGGTCACTCAGCTTTGAAATTAAGTATTGAGCCGCGGAGAGGCCCAAGCCTTAATGAATGAAATATAGAATACTTAACGAATGGCTACGTGATAATATTTTTATGCAACGAGTGAATAGAATTCGGTATCAAACGTACGAAAGTGAGTAAAAAAGTAGTCAACATAAGAACCAGCTGATCGGAAAAAACGCGTATGAATAACAATAGGTAAAAACAAATAGATCTACAATTAGTGGGTGTCTACACACACATGGTATACGCCGATACACATATAAAACAAAAATCATTTTGTTTAAATAGTATTGCATTTAAAAAAATTAACACTAACAAGCAACGAAAGCGTCACCAGAATGCTTGAACGATATGTTATCGCACATATGTGTAACCAACTTGATCATTGTTATTTTGAATTTTGCCATACTGGTATCTGGTATTTTGTCAGCAATACTGAATGACTCGACCAATAAACTTCTTGTTTAACTTTGTAAAAGATGGAATCTTTCGAAAAATCAATGAGGTATATGACATCATCGGTCAGGAGTCACTGTTGTACATACAAATGTATTCATAAACTTTTCCATGACTGTTTCTTTCAGGTGTTTTATAATTGCACATCTACCCGTGAACAATAAAGACTGTACAATTGACATACATGAGCAAATTACAAAATCTGCATAGATGCTGTCTCTTCTTATTAAAGGTATGCCCGACAGGTGATTACATACTCAAATCGCATATAAAATAATGCAACTATATCGGCCAAACTGATCACAGATAATTAATACTGCAACTCTAATGTCTTCTTGTTCTATTTCAGTTATACCTTGAAAATATACCATTTAGTTGTACCGTTTCAGTTGTTATCTCTTACAAAACTGGCTCGTGAGATTTTCACAAGGATTGATAAGTCATCTTTATTTCCTCCATAAGTATAAAAAAGGTTGTGCACTCAAAGAATTAATGTACAGTTTTGTAAAAACATATTTGAAAATGAAAAAGAGTCATATACCAATAATATCACTTTATCCCATTGTGTCCTGTCTAAATTACCCGGTGTTGTCCAAGAACCGAGCAAATCATGGTCAGCAATTATTCCTTCTTCGTATTTTTTTCCTAAATTCTACAAAATCAAATCATCTGTCTAAAAAAAATGTGTATGACATTATGACATGTATATATGGAGAATGTGGGAGGTTTCCGCTAATCATACATTCCCAGGTTAAAGTACACAAATACTGGCTATACTATGCTATGCCTTCTTATCGCTTACCCAAAAAATGTTATGTAATGATGATTTTATATGACCAAAATGGGCAAAAAAATTGGGTAACGGACTTTTAAAAAATTCTATTTATAACAGGTTTTAATCACATGTGGTATGAACAGAACGTTAACTTTCCTACAACCTTTATAAGTTCAATCACGCAAAGACTAAAAGATATATACCAACAAAACTGGCTTAACACACTTTCCCTTTCCACTAAATGTGATTACTATTCAACTCTTAAACCATACATTTATACCGAGCTTTATCTATCATGTGTTACTATAAAGAAATATAGAGTAAGTTTATCTCGTTTCCGATGCTCATCACATGATTTGTGGATTGAAAAAGGCAGATATTTTAAAATAAAAAGAGAAGAGAGATTATGTAAATCATATATCAATATCCCAGAAAACGAATATCACTTTTTGCTTGTGTGTCCATTATACACTGAATTACGCAGAAAACATCTTAAACAATTTTATTATGTCCATCCATCTACAGACAAATTCACGTCATTATTAAATTGTACTAATCGTAATGTAATTCAGAATCTTGCTATATATACTACGGAATGTAATTAAGAAAAGAATCATAACAAATAAGTCTAATAATAACACGTATTTTTACTTGTATTAACATGTCCCTTTGTATATTGTACTACAGGCCTGTGGCCTTTCAGTATCAAATACAGATTGATTGACATGTATTGGCATGGGGATTTTCAAGATTTGATTCGGCCGTCTTAACATTTAAACACCCACCAACTACAGAGAAGTTTTAACGAGTAATAAGGCTTTCATAACACCATAAAGTGGATTATCTCTCCTGTATAAACAAGGAATACAAGTAATGATGAATAACGATGTTCATAACTTCACATAAACGCTACAAAGTCGTAGAAATGTACATTCAAATTACACTTTATCTAAGAGGATATTATTATTTTTTACCAGTGCAAACTTGCGAGTTAATACTGTTTGAGATGACACTAACGTTATGCCACATTCCGTTCTGACTCTTGACTTTGTGGACGACAGTGCTGTAGAAGGTATACATGAAGTATCTGAACATAGGAATACATTGAAATAGTATGCGTTGTTAAAGTTTGAAAAACAAATAACAAATCAGGTAGTAAAATAAATTTGGACCGAATACGGCAGATTTCAGTTTCACAATCTATTATGATTAAACTTCTGCTGTACTGCCGACATGCAGACATGTACAATGTCTACAATCACGCTCAATCCCTGATCGCGGTTTGACTGCAATCTGAATGCAGTTGACCGCGGTCTGACTGCAATCTGAATGCAGTTGACCGCGATCAGAATGCAGTCAGAATGCAGTTGACCGCGATCAGACTGCAATCTGAATGCAGTTGACCGCGATCAGAATGCAGTCAGACCGCGGTTTTCAGGTAACTAATTCTGCAAGGGTCTGTATGGTGCATTTTTGGATACTTGACAACATTTTGAATTTTGAATTTTGACAGGACCTCGACCCAAAACGGGAAAACGTCTTTAAAATCAATAGTTTGCGCCCAATGGTGCGCATTTTAGTTTTGATATGTTAAAATTCATATTACACGTTGGTTTGGCAAGTTTGGCTACAGTTGGTGCATTTTTGGATTTTTTACAGAAGTTTGAAATTTGGATTTGACATGAACTCGACCCAAAACGGGAAAACGTCTTTAAAATCTATAGTCTGGGCCCAATGGTGCGCATTTTAGTTTTCATATGTTAAGAATTATATTACACGTTGGTGTGGCAAGTGTGGCTACAGCTACCCAATGGTGCGCATTTTAAAGATAATAGAATCTCCCTTTTTTTCTATGTTAATTCGTTTATTCATATAGACAATACTTTCAAGTTAACAAAACACAAAAGATTATTTCGAAGCGTCAACTACTTACCAAGATATGGCCATTCAAAGTGAGTAAAATTGGCATGCTAATTATCCCAATCCTCAAACAGTTTGCAGGGCCGCCGTTAGCTTTCGTTAGCGATGTGACGTCATACAGAGGAGTTGCTTAATGAAAAACTTAGGCGATTTGTTGATTTTCGTCGATAATTCGTTTAAAACATAAAAGGAACGTTTCGACAATACAAGTTACCTGTTAGATATCTGTGCGTCCGTTGGGAGTAATTTCGGAGTTTTTGGACCATTTTTCGATATTCAATCGCTGATTTTAGATTTGTTATTTTCCCAATCGGGTGGAGTGTTAGGTTATCTTATAGGCTACAATATGTTTTGAAATTAATAACTGACAATTCAAAAATAAAAACAAGACCATACAATTTGTTTAATTATAAACGTCATTATTAGGTTTTTTTTGGTTGTGCTTGATTTTGTTTTTGAAGAGGCGTATCGTTTCAAATCTGCTGCATCATTATTTCTCAAGGTGACTTTATATTGCTAATAGAATAGTTATAACATTATAACTAAGAAAATCATATAATGTTCATCATTGTTACTGGTTTACACTTTTTAAAAACAAATATTCGGGCTATCTTTAAATCTATAGTCGTGTACATTTACAATTACTTAGATTCAGTGTAATACAACTGACCTACCATAAACATTCATTAGATTATAGCATTGCATGAACTTTACTAAAAAAAACATCAGACTTATTCATTTAATTCCTAGCATGATATAAAAAAAGGCATTGCATTTTATATTGCATGTATTGTTTGGTGGTCAAATCATGTGTTTTTGGAAATAAAATACTGTTTAAATCACATCGGATCCCATTTTCCAAAGAAAAAATTGGAACTATAGAATGTTGATCAACTCACCATGGCCTTGTGTTGTTTGGTTTGCAATTTTTTAAAATATTACTCCGGCTATAGTTCAGTCGTGTAGATTTCCCCTCTTATTTAATATTTATCTAAGTTAGAGTGTCAATAACGCAACTACATCACTTATTACATATCGTTACATTGATTTACAAAAATATGGAAAATACATTTTGTTATTTCGCAAATGGACGAATGTGAAAAAAAACATTATTCAACATACCCATGAGTCAATGAATGAGGCGTGTTAACACCGTTATAATCCGTAAAAACTATGAAATGTCTAATAGATCTATGTGACGTTTAATCATCATCATCATCTGAAATGAGTGCCGCCGCCATATTGGACAATGATAAGAATTGTTCCAAAACACATTGCAGAATTACGGGTCCAGCAATGGTCAAATCCAGTATTAACAGTGTTGACATCTGCTGCCATTTGAAGTACGTTTTAGGGGGCGTGTATATATGTAAAAAGTTTGTATAAGGACAAAGGTAAATAGGTTATTTAGGCAGTTATGTAAGGCTAATTCTAGTGGATTCTGTCATTAGACGCCAATCGACTCCTGTGTATTACGTCACAAGGTCTAGCACGCGGCATTCACTCTCGGCTGAAGTTTTACGAGGCGTAATTGAGCGGCGTTCTAAAAAGGCGTTATAAAAGGTGTTTATCGGGTGAATTGACATATATCAAGTGGAATCCTCGTCATCTTTGAATATGCTTGAATAAAAACCGAAAAGTGATATGGTCGAGGTTTGTGGATCTTTAATGTTTCTCATACAAGCATAAAGGCATCACCTCCAAGACCCCATGACATAATCCCCACACCGCTGTACCCCCCTCCATTTCCAAAAGCTTTAATTGACTTGGCTGGTCACAGCCAGCCTAATGCCCCTTATGCCCCTAATGCCCCTCGCCACATCACACCCCGAATACACACCCTCCCCACCTGTCCACAATGCTTAGCTGTGAAAACAAGCAAGTGAATTAAACGACACCAAGTCTTACAGAGATAACATCGTTTATTAAGTTGTTAACATTTACAATATTATTAATTTGACTATTTTATCAAAGGAAGATATCTTAGTCATTATGTTTGGGAGTAAGGCAATGAAATTTGCAAATCTTAGTGTCCATGAAACAAAGATGATATTCTACAAATATGACCTTTGTGGAATTACTAGTACCTGGAGAGAAGTCGAAAGAATGTATGAGTGCAAACCCCTGTCATGCCCATATTTCAAAGGGGATCAAGACCAAATGAACAAACTTTAGTATCCATGTAAAATATTATTCTGAAAATTTCATCTTCCTTTGACCAGGGCCAACTGTACAAATTTTGATCTACGAGGTACCAGGGTTCCGTTCAATAACAGCGAGCGCTTAAATTGCTCATTGATCACTTAATGTAGCGCTCAAGTAGCGCTCACTCTCTCTTGAACGATACAGTGCAAATTCCTCGAAGTTTGCCTTGCTACGTAGCGCTACATTGAGCAATCGCGTTCAAGAGAGGTTTAATGTAGCGATCAATGAGCAATTTAAGCGCTCTCTGTTATGGAACAGAGCCCAGGTACCTCCTCTCAGCGGTTGTGGAAGAAAAGTCGACTGTTGTTACCAGGTTAAGATAGTTCCTTTTTTGACGCCATTTTGAATAATTAATGAGCATGCACCTGGCTTTTTTAATCCTTCTTTTGTTTAAGAACAATGGCCTTTTAAGTTAAGGAGTATAATGGCCTGGTTAAGTGAGGAACACCTGGCCCTTTGAAGTGAGGAACACCTGACCCTTTGAAGTGAGGTACACCTGTGATGCAGGTGTGGCGTGCACCTGGTCTGACACCCATGTAGTCTATAGATAATAGTTAATATATTGTACTTCAGGGGGAACACCTGTGATGCAGGTGTGTCGTGCACCTGGTCTGACACCTTTTGTTGTTGTTTTTTTTCTAATGAACACCTGGCCGGTGACTCAAAGTCTATTTTTATGCTTTAGTTGTTTTTTATGCACAGTTGAAGAATCATTCTCAGCTGAAACTTGAGAAGTGTGGAACTCTCATATGCTTTTGACTTTACTCGTGTTGTTGGCAGTTTACCTCGAAGATAGGAAATGGAAGCAGTACCCATGGATCTCATGGCAAGATATGGACTAGCAGATTAGTATTTGCCAGAGAGGCAAGAACCGCAAGAACCTCGATGTCATTTAGACTTAGGAGGAGATGTGTTTGTATCAGCTAAGACTTGGGATGGTGTGTTGAACATTCATATTCGGAAGTTCAATGTGTATGCTACTGGCAAGACCTACCCTACCAAGCGTGGAATTGTACTGAGTCTTACACACTGGTTGGAACTTCAAGGAGCAGTCAATGAAATTGAGGAGGCTATCAAGGAGGGAAAACCATTACTACGAAAACATTTGGGAGCTAATGTGTTTGCTGTAATGGATGACACTGGTATAAGTATTCAACAGTGGTGTTGGGATAATTCAATGTAATCTATGGTTCCCACTGCCAAGGGGATTTTGCTGTCTAAATCTCAGTGGCAGAAAATGAAAGATTGCATGCGAGTCATGTCTGACTTTGGGCCTGAACTCCTTACTATAATACAAGCAGAGGTGTCCAAGTCGCCACCAATGTATCCTAATTTAAGGTCACCACCTTTTCATGAGGATGATAGAAATGATGATAATGTTCATCTCAAAATTGAAAGTGATGATCTTGGTGTAAATGATTAACATTATCACCAGGGTCAAATGGAGCATTTACAATGTTCGAAATGTAATCCTAGTGATTATATTAACTGGTAAAGTGCATTGAGCTCGGGGCCTCTGGACTGTGCAGACTTGTTTTATATTTTCTCTATCAACATGGATGTCTGTGGATATCTTGATGAGACTGTTGTTGCAGATTGTAGTGGCAGATTACCCAGTAAGACGGATTACACCTCTTTTGAGAAGAGACTGGATTCCTTTAAAGGCTGGCCAATTCAGATGAAGCAAAATCTCAGAGACTTGGCTCATGCTTGACTCTGTTATCAGATTTGCGGGGACTTGTGTATTTGTTTTAAATGTGGTATTCGTCTCAAGGAATGGATGCCTACTGACGACCCCTGGATTGAACATGAGAAGTGGTCTCCTGACTGTAATTATCTACGGATGGTTGGTGTAGTAGAGAGAAAGACAATACAACAACTGAGGAAGCAACCCTACATGAACACTAATAAATCAGGATCTCTTTTTTAACAGGATTTTTACATGATCAACAGTCTGTCACTAGAAATATTGGATTGTATATGTAAATAGTGTGTGTTGTATATTTCTATGCGTTATGAATAAACCTGTTCGAGTTTACAATATGTGTCTGTGATTTATAGATAGAACTGTGATAGATTAGTCCCATTAGAAATTGAGTGCATATAGACAGAGACTATAGACATTCATAAAAAGACCAGAGATTTCAAATTAGTTTCATTTGTCATTAGACTAGTGTCAGTGACACTTCATCTGCTTCTGGGTGTGAAGAGTATTGAACATAGAACATTACTTAGTTCACATCCACATAGAAATCATGAACAGTCGATACTGGAAACCTTATCTGGATGATCCTGACAAATGGACCAAGTATTACTATTTACAAGCAAAGGGATATCCCAACCCTTTTACAAACATGGATGATTATGTGATCTATTATGAGAAGTATCAAGGGATCAAGATAGATTTGCCTGGTCTGAATGGTAGCAAGTCCTCTTCAACAACTCCTGAGATTGTTCTTACCTCTCCAACACAACAAGTTGTTGAACAGGCAAATGCACGCTTGTCAAAGAAGAAAATATCCTCACAAAAAGGCAAAGGGGTAAAACGACTATAAACAGGGTTTTAACACTATAACTACCACCACCACCACCACCACCACCTACACCACCACCACACCACCACCAACACCACCACCACAAACACCACCACCACCACCACCACCACAAACACCACCACCACCACCACCACAAACACCACCACCACCACAAACAGCACCACCACAAACACCACCACCACCAACAGCACCAACACCACCACCACCACCATATATTATAACTATAGTCTTCATACACTCCACGTCACTTGATATAAGATCACAATGGAAGCAACATGTCCATATTGTCAGAAACTGTTTTCAAGAAAGGATGCTATGTTGAGACAAAAAAGATTAAAGCACAATAATGAAAAAAAGAAGCAACAGCCATCACAACAATTATCTATACCTTCACAGCCACTGTCCCCACCACAGTCAAACAAGTCTATAGACGCAGGGCCACGGCCCCCACCACAGTCAATCAAATCTAAGGATGCAGGGCCACCACAAGGTTTTAAATTACAACACCCCTTCACCATGACCGTTTCCGGGCCAACTGGATCCGGAAAATCGTATCTTGTTCGACACATTTTGGAAAGTGTAAAAATTAAACCTTGGCCTCAACGAATCGTATGGCTTTATCGTCCCTGGTAGCCTCTTTACGGTGACATTCTACAATCGGTGTATCCTC
Source organism: Gibbula magus (assembly GCA_936450465.1). Lineage (NCBI taxonomy): Eukaryota > Metazoa > Mollusca > Gastropoda > Trochida > Trochidae > Gibbula > Gibbula magus. The sequence continues at coordinate 14,223,758 of OW388295.1, forward strand.
CGGTAGAGTTTTTTTAAGGTATTCCCATAGATTTGGACAAAGACTACTTTTTTGACACAGGTGTGAGAAATACCATTGTTCTTGATGATTTGATGTCAACGGCTAGTAAAGATCCCAAAATAACTGACTTGTTTACAGAAGGTTCCCATCATCGCAACCTCTCTGTTATCGCTATCAACCAAAATTTATTTTTCAGCAAAAACTCGACGCAGAGACGGAATTCACATTATTTAATATTGTTTAACAATCCAGTAGACCAGCAACCTGTTATGACCTTGGACCGTCAAATGTATCCAACTCGATCTCAACATTTCATGCAAACATTTGAAGAGGCTACAAGTAAACCTTATGGTCATCTTTTAATTGATTTAAAACCTGATACACCACCCTGGCAAAGACTTTGTCCCAATGCATGTAAAGAGAATAGTCTGAAAAATATTTCTCATATAGAGACTAACCACGGAAGTGAACAGACGTACTCTGAAAACATCACAGATATGACATTTTCCTGTGACTACTGTGGTATTGTTTTCCAAAATCATCATGACCTGCAAAAACATAGGAAAACGTGGTGCCCAGAGAACACAGTTTTAGACAATGTTCACCACCTGAATCCCCAATATGTCAACTAAAAGAAAAGACGAAGTGAGTGGACCCATGAAGAAAGCTCTAGCATGCTGTGACTACTGTGGACAAGTGTTTAGTAATACTCATAACCTTCAAAGTCATCTGCATGACAAGGAATGCCCCAAGGTGGAAAAGAATGATGAAGATGTAGATGATGATGACATGAACGCCTTTACCAAGGGAGTTCAGAGAAAGAAACAACAAGCTGATATTGAGGAAGAGGGCATAAGACTCATGTTTAAACGTGCCCGTGAGATAAACGCTGATTTCCTTGAAGAGAAACAGGAGAAGTATGAGAGGAATGGTTATTCTGCAGAAGCAATTGATGATAAACTCAACAAATTATTATGGAGGGCATTCAAAACAATGTATGCTCAATTTCTTCATTTCATGTTGTATATGAAAGATGGTCCCACAACTCAAGAACTTTTAAATTCTATTAATGACAGGAACAATGTTGAAAATGTCATTTTCGTTAAACTTTCAAAACATAAACAATGGGTGTTTGATATTACTGATAATGATGATAATTATTCTGATATTTCTTCTTCTGATGATGATGATGATGATGATGATGTTGATGATGGTGATGATGATGATGGTGAAAATGACAATGCTGAGAATTGATTTTGTAAAGTAGATTCATAGGGTCTGCCCTTAACCCTAATTCTACTTCTACAAGCAAACTGGGCAAATAAAAAAAATCAAATATTAAACATATCTTTTTCATTTGTATCTAAAGATTAAAAGTACATTAAGTACGATGTTGGAAAACATCACATCAAAGGTAATACATGGTGTTCTTTCATTGAAATGTAATGACTGTTGCTGAAAATTACCATTTTAGAGTGAGTTCATTCAGTAGTGCATACATCACATTATGGCTGCTTCACTCAGTTATCATGTATAACTGAAGTCGTAATAGTCACAATGTAAAAAGAATTATTGAAATCGTTACAAAAATAAAGAAGTGATGGGTATTCTGCTGTTTACAGGATGAATCTCATTGAAATGAGCATTGTATGACGTCATGATGACGTCATATTATCAGGAAAATGAAATGAATGGATGGATAGTATAGCTTTAGTCGTAAGCATCACTATACAAAAAGAATGGTGAAAATCGCTTCATAAATAAAGAAGTTATGGTGATTCTTCTGTTGACAGGAAGTTGTAAACAGAAAGTCACGTGACCTAAAACAGTTTGATGAATATCTCCCTCATTATATATCATTTAAAGACAAATAACATATCACTGAAAAGGTCTTGACGAGTTCTATGCATTGAGACCATCAGAAGTGACATCCACACCATTCTACGGAAGTGAGTAATGAATGACGTCATGATGATCGTGAAAATTAAAATGAATGATTGTGGTATATAGCTTAAGTCATGAGCATTGCTATACAAAAAGAATTATTGAAATCGATCCATAAATAAATAAGTTAGAGATATTTTTGGGAATGGACTCATCCAATCCAACTACCCTTGAAAAAAAGTGGACTCGTCCTTGTTTTGGTCGGTTTGGCCGCCAATTTCTGACCCCGCGTGATTTGTATATGGTCATGATTATGGTGTCTATCTCAGCTCATATTTATCAGAAATGAACACTTTATATATCGATTAAAAGCTAACGATGTCGGCTAAACAGGAAGTACGATAGAATACTGATTATATTTATTCTGAGAGTATGATAAAGCATTGAATTCAATATCGCGAATGAAACAATTTTGAATCCTGACTCAGTTTCATTTCTTTCTGTGGTATGACATAAAGGATACTTTTTTCAATAGGTATGTTGTATTTTTTTTATTACATTGTAGTCAGAAATTCAGAACAATTGTTGTTGTCATTTTCAGAAATAAAGAATGTCAATATTAGATAAGTCATGGTGTTTTATGTACAATTGTGTGTGTATCTACCACTCATACAGACCATGTCTACCTTATCAACACTGACAACAGTTGATTTTAAGCCACTATTGTTTTTGTTTTTGTAAATATTGTTTATCATATAATTGTTGTTGATGGAAAATAGTTGTATTTATATGTGTGTATATTTATATTTTTAATAAAGTCAAAACTACTGGGCAAATAACTCATGTATAGTGGAATACAGTTATTTTATAATTCTGTATCTTTCACATATATGATTTACTTGTCCATGCTAAATTACAACGTGCTGAAAACATGGAATCAACTTATGGGATACTGCCGGTGGGGCTATGCTACCAGCTGATTTTGGAATTACCCTTGAATTCCAGAATCTACTGTTCAATTTGGATATATACCACTTTCATTATGGATTTTACTGTTGCCTGGGGATGTATCTAAATTCACTATAAGGGGTGAGTACTTACTACATCTAACATTTTTTTCACAAATTTAAAATGGTAATTTCCAATGTCCAGAGTATCCAATATTTTACATGTATAATCCGCTGTATTTATAATATTCTGAAGTTTGGTATCCAATAGGAACAAGAATCACACACATGTATATATCAAGGTAATCCATTAAGTAATATCCAACAAGTATAGTCAGGAGTATCTGAGAGTTCCTTATGTTCTCAAGAGTCAACTGAGAATGATTCCTCGACTGAGACAGTTGGGGATTTATATGGCCTCTCTAAGACATTAAGTCACAGGCCAGGTGTCAGGTGTTCCTCTCTCAGCAAGGCCATTATACTCCTTAATTCAAAAGGCCATTGTTCTTTAACAATAGAAGGATTAAAAAAGGAACTCAAGTACAACATGTTGACCGTAGATCACACAGGTGCAGACCTGGAACACCTGCATCTCTGATGCAGGTGCAGGTACGTCACAGGTGTTCTTTAAGACCGATTTAGGTCACACAAATGACCTTTAAGGTCATTTAAGGTGAAACAAATCTATCTTAACCTGGTTACAACAGTCGACGGCGGAGGTACGACGGACGGACGACGACCAAATCATAAGCCCATCTGACGAAGACGTAACACCGTTATTTTAAATCATTTTAAGAAGGAACATTATGTACGGGAGGATAAGGTATTATTTTCATTTAAATATGGATGATTTGTCTGCAGTTGTCAGTCATGTGTGCAGAAACTATGGGATATGAAAATAAAGCAATCACCACAATATTTTACATAAACGAAGGCGAGAACCATTACCTACATAGTGTGTAGAAATATTGTGGCAGTGTAACAAATGCATTCAGTCTGATTAAAATCGACGGTTTCCGTGGAATAAAAATTGCAAAATAGTGCATCTACCGGGATACGAACTCATATCAGTCGTAGGTTCCACGCCAAACCGTCTGATAACCCCCCGTAGACTCGCATGTTCGAGCGCAATTCAGGTAGCCAATCACAAGACGCCCAACAAATGCTTTCGGTGCGAGAAACTAGGGGCAGATAACTCCAAACAGCTATCCTTTGGCCTGTTCCGAACGTTGTGATTGGTCAGCTATTTGACTGGGCTTTGGCTGTGCTAAACTGGTTCGGAACTTTCACCTATATGGGGTGTTCTCAGAACTTGTGAAGAGGAATCTACAGAACCTGATCGCATCCCGGTAGATGCATTTTACAAATTGTATTCCTCGGAACAAGGTCGATTTAATCACACTGCAAATACATTAAATATCTGCCACAACACAAAATCAGTCATTATCAGTAAATAACCTTTGGAGTGATCAGAATTTTCTGTAGATGTTTTCTTAAAGTTTAATAAGAATATGCAGAAGACTGGTATTTTGACGCTAAAGGGTATATATTCAATCACTTAAGGACTGGACAACGTGGACAATTAGTTAGAACATTAATATTGTCCTATGCAAGGTGTCTTTGTGAATCATCATATGACAGTCAGACAGAAGCAAAGAGTCGCCTAGCGAACTGAAAGTGGTTTTGAATTATGAGCCAATAACGTGAACAACTTATACAACTTTTGGGTTGAATCTTTTTAAAACTTTAATGATTGAAAGATGTGTCAATGTCCTTATATAGTAAATAGAATATCCGTCAATTCTTGGCTAATACCATGTTTATCTCATCGAGTGAACATATATAACTTTTCTATCTCACGAGATGATATAAACATGGTATTTGTCAAGGATTGACGAATATTTTATTTATTATATGAGGTTATCCTTATAATCATGCCCGTCACGACAGTAACACTGTGGCGTCAGACCATTATTTTATGACGTCAATTTATATCAGTCACTGGTCGCAGTGAAAATATAAATAATTTTCACTGTAGCTTGATAGACGGTTTATTTCACTGATAAATCCAAGTATTTCATTGCTCGTCATATAATAAAACTTCATGTTTGAAACAAAAACAAGACATTTTTAAGGTTTAATTAACATAATTGCTTTTGAAAAAGCCATGGACACAATTTCAAAATATTTCATCAAGTTACTCCTTAATAATTTTGGTGTCGGCCCACACATGATAAGATGGATTAATGTGCTTACATATCACACAATTTCTTGTATGATACAACATGGTCACTCATCTGAATTTTGGGATAATGAAAGAGGTTGAGACAGGGTGATCCCTTATCACCATTTCTATTCCCCTTTGTAGCTGAAATATTGGGATGTTTGATAAGTATAATGACAAAATGATGATGAATACAAGCAAGGACAATATGCTGATGACCCAGAATTATGGTCGTAAAGAAGAGAGTAAATACACACCCTATAATACGCACCGTTGGTAAATGAAGGCACTCGTAGCTACGGGAGGCATTGGCACGCTAGGGAAGGCTTATGTCCTACACGTGATGGATGTGATATTTTGAAATTAGTTGTTAGTATATATTAATTGTTAAATTACAACAATGTATCACCTTTATCGATGTCTCATATGTCCAATTACATGACATAATGCAGAAAAGCATTTTTAAGCCTGTGTTTTAACATCATATGACAGATTTAGGTTTTTTTAATACATAATTTGGAAATATTAGTCATTATTACTAAGCAGTTAAGCTATAAAATATACTTTTCAGAGTGTTAAAATATTTGTTTGGGTTCAGTCAAACATATCCCTGCAACATATGTCCCGATAAACGTTGTAATAAAAAGAAATATGTATTTATCACACCAATGTACTGTTCAAAAATGTTACGGGGCTACCTGCACTAACATTTCCTATCAACGGAAGGCACATGTTCCCTTGTAAATTGGGCTACGGAAGGCAATTCATAATAATACATTATTTCAACTATTTGAGTCTTCAAATTGGTTAAAAAATATATGATTGACAAACATTACTTTTCTCCCCACAACTATGTAACATGCTAAACTACTGTTTTCAATTTAAAAGTAAAATTCTTACTTTAATCTTGCCATAGCATGATTCATTTTCTTATTTCAGTGTATCACTGCTATTACTGCATTTACTGTATTTATTGCAACATCAATCGTCGACACTCAACGGCAAAAGAATCATCACCTAATTTTCAACGGAGAAAAATACTTGATTATACTCGATTGTGAATGTGTATGACAGACACATGTTGTGTAAAGATATACTCTCAATTTCATACATCACAGTATGATGATTTTATTCTGAAATCGCATTTTAAACATTTGTATTTGGCCGGAAGCTTTTGCATTTAAGTTAAAAAAAAGGTTAAAATGTAATACCGGTAAGTAAAAGATGTTACTAACATTAATAACCTTTTAGACTTAAATTTCTTGACGCAGCATTATACTGTTGGGCGTAATAAAGCAAATAAGCCATGTTTGACTCTCCTAGCTGGTCCAGTTAAGGAGATTCCACAACAACGATCTCTTAAAGAGACATCAAGTAACACCGGGATACGAGCTCATATCGTTCGGAGGTTTCCTCGCAAAACCAATCTAACATCATAAAAGATATACACCTAATTTTTCACAGATTTTTTCGACCCAAAATATTGCACTATTAGTAAAGATGTTTTCCAGTCTAAATATAGACTATATAAGTCTATAACTCACAAACTGTATACAAACCACGAAAGAAAAATAAAGTTTATGAGTAATGAAAGAAATTAAAATCTATAATTTTTGGCGATTATTTATTTACCATTTCTTTTAATGATATATTTGCTATAGATATTGGAATAAATGTTTTAACCAACAAGTAGTTTCCTTGAATTTTAATATTAATGAGAATATATTTGTCATAGTTTGCTGGTCTGATTACATTAAAAAGGTAAATGTTCATAATTTGTATATTCTCAGGATGTTTAGAAACATTGTTAATATAGCAATCGTCACATTCAGTAATGTGTGACAAGGTTAACTAAGAGAAGATCGGGCAGCAAGTGCGATGCTATGGCGACTTGCGCTGTAGATGTGCTGTCACGCTTCGGAAACGCTTGTTGTTGTGTAGTACGTTTTATGCAATAAAGGGAATTCTGTTTATATGACGTCAGATATCCTTGACGAGTTTATCGAATGGTACTTGTCTTTGAAACCAAATTTCATTACATTGTCGTGATATGAAAATTATTTATCACATGTCATGTTGTCGATAAAAGATTTCTCTAGGGATTGACGTGATGCGTATATTTTCCAAACATATTTTTGTATTTGAAACACTTACATACTTGATGGCTCTTTAAAATGAATGTTTTTAAGAAACTTAAATCGATAGTGTTTTGAAAATTCAAAGTTAGTTTAGTTGGCTTCTGAAAACATGATTCAACTCTGTTTCAGTTGTATTTATCAATGGTGGATTGAAATATCTTCTATTGTGTATGGCGACGTTTCTGTTTTGGTTGAGTGTATGTGAGTGATGATGATTTATTGTTTGCAATGTAACAATATTCTTTGCAGTTGGAGCTCTCGTGTTGGAGGTCTGTTTCGTTTTGGTATGATGTTTGTTGGGCGTGTTACTACTACCATAGGCTATGCTGCGATTATCCTATAGCCAACATATCTAATAGAGACCCATCAGTTGCCACATATACTAAAAACACAATACCATGTCATTCATTATGACTTGGTAAGGGTTTAGATAGATATGCCCAAACCTAAATGAGCACTCAACACTGTTTTCGGTATCATATGAGGTCATACTTCACCACTGCATCGACATTTCTATTCCACTTATCCGTAACATTTTATCTCCAAAACATACGCCTTCCGGTGCTTAAAAAATGAGGGACCTTTAGCCTTCCGTATCCCAATTTTCTACACCATTCGGATAAGACAACGTCCGATTTTGTTATTACATGTTCAATAATAATCAAAATGAAATATGTGATTCTTTAATACTTATTCCTTATCCTTCAGTTTATTTCATGTATTTATTTTAATTATATTGTAAGATATCTACCAAAATGTGCAGCTACTGAGTCACAAAAACATTGAAACAACATTTACTCTTGAGTTTCTCCACAATTGGTAAATTATTCATATATTGACTTATAAGATATTTGAAACAATACCTCCGTCAATAAAATCCTGCAATTTTCTTATCAATTGTCCACGTATAGTTTCTTATATATAATGATAAAGAGTTTTCACTCTTCACGTATGTTTACAATAGCCTTCTGTCAGCGTGCCAATGCCTTCCGTAGCTACGAGTGCCTTCATTTACCAACGGTGCGTATTATAGAGTGTGAAATATGCAGTGGAGCAGTGGATTCGTCAAAAATATTCAACGAGCCCCGAATGGGCGAGTCAATTATTTTTAACAAATTCACTGCTCCGAATGCATTCTCCATCTTAATCCATGTATGACGTCACGAAACATTCATATGTGATTAGTTTACATTTTAAACAATAAATTTCACTTATGTTACAACAAAGTTAATTATTTTGCAAATGTCGGTACTCATTCATCGGATATTGTACAATTGCTACGACCCCCATGAAATGGAATCTTCCACTCACGTGCAGCGCAAAACTTCCACGCCAAACGATGTGATTGACAGCTAAAACCCTGCCTTTCCATGCTGTCCCCGATCGTGCGTTACCTGTCTAATAGAGAACGCATGATTCTTACTGACAAACAATTAATCCTATGGCTTCTAACAGCTCTTCGAAGCCTAATGGATAACAGCACTGACTACCAAACGAAGGGTTGCATGTTCGAATCCAGTTTCATACATTACAAAAATTAATTTATCATATATTTTAACATATTTTTAGTTCCTAGTCAAATACACCAACACAAAACACATCAGCCAAAACATGTACTCGGTAAGCCATTACTGAAAATGTCAAAACCTAACACCCCTCCTGTTTGCGATATCACAGTGACTGTCTCCCAATTCCTGTAAGTTATTGAAAAGGCGACTCTCTCAATTAAACAAAATTGAGCCATGGGCTATGTAGCTCATCAGGTATTAATTGACTTATTATGTAAGGTCGAATATCTAAGTTATCTCAAGTAATACATCGTTGACAAGCAAATCATAGGTTTTTAGATTGTGACTCTTATTTATCACAATTTGGGTCACAGGGTCACCAAATCTACAATTTAGAGCCCCTATTGGCCAAGGAGTTTGTACCCAACATTTCAGCTTTCTAGAGCTTTATGTACTGGAGAAGATGATGAAAATGGGTTTTTAAGGTCTTAACATGGTTAAAAAAAAATTGGTAACAAATTTGGAGAGAAACAATACAAATCTCTTCTGAAATTAGTATACCTTATAAATGAATCCTACTTATAATTGAAACATTATTCACAAAGATCTGACAAAAAGCTAATGAACATTGTATCATAGCCCTCAACACATTGAGACCTCCTGAGCCCGCAGTTTGTGTGACCTGTCAGATAGAGAAAACAACTTGAAAGTTGTAATAGCTCTACAATCTTTTTTTCGGAAAGGAGTATGAAGCTTTATTTAAGGTTTAAGTTAACGCTCTGTCACGCCCGTATTTGAGAAGGGATTTTGACCAAATGAACAAACTATATAATACATGTTATTAAGATGCTATCAAGTTTGAAACGATTTAGGAGAAGAAGTCGTTAAAAGATGTTAGGTTGGATCCCCTACCAAATAAACAAATTAAATTCTCTTTGTAACAAAACTGGTAGATGGCAAAATATCGGAAAATATCAGGACAGGTTGTCCTCGAGCCCCGCCCTCGGCAAAGGTCTCGGACAAACTGTGCTGGTATTTCCCGTTGCAACTCGGAAATTATGGTAGTAACTATTACTTATCAGGATGGGTTCCCTTAGATATGAGAAGTATATATATATATATATATATATATATATATATATATATATATATATATATATATATATATATATATATATATATATATATATATATATATATATATATATATATATATATATATATATATATATATATATATATATATACACACACATTGGAGATGTAAAAGTTACAGTAATTTAACATAAAAACGAATTTAAAATACTGGCTCTGAAGCTCATCAGGAATCATGTTATTAATTATCTCTAAGGAAAAGATTAAGATACCATATAATAAGTCATTGCCCAGTCATCAAATTTAAAAAATATTATCAAAATTGGTTACACATTAATCCATATTCTTTATAAATAATGTAGACCTTTGCAGTTTATTGTTTTACTTCTTATTTTTATTCTGGAATTATCAACATTTATTACATAATGAAAAAGAGCCCCTTATTGTTTCTAAAAAACCTGTTTCTCATAGGCTCATAGTTTCATAGGTTCCTTTTCAATATTTAATTAATAAATTCTATTGAGCATCTGAGTGTAAGACTAAATCAGTAACACAGCAGAGAAGTAACCTGAAACCTCCGTGTATTAGCTGCTGTTTGCATCTCTGCCAGGAAGTGGTCACTTCCCAGGTCAACACCTGCAATTACACAACATGCAGACCCTGGACTCACAGCCAGTGAATTATATATTTTAAATTTTGTTTTCCCCATCTTTATTTATTTTTGTTTATTGGAAAAGAAGATATGGTATCACAAACTCATGTAGCTAGTTTTAATAGTCTTATCTTACTTCATCACCAGTCATATTTAGTTCACATATCTAATGTAAAATAAAACATTTCTTAACCCTTTTATATTTTGTTCCTATGCATCCTGTCACAATATTCAGTTCACAGGCTATTAAATAGTTCTAATTTCACATTGATTACATCAAACATGTCCATAATGTATTCTTACTCTTAAGCTGACATATGAAGTGCACATAAAATATCATTATCTTAACAGCTCATTAAAACAGCTGTTTTAAGTGGTTACCCCTGTGATCCATATTTGGGGTCACAAGATCACCAAATCTACAATTTAGAATCCCCATTGGCCAAAGAGTCTGTACATAACATTTCAGCTTTCTAGAGCTTTTGGGACTGGGGAAAAAGATGAAAATAGGTTTTTAGGTTGTGACCCCTTAGGCCCTTATTTGGGGTCACATGGCCACCAAATCTACAATTTGGAATCCCCATTGGCCAAGGCGTCTGTACATAAAATTTCAGCTCTCTAGAGTCATTGGTTCTGGAGAAGAAGTCGAAAAAGTGAAAACTTTACGGACGGACGGACGGACGGGCGGACGGACGGACGGATGGACGGACGCCATCCCATGCCATAAGCCCATCGGGCCTTTCAGGCCTGATGAGCTAAAAAAATAAAATCGTTCGCTGTTAAAAAATAAATATATAGGTCATTTAGATATAAAGTAAATAGAAATGGAGATAAATGTTCTCCTTGCCTTAAATCAAGATGAAGATATTGCAACATTGTGTGAGATACATGATTTTATTACTAGCCCGTTGAAGATACTGCAGTGTAGTATTTATATGTCAATATTAAACTAGTCCATTTGGATGTACTTTCGTTAGCATCCGATCACTTTATGATTACATTTATATGCAGTGCGATCCCATTTATCCGCACGATTTCGTTACAGTTGAAAATTGTCCGGATAGCGAGGTGTGCATTGGCTATGAAATGAAAAACATATACTTAATCGAGCAAAGACTTTACATTATAATTAATAATTTAGTAATACACAATATCTGCACCTTGAAATACTGTCATTGAAACCATTAGGAAATAAACTGAGAATCTGTCGCCGTTGAAAGGCGTGTTCTGTCGTTAATCTCTGATAAAGTTCTTCAAGTTTAACTTTGCAGTTACAGTTTTCTATACATAACCAGCACAAGCATAGAGCTAATATTTAATATTTCAGAGATACTGTTGGTCTTTTACAGTCTGATTAAAATCGACCTTGTTTCAAGGGATACGAACAGGCTCTGTAGATTCCTCGCCACAAGCTCTGAGGACACCCACTCTTGTAAAAACAAGTTTTTATACGGGCTCGGTTTTGAAAGCATTTGGAACAGAAAAAGGGATAGCTGTTTGGAGTTATCTGCCCCTAGATTCTCGCACCGAAAGCATTTGAGGTATTGTAATTGGTTAACTGAATTGCGTCTGAACATGGGAGTGTTCCAGCTTTTATCAGACGGTTTTGCGAGGAAACCTCCGAACGATATGAGTTCGTATCCCGGTAGATGCACTATTTTGCAATTTGTATTCCTCGGAAAACCATCGATTTTAATCAGACTGGGTTTTTCACAAATGGTGAATTGATTTGTAACACCGAACTGAACAAAGCAAGCTCCCTATCACTGCACCTTTGCAGAACAGTGCTTCCAGAGGATGGTATTATGACAGGAAGAAAACCCGTAAATCAATAGCATCTACGCATTGCGTTGGAACCTGCACGCCAGGAACTAGCGACACATCGGCTACAACGCAGTCTAACATTGAGACTCTGAAAAACAATATTGAAAATACAGAAAATCCCTCTGTTCATCGTCTCCTGGATTATATATACGGGAGCTCTTTTCATAGAGCAGTTTGCTGTGGTCATCTTTAACTCCAATTATACCCCACTTCCGGTCTCGTTGCTATGGTTTCTTTTGCTACAAGTGTAGGTGTATTAGCCGATACACCTACACTTTTCTGACATACCTACACTTTTTTCTAATATACCTACACTTTTTAACAACTGAGAAATCAATGGAGACAATGTTCTAAATTTCCAAATCTAAGTGATGATACTTTATAAAATATCAGATTAAATATTGAGCATAAGACATCTTGGATCGAACCTGTGTCGTGTTGCTTTCTGGAGCGACCTAACCAGTACACCACGAGGCCAGTTGAAACTTTGTACATTTTTTCATGAGCAAATGAATAAGGTTCTTATAATGCGTGATATAATATCACACATTTCTGTGTTTCTTTTTATATAAGAATGTTATTTAATTTTGGGTGCAAAATGTCTTAACATACTGAAAGTTTCATCTGTTTTCTCTAAACTTTGGCCATGTTAACATTTGCCATTCAGTTTATGGCGTTAGCTGTACATTTCAGCGAGATGCACGTGCAACTGCGTTGACAAAACCGTCATGGACCCATACAAATTAGTTTTCGAGCCCCAAACATCGGTAACCATACAATGCAGCACGGGCTGAGCGTACCCGGGAGTTGTCACAAATGAGGCCGTATTTTGGTTGTGCGTTTCATACACAAGCTTGTTAACAGCTGTATTTGTTTAAAAAATTTATGAAATATTATCCGTATATTCTCGACCGTAAGTGGGGTATTAGACAGATATACCCATAATTTTCCTCAGCAGCTCGAATATTTTCCATTGATTTAAATTTTTTAAATCTGCACTCATTCCCTTTCCCCATTTACTTTTATAAGGATGCGTTTAGGTGTAGAAGTTGGTTGTAGAATAATCTGCATGCTTTCTTAGCATATCACGGTTTCGAAAATAATAATCGCCTGCCTCGAATAATCGCCGGGTCAAATCAGTGTTTGAAATTTATAATCGGCGGGCGATTATTCAAGCATTTGCCGGTACTTACAATGGAGAAGTCAAGTTGAAATTGATGTCCAGCAATTAAGCATGAGGTATGTTTAAAGGTGCATCCATTGTGTTTCATAATATTTTATTTAGCTTTAGTTTGATACGTGCCAACATATCCTATATGCTGATTTCAGTTCAAATAAATTCACTCAAATTCACCCAATCCCCTAAATATATCATAATTACTAGTTTCCCATGAACACCGAGGAACATCATTATACATATGCAGAAACATAAACTACACGTTCAATTTAAATACACAGTTGTTATATATATTTTTCTGTTGTAAATAAGTTTCCGAATTACGTTTGACAAATTGATGCGCGTCAATCGCGGTCCATTGTCTGGTTTTCGAACAGAAATCACGACTTTGGCCTTTATATCATCAATATACTTGGTCGACTATCATAAAAATAGAGCCATGGGCACACAAGTTTTTAGCTCTTTAGACCTTTTTGAACTGGAGAAGAAGATGAAAATAGTTTTTTTAAGGTTGTGACCCCTGTGACCCCATTTGGGTCACGAAATCTACAATTTAGAATCCCCATTAGCCAAGGAGTCTGCACATAAAATGTCAGCTCTCTAGAGTCATTGGTTCTGGAGAAGAAGTCGAAAGACCGAAAAGTTTACAGACGGATGGACGGACGGACGGACGGACGGACGGACGCCGGACGCCGTGCCATAAGCCTATCGGGCCTTTCAGGCCTGATGAGCTAAAAATGGTAATTTTGTTAATATTTCTCGGTAAAATAACATCATTTATACCGTTTGGCAAATTTGCCCCCGATGAACGATGAACTGCTTTGAAATAATATTTACCACCAAAACAAGCACTCACTGACGACTCGGGAGCAGCACAGAAGCGCCCGGACATTATCCATAATCCTGTTTCTCATAGGCTCCTTTTTAAATATTTAATAAAATGTTTATATTTTACGAATTTATTCTCTTGAGAATCTGAGTCTAAGACTAAACCAGCCTCACACACGGACTGTAAGACAACTAAGAAATTTTAAATAACCTGAAACCTCTGTGTATTAGCAATGACAGCTGCTGTTTGCATCTCTCTACCATGGAGTGGTCACTGCCCAGGTCAACACAATACAATTACACAACATGCTGGCCCTGGACTCACAGCCAGTGAATTATATTAATTGTTGTTTTCCCCACAGTTAAATATTTTCTGTACTGGAGAAGAAGATGTGGTGTCTTGATCTCATGTAGCTACTTAAATAGTCTTATCTTATCAGTTTATCACCAGTCATATTCTCAGTTCACAGATCTCGTGTAAAATAAAAAATATAATCTTAACTCCTCTTCAATTTATTCATTTGCCTCCTGTCACAATTCATAGGCTATTCATTAGTTCTCATTTCACATTGATTACATCAAAAATGTCTATAATGTAGATATTAGTCGACATATATTTCACATTCCTTTTGAATAAGATTAACTGCAACGTTATCTCTCAATTTCTGCATTTCTCAAACCACATCACATGAAAGAGATGAGATCTCTCCCTCTCCCTCTCCCCCCCCCCCCCCCCCCCCCCTCCCTCTCCCTCATATTTGGGGTCAAAGGTTCACCAACTCTACAATTTAGAATCCCCATTGGCCAAAGAGTCTGTACATAACATTTCAGCTTTCTAGAGCTTTTGGGACTGGGGAAAAAGATGAAAATAGGTTTTTAGGTTGTGACCCCTTAGGCCCTTATTTGGGGTCACATGGCCACCAAATCTACAATTTGGAATCCCCATTGGCCAAGGCGTCTGTACATAAAATTTCAGCTCTCTAGAGTCATTGGTTCTGGAGAAGAAGTCGAAAAAGTGAAAACTTTACGGACGGACGGACGGACGGGCGGACGGACGGACGGATGGACGGACGCCATCCCATGCCATAAGCCCATCGGGCCTTTCAGGCCTGATGAGCTAAAAAAATAAAATCGTTCGCTGTTAAAAAATAAATATATAGGTCATTTAGATATAAAGTAAATAGAAATGGAGATAAATGTTCTCCTTGCCTTAAATCAAGATGAAGATATTGCAACATTGTGTGAGATACATGATTTTATTACTAGCCCGTTGAAGATACTGCAGTGTAGTATTTATATGTCAATATTAAACTAGTCCATTTGGATGTACTTTCGTTAGCATCCGATCACTTTATGATTACATTTATATGCAGTGCGATCCCATTTATCCGCACGATTTCGTTACAGTTGAAAATTGTCCGGATAGCGAGGTGTGCATTGGCTATGAAATGAAAAACATATACTTAATCGAGCAAAGACTTTACATTATAATCAATAATTTAGTAATACACAATATCTGCACCTTGAAATACTGTCATTGAAACCATTAGGAAATAAACTGAGAATCTGTCGCCGTTGAAAGGCGTGTTCTGTCGTTAATCTCTGATAAAGTTCTTCAAGTTTAACTTTGCAGTTACAGTTTTCTATACATAACCAGCACAAGCATAGAGCTAATATTTAATATTTCAGAGATACTGTTGGTCTTTTACAGTCTGATTAAAATCGACCTTGTTTCAAGGGATACGAACAGGCTCTGTAGATTCCTCGCCACAAGCTCTGAGGACACCCACTCTTGTAAAAACAAGTTTTTATACGGGCTCGGTTTTGAAAGCATTTGGAACAGAAAAAGGGATAGCTGTTTGGAGTTATCTGCCCCTAGATTCTCGCACCGAAAGCATATGAGGTATTGTAATTGGTTAACTGAATTGCGTCTGAACATGGGAGTGTTCCAGCTTTTATCAGACGGTTTTGCGAGGAAACCTCCGAACGATATGAGTTCGTATCCCGGTAGATGCACTATTTTGCAATTTGTATTCCTCGGAAAACCATCGATTTTAATCAGACTGGGTTTTTCACAAATGGTGAATTGATTTGTAACACCGAACTGAACAAAGCAAGCACCCTATCACTGCACCTTTGCAGAACAGTGCTTCCAGAGGATGGTATTATGACAGGAAGAAAACCCGTAAATCAATAGCATCTACGCATTGCGTTGGAACCTGCACGCCAGGAACTAGCGACACATCGGCTACAACGCAGTCTAACATTGAGACTCTGAAAAACAATATTGAAAATACAGAAAATCCCTCTGTTCATCGTCTCCTGGATTATATATACGGGAGCTCTTTTCATAGAGCAGTTTGCTGTGGTCATCTTTAACTCCAATTATACCCCACTTCCGGTCTCGTTGCTATGGTTTCTTTTGCTACAAGTGTAGGTGTATTAGCCGATACACCTACACTTTTCTGACATACCTACACTTTTTTCTAATATACCTACACTTTTTAACAACTGAGAAATCAATGGAGACAATGTTCTAAATTTCCAAATCTAAGTGATGATACTTTATAAAATATCAGATTAAATATTGAGCATAAGACATCTTGGATCGAACCTGTGTCGTGTTGCTTTCTGGAGCGACCTAACCAGTACACCACGAGGCCAGTTGAAACTTTGTACATTTTTTCATGAGCAAATGAATAAGGTTCTTATAATGCGTGATATAATATCACACATTTCTGTGTTTCTTTTTATATAAGAATGTTATTTAATTTTGGGTGCAAAATGTCTGAACATACTGAAAGTTTCATCTGTTTTCTCTAAACTTTGGCCATGTTAACATTTGCCATTCAGTTTATGGCGTTAGCTGTACATTTCAGCGAGATGCACGTGCAACTGCGTTGACAAAACCGTCATGGACCCATACAAATTAGTTTTCGAGCCCCAAACATCGGTAACCATACAATGCAGCACGGGCTGAGCGTACCCGGGAGTTGTCACAAATGAGGCCGTATTTTGGTTGTGCGTTTCATACACAAGCTTGTTAACAGCTGTATTTGTTTAAAAAATTTATGAAATATTATCCGTATATTCTCGACCGTAAGTGGGGTATAAGACAGATATACCCATAATTTTCCCCAGCAGCTCGAATATTTTCCATTGATTTAAATTTTTTAAATCTGCACTCATTCCCTTTCCCCATTTACTTTTATAAGGATGCGTTTAGGTGTAGAAGTTGGTTGTAGAATAATCTGCATGCTTTCTTAGCATATCACGGTTTCGAAAATAATAATCGCCTGCCTCGAATAATCGCCGGGTCAAATCAGTGTTTGAAATTTATAATCGGCGGGCGATTATTCAAGCATTTGCCGGTACTTACAATGGAGAAGTCAAGTTGAAATTGATGTCCAGCAATTAAGCATGAGGTATGTTTAAAGGTGCATCCATTGTGTTTCATAATATTTTATTTAGCTTTAGTTTGATACGTGCCAACATATCCTATATGCTGATTTCAGTTCAAATAAATTCACTCAAATTCACCCAATCCCCTAAATATATCATAATTACTAGTTTCCCATGAACACCGAGGAACATCATTATACATATGCAGAAACATAAACTACACGTTCAATTTAAATACACAGTTGTTATATATATTTTTCTGTTGTAAATAAGTTTCCGAATTACGTTTGACAAATTGATGCGCGTCAATCGCGGTCCATTGTCTGGTTTTCGAACAGAAATCACGACTTTGGCCTTTATATCATCAATATACTTGGTCGACTATCATAAAAATAGAGCCATGGGCACACAAGTTTTTAGCTCTTTAGACCTTTTTGAACTGGAGAAGAAGATGAAAATAGTTTTTTTAAGGTTGTGACCCCTGTGACCCCATTTGGGTCACGAAATCTACAATTTAGAATCCCCATTAGCCAAGGAGTCTGCACATAAAATGTCAGCTCTCTAGAGTCATTGGTTCTGGAGAAGAAGTCGAAAGACCGAAAAGTTTACAGACGGATGGACGGACGGACGGACGGACGTCGGACGCCGTGCCATAAGCCTATCGGGCCTTTCAGGCCTGATGAGCTAAAAATGGTAATTTTGTTAATATTTCTCGGTAAAATAACATCATTTATACCGTTTGGCAAATTTGCCCCCGATGAACGATGAACTGCTTTGAAATAATATTTACCACCAAAACAAGCACTCACTGACGACTCGGGAGCAGCACAGAAGCGCCCGGACATTATCCATAATCCTGTTTCTCATAGGCTCCTTTTTAAATATTTAATAAAATGTTTATATTTTACGAATTTATTCTCTTGAGAATCTGAGTCTAAGACTAAACCAGCCTCACACACGGACTGTAAGACAACTAAGAAATTTTAAATAACCTGAAACCTCTGTGTATTAGCAATGACAGCTGCTGTTTGCATCTCTCTACCATGGAGTGGTCACTGCCCAGGTCAACACAATACAATTACACAACATGCTGGCCCTGGACTCACAGTCAGTGAATTATATTAATTGTTGTTTTCCCCACAGTTAAATATTTTCTGTACTGGAGAAGAAGATGTGGTGTCTTGATCTCATGTAGCTACTTAAATAGTCTTATCTTATCAGTTTATCACCAGTCATATTCTCAGTTCACAGATCTCGTGTAAAATAAAAAATATAATCTTAACTCCTCTTCAATTTATTCATTTGCCTCCTGTCACAATTCATAGGCTATTCATTAGTTCTCATTTCACATTGATTACATCAAAAATGTCTATAATGTAGATATAAGTCGACATATATTTCACATTCCTTTTGAATAAGATTAACTGCAACGTTATCTCTCAATTTCTGCATTTCTCAAACCACATGATAGGACTCTCACATGAAAGAGATGAGATCTCTCCCTCTCCCTCTCCCCTCTCCCCCCCCCTCACACTATCTATTGTCTCTGTTTTTAATCTGGGCCGTTCCATTGCATAGTAAGAGGGATTGGGAGTGCGGTGGACCGTTAACTTGTTTTGATAACCTGTAACAGTTTTGCTGTGTAGGGGTTATGGGAGATTATAGGAAAAAAAGTCCTTGGAAAAAAGTATCGGTAAAAAAGTCCTCCGGAAAAAAAGTCCTATTACTATAAAAACAGGTTAAATAGACATTAACATCAAAGATATTGTTAAGAAAACATGAATTGTTTGTACTTAAGGTATCAAGAAGGATGTTGTGATATCTTAATATGGATAATTAACTTTAAGACTTTACTTTAAGAGGCATTTTGGATTAAATAAGAATTAAGAAAATGTGAGTTTATCTCAATCTATTGAATCACATGTCATATTAAATAAGGATTAATCAAGGATTAATTAAGCACCAATCAAGAGTATATGTGATGTGAGTCAATGTGCTACCAGCTAATTAATGTTGTTGTATCTGAATAAAGATATCTATGTATTGTATCTATAAACAATGTGTTACCAGTGCTAATGATTATTGCATTGTTGAATCTGAATGAAGTGAATTACAACAAAAGTTTATTACTTTGTCATACTCTGTTACCTAAAATCTAAAATAGGACTTTTTTCCTAGTTGAATTTAGGACTTTTTTCCGGTACTTTTTTTCCCGGACACCTTATGGGAGACTACCCCCATTGGGCTTTTCAGGCCAGATGAGCTAAAAAGCGTAAAGTTTACAGACACCATGCCATGCCAGGCCTGATGAGCTAAAATTGCTTCCCAATAAATATCGCTTGTCTGACTTCCAGCTAAGTTTTCCTTCCTCTTGATTACAATTTAAAGCATAACCTCTACCTCGTATTTTATGCTGCACATAACATAAGATTGTCCATGAGGAGAGGGGAATTTGGGTTTAACGCTGCTTTCAGGAGTATTTCACTTCTATCACGGCTGCTAGTATTATTGCAGGGAGAAAGCCCGCAATGCCATGATGTCTATTAGGGCTGTGTATTGCCTCAATTTTTGTATTGCGATACCTATTGCTGAACAGTAATGTATTGCAATACGTACCACAATATATTGCAAGATCCTCTGACAATGAGATATTTCTCTAGAAACCATTTTGACTAGTGCCAATGAAATTGCAACATGATAAATGAACTCTACATTAAACTTTTATACTTCTTTTTGCAGTTTAAACATGACACATTTGATAAAATGACTTTCAGACCTTTAAAAAGAATATTTGTAATAGTCCAACATTCTAGCACTTCACAATAATTTTCTTAATGCAAGTTAAGCCAGTAAATGTGCGTTTTACAAGATAAATGAATAAATTGGACTTAATGTATGTTGGTGCAACATATTGTGATATGAAAATCGTATTGCATTACGTGTATTGCACAACTCTGTATTGCAATATATTGGTATTGCAATAATATTGCACAGCCTTAATGTCGATGTTTAAGAATTAAAGTTCCCTGTTCCCCAATGTGTTTTGTAATAAAGTATTATGTTTTGCCCTGAACTATTATAGTTAAAGTACGAGGACGGTAGTCCGAGTACTTTGACATTATAATAGTTCAGGGGAAAACTATACTTTATTACAAAACACATTGGGGTACAGGGAACTTTATTACTTTTCTAAGATAACCCATAACACAACATTCTGCTTTGAGTAATTTTGCAAGAAAAATAGAGTTTACTTCCTTAATATTAATAATCCATGATCAGGGCAAACTGACGAACCGTGCGACAACAGCGACTATGACGTCATTGTTCTGTTGTGACGTCATAGTGGTTCCTGGGGTTGCCTAATGCGGATTTCGTTGTTTTGGTTCAAGTACAAATTTAGCTTAAAATTTAAGACAAATTCGGATACAAAAGAACACATTCCTTCAATAATTGTTATAACAACGCTACCGTTGTTTTAGGACATTATCATTTGCAGAAAAACACAGTCTTTTCAACTGCCCCCTTTCGTTGGGTCACCATGGGCACACGTGACTACGAGGGGAGCGGAAACGTCATTCAATTGTTACGTCATCACAAAAACTTTGTCTGATAAAGTACTTTTATTTCGATTGTTCTAGCCGCTAGGCATCTTAGAAATTGTGGTGAAACGTGCAAGCATTGGCTGGAAATAGCGAACAATGGATGGTACTAAACAGAAATTCTCATTGCAGCATTGCACCCAAACCTTACTGCATGTAGAACAGTTCTCTACTGTAGACAAAGTTGCAGAGCCCCTGGGGGGATTCGAACCATGGACCTTGCACAACTCGAACGTACGACTCAGTTACCCTTTATGTTCTCATAATCGCAAATCTAGTGAAAATGTCTACGGAAAGTGCTTTGTTATTCAATACAACTTGAACATGTTTGAAATAGGCAAAATAAAATCCAAACATGAGGTATGTATCATGTTGATTCCAAACAAGAGTGGGTGAAACAAGGTCTGTCAAACAGTAAAGTGGGCCGATTGTGTTAGTACACAGCAAATACATCCTCAAAGTGATGACATATTAGTCAGGCATGTTTCCTTCTCCATATAACCCACTTCCGTAGTGCAAGGGCATCTTGAGTCCTTATAATATCAAGTACAATGTATGTTGTGACTTTTACAAAATGAGTTCGAATTATTTTTTATTAGAATGAAGTTTGTAGAAGTTACATGGCACATTCTTGAATGAACTTAATTCTTTATTACCCATTCTATTCTATTCATTTTCGTTCCCAAAACTATCCTCAGAAAAATTATGCGGTCACAAACAACAAAATACGAAATGATAGACAAAACATCCCTTATGAAACATTTGACATCACTTGTTTTCCCATGTAAAGTTTGACACCACATGCTTTCTCATAAAACATTTGATAACACTTGTTTTCCCATGAAACATTTGACACCATTTATTTTCTAATGAAACATGTTTTCCCCACACGAGTAATAAAGGTGTTTACTTTCTTATAGAGGAGATAATCAACGTTCCTCAGAGGTTGGGCACGTATCTTGAATTAAAAAAAAAACATACAAGAATCTTGTTTGTCGTCAATTTATTTTCATGAGCTAGTAATTGTAGGATATGTACTAGCTACTAAAAATAAGTTATGATCAAATTTTATTTAAATACATACAATCTGAGAAAAAGTTGCGTGAAAAAATGACATGATGTAAAATGTACATCCCTGACTGAGTGTCCAGAGAGGGGAAACTATGTACAGGACACCTGGGGGCAGCCACATTTCCTCAAGTGTTCAATCTCCATCCATAGAGGGAAAAAACATTACAAATAGGAATCTCGGCTGCTAATATAATACTGGTGCTAATACCACCCCTAGCACTTGTTCAAGTTTTTCCCAGGCTTTAGATACCACAAACATAGAAATTATGTACAACTACATTTGACTATGTCAAACACCTTACTTTCTCTGAGTAGGGGAATAGCATTGTTGGAATACTAATACCCTACTACTAATTAAATAACACAACAGTAGTGACACGGTAGTTCAGCAGAGTCTCTCAACCACAAACTTAACAACTCTATTTGGATCTTGATGTAGTTTGATTCGAGTTTACATCGTTATTTGCAAGTAACAAATTATGTACAAGCGGTATATGCCAGCCACCATATCTGATCATTTGTTGAAAACTTCAGCATATAACAAGAGCATGATTCATGGAACAGTATACACAATGAAAAAAATGACGTAACAATATCTTCTAGTGACAAAATAGTATCTATAATTGCTTTCATCAACACTATAGTTCTGTACAGGACCATTAACCAACAGAAGAAAACGACAATGAACGCTCCGAAGCCAAACCCAGGACCAGACAAGCAGTGGTTTAAAGGATAGCTTTGTTTGCCTTCAGGAACAAAAATGTCTGCGGATCTGTTACAGCATTTTAAAGCAGCAGAAGCACTGTATATGACATCCACTGTATACAAAAATATTCACAAAATGTCTGTGGATGTCATAGCTTCAAATAACACTCAATGTTAAAATGTGACATCAGTTGTATACAAAGAGGACAAATTTCAGGTTAGAAAAATGTCAGTGGTACAAATCCTATTATATTTAAATATGAGACCGGCTGCATACAAATGTGAAACAGAAGGCAAGTCCGGAGTTGGGTTTGGTCTGGGAGCAGGTTATGAAATATACATCTTCGACTAGGAAGAAAACCGTTTTGATAATTGCATTGTGGTGCACCAGCGGCACTGGAGCGAAAATTCCATCAGCACTTGACATTTATATTCGCATTCAGCCTCATACATACATACATTCACGCAAACCAACCAATTGCACAGTTCACTCATTTCTTGAAAGTTATAACCTAAAGTTACTGCTATCAAAAAGATGATTTGTGTCAAATCTTGTATATTTTATTCTCAAGATCAATGAAAAATTATTCATATATTTGTTTAAAGTTACAAAAATCATTCTATTTAAACAAACCCAACTTAGATAATTAAAGGTTTCAAAGAAAAAACTTTTCGCATCAAATGATAAAAAAAAAATGTTTTCTTAATATTCAGAGGCAGAAAATATGAAAATCAACACTGCTGTCAACTATTGAGAATGAAAAAAATACCCATTAGCTTCTCTAAAAACTGATTGTCAATCAACATTCCATTGCCAAGGTATCTTTTGTTTTTTTTAAGCCCCTTCATTACGCCTAACAAATCACATCTTGCTGATTTACAATTAACTTCATTAAATTTCATTAACTGCAGTAATCATTTAATATGTTTACGGTATTATGAACAATATCTAAACTCAGTTTTAATATATCTGCAGATGAAAAAAATTCTACATCAAACAAGTAATGTCTTACAATTGCTTTAAATTGTCTTTTTCCCCCTTTTAATCAACAGATTAAAATAATTTTGTCATTGCAAATATTTGCACATCAATATTGAGACGAAGCTCTCATTCAGAATATGATTCTGGCAAAATCATACAAATTTAGGGAACTAATTGCAAATTATCCAAAATAAAAGCAAAATATAGTTGATACTCATGAGTGAATTTATCAATGGTCAATTATTGGTAATAAATAAATAAGGGTGTCAATGAGCGAATGTCAATGTAATGAAATACAAACAACATAATAAATACTTCACGACTAGACAAGTTTTCAATTGTACGAGTGCAAGGTTAAACTTTACAAAAAGAAATATTCTATGAAACAATACTTGAAAACTTCGTAAAATATCTATAAATTTCCATAATTCTTTTGTTCTTTGCAATTCTCAACTTTGACATAATTTAATCTCAAACAATATTTGATCTCTATCCTTATAACAACTGCATGTCATTGAACTGGAAAGTGAAAAATGTACAAGACTTATTTCTTCGATACATTTTCCAAGCACAACTTTAATTTGTCACAAATTACTCAAATCTACCAGAAATTTGTTAAAAGTCCAAAATGTTCACATTATTACCGGTAAGTTTGTCGAAAACACCTTAAATTGGTGGATACTACATGAGCTTAAAGGGAGAGTTCTGTCACCATCTTGGATTTTTGCATTACGTGAAATGAAAACACGCTATATTGTACCTAATTTTACATATTTTTAATAACATACACTGATAGAGTATTCACATAGGAAGACATAACATATCATAAACTTGTGATGAACATTTTGTTGTTATGCTGTAGCAAAGTATTCCGACTCGCGGTGCCGATGAATGGCTTCGGTTATCATTGTTTTTATTTTTCAACAAACGAGCGCTTGTCTTTATCAAGTTGTGAAATATAAAGTCATCAAAATATTACCTTCATTGGTCTCTTTTAATTAGACTGTTTTAATCATGTATTAATAACATATGTGTAATTTCGTTTCCACAAAAAATACCCCGATAGAACCCTCCTTTTAAGAAACAAAAACAAATCTACTGACTTGAAACTACATGAGGACATCAATTTATAAAATGACTTCTTTGTAAAAACAAAAGCACTGCAATATTCTGTGGCAAGTAAAACTCTTCTAAAATTTACCCCTTACAAAATGTATCAATAAGAAGCTCTAAAAACACAATTATTCAGTTGTGTGTATAAGGTACCTGCCTCACAAAATCAAAACAGACATCACCACACATAAGTAGAGCCCTTTGTATGAGTTAACTTCGAACAATTGTGCATATTGAGAAATTTTAAAATTCATTTTTAATTATTATAACAGATATCCACAGTTGATAAACAAAAAACGTTAGCTGCCTCTAAGACATGTCATTTGTATTGAACATGGAAATATTTTGTATCCATAGTTGAACAATTACATAACTCGCGTATGTTTCAGATTTGATTTGTTTTCATATTTGGTACGTTCATCAAAATATATCTCTTGACAGTTAGGAATGAATATCTATAAAAATAGAGCAACAGTAATAGTTCATTCATTTCACTTCAAGGCAAGCTTGCTTTTGATGATCTCTCAACAGTCTCGGATTGAGCCAGCCGATTCCAAAAGTTCTTCCAAGAATGCCTTCAAGTATTCTTTGACATTATCACATTCACATTTAAACCACACAGTCTTTCTTGTAAAGCTTCCACCTGTCAGCTCCATAACGCCCCTTGCTTTCCAGTGATAGAACCATTAATTAACTTTGTGGCCAGTAAAATGTGAATTGAAAGACAAATCACATGTTGGCTTAATTCAACGTTGGTATTCTTCTCTTCCGATCCGTACCCAGTGATAGAAATTTAGCTCATAGCAGTTAGTGGCCAGTAAAATGTGATTTAAAATATATAGCACATTTTGGCCATTGGGTTTCTTTCACTATTGCTTGATTTTCACATCCATCTTGTACTATCCATGCAGAGGGACCACTGAGACGAACCCTGCACACCGCTGCTGCCTATCACAGATTGAGTCAAGAACTTGCTGCCATAAAGTGCGGCCATTTTAGTCACATAATGGGAGGAGGTATCACAAGTTATTGGCTGTTTTTGCTGTAAAAGTAGTCAAATATACAAACACGTAGAGACGTCGACAGACACATATCACAAGTCTCTTCTTCTTCATTCACTTCCTGTTTTGGTCCGAGCTATCATTCAGCGCATCAATCCCAGTGGCAAGACTGTCCATAGATAATTGTGCTTTCAAACTGAAGTTGCTTGGACAGCGGCGGAGGCTACACAAAGGTGTTGAGGGCGTGGTACATCTGCATGAGTACGACAAGATGGATAGGCAAACACGAGCTGCGGTCGTTGGTCGCAGGATCGTACGTCAACCAGGAGAGGGCATTGTAGTGCTCCAAGACAAACCTGGAAGTGAAAAGGAAAAGTTTCATAGTGCTCAAGTAAAGAGGAATTGAGTCGTTACAACATTCATTTAAAAGCATAAATCATAAGATCATACATCCTGTATCCAAACATTAACTATCAAAATAAAGAAGCTCACAAGAATTGTCAATATTATCAAAACATCAAAACGTCAGAGTTATTTTGTGTGTTAAGCAACACCCAGATACCACCACGAGAATAGCTAAAAGGTTTCACTAGGGGTGCGCAATATTATCGGTATATACCAGTACAAATTGTGCAAAACAATTATTGCAATATGTGTGTTACTGAACTGAAAGAACCTTTACCTAAGCACATCACATGTGAGATGGGAATCGAGAGGGTGTCCGTTCTTCACAGGCTGGGGCATGAAATCATCTTGCTTCGATGAGGAGTGGATGTTCAAAGATGCCTAGAACAAAAGAACAAACATCAGAGGTTTTATACAGGAGGAATATGCTTAAAGAAGTGATTTAAGGTGATTTAAGAATTAATGCAGTTTTCTGGAGTGTTTCAAACGCAGTTCTCTGTTCCTATAGACAATCTAATGTTGGATCTCTGCCTAAAAGTTAATCGATGCTGAATCAGTCGTCCCACAACACTACATCGTAAAACAAGGATAAAAATGATTGACATACCTTAAATACGTTTGGAGAGACATATTCGTTCTCCGGACTAGAGGACCAGAACCACTTAGGCAGAGGTCCGGCTGAGGCAGTAGATAGCAGGTAGCCCATGGCCAGCGGTTGCTGCAGCAGGTTGGGAACTTCGTCCTGAACGTCGATGTTGGAGCTTCCGCTGTTCATCTGTAAACAAGGATTGATATCATATACACAACTTGTACAAGATTTTTCTAAGTTCTTTGAGTGGTAATCTAAATGATAGTGATGTAGCGACTGCGACATTGTATACACCATTCTTGATACCATTTCATGCTTCTGTGAGCATTTGTAAAACCCCTGATATGGAGGTGAGGTGAGGTGAGGTGAGGTGAGGTGAGGTGAGGTGAGGTGAGGTGAGGTGAGGTGAGGTTTTAATGTACCCATATATTCATCACCCAGCTGGTAAAGGGTATATACTCCAGTCAAATAAACTGAAACTAGAGCAGTAACATTAACCTAATAAAACTAGAAATCACATCAATTTGCTTACCGGATTGTGGCCGTTTGAGCGCAGATCTGTTTGGCGTCCGCGATCTCCCGGCGGTGGAGAGCCAGTAGGGGAGGTAACTGTGGGGTCCTCTATGTTGAAGAACTCCTTGAAGTCCAGATCATTATCCATGGTGCCGATTTCATACATAATATCATCCAACTCTTCCAGGTGGGCGTTTTCCACAGTCTGGTTGTTGCTGTTTACCTGTGGGGAGGGAAGTAAACAGGAGATTAATATAGGTTACAGTATCAATACAATCTTCATTCTTGGCAATTTAATTTTTTAAATTTTTTTTTAACTTGGTTAACATTCCGATGAATGTATATCAAATTAAGTTATTACTTATTTCCAAAATATCTTGGATAAAATTGAATTAACTTGTTTAAAACCTATGCTACTACTTTTCATTTAGATGTAATAGTAGTATAGTAAGCCAAGAGAAGTGACATTATCCTTGTAGATTCTTGTGTAGCACACCAAATACATTCTCTACCCACAGACGAAATGTTGCCGATTGCACAACTAACTTCTTATACGACTAGAATTCTCTATTTCCAGCCAAGAAAGTGCTCAATATGAACTAAATTAAGGGAGTAACCTCTGAGGGAAGAAAGTGACCCTCATCAGGTAAGAATATTTACTCTATTGCCAACTTCGATTACTCACCAGGGCAGTAGCTGAGGTAGGAAATACGAGTATGTGACTGGTGGTGACGTCCCGTGGTGTCTGCAGCGGACACTGGCTGCTTGGTTTCTCCTCCATCTTGACTGCATCCGCCAACACCTGGAAGCTTGGCTGTGCTTCCATGGAAACGAGACATGCGCTGAGGATGCTGGGATTATCACTGGACAGGAAGGAACACTGGTTGCACATGTCCCGCATGTGGCGGCTGTTGTTCGCCAGGTTCTTTTTGCTTATAATACCAGCCCAACCTTGAAGAGGAAATGAAACATTTACATTTACAGATACCGATGGAAATTCAAATAAAAGTTAAATCTAAACAGGAAATTAAAATGGAGTGAAACTTTACTGAAACTAGTGGTAATACAAGTCAACCCTGATGACAAAAGGATTATAACTTCCATGTTTGTTGCCTATCAAGTTCAGTCGAAACCATCTGGAATGCATTGTGTTAAGATGAATGTCAAGAAACAAACCTTTCAGTTCTCCATGACCAAGTCGCCCAAATCGTCCAATCACAAGTCTAGCAGGCATGGTTGTCATGGATACGATGCCAAGGATATAATCAAAAAGCTTCTGAAGACCAACTTTCCTTGCTGAAGCCTTTTTCCTCCGGCTCCTAAAAAGATTAATTACAATGAATTAGTCAAAGATCTTGCAAGAATACTTTAATAGAGGTCTTCAGTTGTAACAATGAAAGCCTGCATGTGACATTTATGAATAAATTTGTATGATCACTGGATAAAATACATGTCATCAAGAATATATTATCAAAATTTTTTGCTACCGCATACTGCTTCAGAATGTTTTTTAGCGAGATGATTCACTTCAGGCCAAAATCAAGATTCAAATAAAGCTAATGAATTCTACTGCTGATAGTAAAGCCAACATACCTGTTAGGAATCTCAATATTAATGACACATGTCTCCATGAGTTCGCCCCTCTCGTCAGTGCATGTTGCTAGCAGCCAGCGCTGATCCTCAGAGAGACAGTAGGCACAAAACAACACGTTGGACGTCTCTGTCCGCTCGCCGCAACACTCGGCCAACTGGGTCTGCTTGTCTCGAACTGGTGCCAGCACGAACGGGGGACTGTACAGGCGCATCAAACCAGCCTCCTGAACAAAGAGATTAGACTGGCTTAAATAAAGTCTTGCTTAACGAGTTGATGTGTG
Organism: Gibbula magus; assembly: GCA_936450465.1. Classification (NCBI taxonomy): domain Eukaryota; kingdom Metazoa; phylum Mollusca; class Gastropoda; order Trochida; family Trochidae; genus Gibbula; species Gibbula magus. The sequence continues at coordinate 14,253,289 of OW388295.1, forward strand.
CCGAGGCAAGGTGTTTGGGGGTTTAGTGCACTTTCAAGTGCATTTCATTTATATCAATATTGGAACTTTAAGGAGAAAATCTGGAGAAAAAAATCATGGCTATGTGCAACTTCCAAATGCAAGGCATAACTCTTGCCAGTCTTAGCCTTGCAGTATTTCCCTCACTTTGTCGTGCCAAGATAGTGGATCGCTGCACCTGACTGCATAGTGGGCTTCAATTTTCAAGCACAGCAACCTTAAGAAGATACTGCAAGCCCTAAAACAGCCAGTAATGGAGACTGGCAAGAATTATGCCTTGCATTGGGAAGTTGGGCTATGTGTTGTGGAGAAACTAGCACTGGAACATAGTGAACACATCTGAATGTAACTACAAGGAGTACTGTTCTCCATCATAGACAAGCAGGTTAAATCTTGTACTATTCTTACATCTTTCTTCTTGAGGAACATTTCTGCTGCGGCGGCTGGTCCGAAGCCAGTGAGTGACCTGCCCATGATGTTGTGGGAGAGATTCCACCTACATGTAGTGAACAGAGAGAAGGCCATGGACTTGAGGGTCTGGAACAGCGTACTGCTCTCCTTGTAGTTCAGGATCGTCTTCAGGGGAACCAACTGAAACATCAAGTACAAGATCTTTCAACTAACTGATATAAGAAATTACAATGCATCCCCGATAGGGACAAACCCCATACATACAAGAAGAAAAGGCAAGGAATAGCCAAGAACTCTTGTGAGAGTAAACAAGCGAACTAAAGTAAGCCATCAACTAGATATGGTATTGAAAACTATTCCAAAAACTTTTTCACAGGGATAAACAGAAATACATAACCGCATACATATATATACATACATATATCGTAATTCCCAAAACTTTCAAAGCAAACTAAAACGCACCTGAAGACATATATTGTTCTGGAGGTTCTCGGGTAGAGTCTGCACCATCTGGTGGTAACATCGCAGCAGTCCGACCATGGCTAATCGGCTGTCCTCATCCCATGGGTTGCCGTATGTGAAAGGGTCGATGAGATAAACCACCACCGCTGGAGAGCGATTGTTATCTTCGGAATCCAAGTCATGCTGGTTAGAATCTTTCTGAGAGTTGCCTTCGCTTGAACCACTCTCTGATATATCAAACAGAAATGAAATATTAATTTATTTCTTTTAATTTTGTAATTAAAGCAATTTACATTTGCAGTTTTACTGACATTATTGATAGACAAAATATTTAAACTTACTCAAACTATACAGTCATGAGACAGAAAGTAAAGGGAGATAACTCTTTTTAATTGATTATTTAATCTAGGTTACCAGTAGTCTGCGGCAAACTGAGAGATTCTGGTTCAGTAAAATTTACAAACTGCTAGTCCAAAGAATTTCAAAGATACTATGATATGTAGATTTCCATGGCTTGATAAAGACTTTGGGTTAGTCTTTTTGAAAAGCATGCACAGACCACGCTTTCATCAGACCGACACTAGCAAAATCCTAATAAGCAGGTAAAGGGAGGTGAGGCGAGTTCGGTTTTAACGTCACTTTCAAGAGAATTTCACTTATATTGCAGCTGCCAGTATTATGGCAGGGAGAATGTGGTTATGCATTGCGGTGAAACCTTCAAGCATCGGCCATAACTAGCTAACCATGGGTGGTACTATGGCACTATGCTGAAATTCAGTGCAGCACTGCACCCAAACTTTACTGTGTGTACAGGTAAAGGGAGAGTACTCTGATTATCAACACAAACTTCAATGCTCACTCACCTCCTTTGCTGTCGTCTTGTCCTGGTGTTGTTCCTGAGCTGTTTTGACTATCTGGTGTTGGAGGTTTTGCTGGCTCTGGCGCCTTGAAGGGAGTTTTATGAGACGAACTTGACGCTGTCTCGAACAAGGACTTGTCTAGACTATGTCTCCCTAGAAATGGACCGAGTCTGTGTCGACACACTTGGGCGTACAGTTTTAACTTGGCTGCAAGGGGAGTTTCACCTGAAAAGAATAGTGAAATTTGTCAGTGTTGAAAACAAAAGACTATAAACATCCCCTCTTTATGCTCAAGGGTTCTTTTCAGTCATGATGTGGCATTTTGTAATGCTCTTGGGACATTAGTGTTGGCAAAGTTTCAAAGAAAATATGTCTCCTGTCAAAATAGGGCAATATTACCCGTTTATTTGTTCAAAAATATACATACCTATCAACTTGAACCATTCATCGACTTGTTCATCTTGCACTTTTTGAGCAGCACTTTTCCCGACCCGCATTATCCCATCCCGTAGCACTTTAGAAATAGGGCAGTGTCTGCCCAGCCGACACAGTTCATACACTGTACTCAACTCCTTGAAAAAGTTTATCACATTCTGCAGCAAAAAGTCATTGTCAGGCGCCACAACAACATATGCAATGTCCCTTTGCCTTCCAAATGGTTCCATGAATTGCTTATCCTGAAATGCAAGAAAAGAAAAAATTTAATGTTCAGTTCACGAAGCTGAATGTAGTTGAAATAAATAAGCTTGAATGGTATAAAACCTTAAAGTTCTACTTAGCCAATTTAAATGGGAAAATAAAACAATTGTCAACCACTTTATTTAAGGATCCAAAATGGATGTTTTAAGGGATTGACTTGAAATACGAACGAGTGAGAGAGTTATTGTCTAACGCCACTTTAACAGTATCGCAGCCATTTGCGGCGATGTCATATACAATCTTGTAAAGTCACCATTGCAAAGGAAAGAAAATATACAGATTGGGGGTACCTCTACAGTTTTTGCATAAATTATCTGAATCACAAAACACTCACCCAGTACTGTAAAGTGAAGGGAGACACGGAGAGCCAGTCTCGGTCGTACCCAACGAGGAAGTGAGGGATCGGCTGGGGCTCGCTGTTTTCATCAGATCCTGCAAAGTACACAAAGTAACATCATGTACATTATTGACTATTACATGCATAATTATCACAACTGTAACCCTAAAACAACTAACGGTCATGATAAATAACACGGAAGGCAACTATTGTGCACCCTTAGAGATTTCTAGCGATAAAGGGCTTCAATAATGTGCTCCCAGAATACAACTCCATAAGAAATGGTTAAGTAATAGTAATGTAGATGATATAGCACACGTTCAATGTCAGATGCCCAGGTATGGTTAACTACCCATGTCAAGTGCGTAGAGATTTTGAAACTTTATGTTGACAAAATTACATCAATCTATGCCAAATTATGATCATGTTTAGTTTACTATTTTCAAAATGTATTTCTCGTTCTCCATGGACGAGTTAATTTTTTAACTTGTAGTAACACAAGATCATTAATTTAAAGTTATAAAAGGCCCTATTATTGCATTCCAAAAATTGGCCTGTATAAGGTAAGCTAAAATGCAGATACTGTCTCTTGCAACTGATGTCATCTGTAAACAAAGGAAACATTCTCTAAATATCACTTGACAAATAAGAACAGGGACGTTACCTCGTCCAGCGAGCTGATGAAAGTCCTTCCAGCTGAGCGGGCCTGTAAGTTTGTGACTGTGTTCCCAGACTCGCATGATTCTTTTGTTCATGATGGCGTCTTGTAGTAGCGGATTTAGAGTCTTCAACATACGCAGGATGTCTTGCGAGTTCAAGGGGATACGGTTAGCACCTGTGGATGCAAAACAACTATGAGCAACATGAACAAACCCTGTCGATTTTACTGAATGAGTTTTAAATAGCTATCTTCCAGATTGCTATTGGATAGCTTGTCAACATCGAATGATACCATATTAAAACTTATTAAGTCTGTCTGCCTTAATAGGTCATTGAGCTGTTGATAATGAAATATCTACACATTTGAAAGCCTGTAAATTCACAACGCCAATTGCAAGTTAAGACTTAAGTCATTACATTGCTTAGAAGTGCCGTGATCAAATGAAGAGTTACTTCCCTTTAACTGAACAACTGATGAGGTGACTAGACAGTTGATTAAAACCGTCCATTAAGGACCCAAAGCCTTACAAATATTATATTGAACAATTTGAGACATGATAATGTGAATAAATCTATACAATAAAATGAAAAGACAATCATTGTCCACTGTGGGACTTCTTAATGTGTCAAAATGATTTACCTTGTAAATAAAATGAACAGAAATGTTACCTTTAAGAAATGGCCATTTATGGAGACAGTTATTCTTCATTGTTGGGTCTTCTAGTTTGTTCGGAGAGCAGTTTTCCATTGCCTGTCGACCCTGGTCCAGAGCATTGTACGTCACGTCGTTGCCATCTGCATGAAGATACATTTCTTATTGTTGTAATCAGCAAAATGCAGGTAAAGCAAGCAACTTTATTTCAAAATTTGTTTGTTTTTTTTGTAATCACAGAGTTAAGTCTAAATTCACAAACTTGTGTGTTTGATTGAACATTCCTTGATTGTACAGGGATAGAAACTAGCACTATCCCGCTAGCCCATGGCTAGTGAAAAAGAAGCTGGGCTAGTCGAGTGTAAAAACTGGTAGTCGGAAAGACAAATTTGAGGTGAAATGGTCATGGAGATGTATTTGGCTAGCTGGAAAAAGTTTGGACTAGAACTTTTAGAAATGCTTCTGCATTGAAAAGTTAAATTTTGACCCCCTGTCGGTCCCTCTTTGGAAATTCTGGTCAATACTAGTAAATGGGAATAAAATAATGTTGAAGTGAAATGAGATAACAATTTGAAATTAAAGGAGTTAGCAATAAATCAAATCATTCATTTAATCATCTGTTTTCTATGTCTCCTGTCTGTTTGTTACTGGGCTAGAAGAATGTTGGCTGGGCTAGTAAGATCTGAAAGCTACTAGCCCAAAAGGCTAGTGACCATTTCAGGTTAGTTTCCACCCCTGTTGTGACATTTTGAAACTTCAGAAAGCAAAACTAAGTAAAACCAGAAAATACTTCCAAGTTGTAACCACTATCAGATGTTAACCAACACTGGTTTATGGGATAGCTGTTACTTCAAATATTATAATTATTAATAATTCAATAGGCAAAATTCAGCTGTTGAATAAGTAATAGTCATTCTGTACACTGGAATAGCTGATTTAGTTCACTTGGAAGGAAAGTAAAAAAGTTGTTAAATTAACTCGTTTAAAGCACTCAAGCAACCAAAGATACCTGTAAAAACCGAAAGCTCACCTCTGATTTGTAGGGTGTCTACCACACTCCCTGTGAAGTTAGTTGCTGCTGCCACATCCAGCATCGACAACCGATGATCTGCCACCATTGACGGGTAGGGTAACGTGAACTGTCCAAGCAACAACTCCAGAATAATTTGAGGTATGTCTTCTGGAATATTGTCTTTCACTGTCCCGTCTTCCAAAGCTAACAAACACGGTTTCCGCCTCTCGAATCGGTCCTCCCTTATTCCTGTGATGTCCACTTCATCCTCGTAAAACAATCCCGAATTATAACCATACCTCCGATTCATGGCCGCACTGAAACCACAACTACAGTTCACAGATGAATCGGGGGTCTCGGAGCCCTTGATGTCCATGTTGCACACACATATATTGCAACTGTCAAAGTTGTGGTCCTTGAACAAGTTGAGACCGGTGTCTGAGAGGATAATGTTCACAATGAGACTGTGCACCTCGGGAAGCTGGTGGTTTGTTCCGTGATTGTCTATGGAGTTGAGAGTTCGGTTCATGTATGAGGATGCGTTTGATGCAGGAGATTGGAGCTCGTAGCTCATGGGAGTGCGAGGAGTTCTGGGAGTCCGCTGCTGGCTGCTGTTGTGGAAGGTTGCAGGCGAACTTTCAACGTGGCCGGCCGGGAGTCGTGACGTCAGACTGGGGATGTTTTCAATGGACGGGATGTTTATGTACTGACTGCAATGACTGCAACAGAAAGTATTTCATTTTAGATCCATTGAGCATCTACAAGTCATATTGCATATCATTGTTTAATGAATAACAGAAGTCATTTCATGTAAGTCACATACGTCATCTACAGGGGATCAGGAACAATCTTATATATACTTCAATGGTTGCAATTAATGAAAAGAAAGACATTGTTTGTCGAGGACAACTTCAACAGACCGAGGGGGTGGGTAAAGAAGTGGGGTTGTACCTTGGTTGTGGGTGAGCGATGGACTTGTCCATGATGGACATGGTGTACTGCCAGGATGGTTTGTAGTCAGGGAAGGAAGGGATCGGCGAGAGTTGCTTGCTGGGTAGCTCGACCTGCGAGTACTTGCCGCAATCAACAAACCGTGTCTGCTCTGTTGGCTTGAACACCCCTTGCTGAAACACAAGACACTTGATTCAGAAACACAACAACCTTAGCAAAACATCATGTTTTACATTTGTATTTCAAAGTTTAGTTTTAGTTTTGCAGAATCAAATCATTTATCAAACTGTAACACAGGTTATTCCTAGAAACAGTCATGGGGCCAATAAATTTGTTGGCCTTTGTGTCCCGCAAATTTTAATGTTGTTTTTTTTAACTCTCACAATAACATAAGGTCCGAAAATATGTACTATTGATCAAAATGAATATTTATTTTAGTGACCTAACACTGGTAACATAAATCATGTGTCCAACATCAATAATGTTTTAAAATTCCACTGAAAACAACTGCATTCAGTTATAAATGTATTAGTTAAATATAAATGCTTACAAATAAATGATGTCTATAGGAAGCTAGGTACCCCTCTTCATAACTTTCATGTATATAAATAGTGTTAAATTTGTCATGTATGGTCCGTGTGACAATGCCAACTGACCTCATATACTCATCGAAACTAACACAATGAGCATGTTATTGCTCAACTTCCCCTGCTGGCTAATTTAAACCTTGCTGCATCTTGTTAACTTTTCTGTGCAAGCTTTGCAGCCGACTTGGGGAAGTTGAGTATAGGATGACAACAAACATCACCTTGAAGAGCTCCTCTGCAGTGGGCATGGGGTAAGCTTCCACCTTGACCGATGGCTCCGACATGACGACATCGTGGATGACTTCGGTCATGGTTTCAGGGGACTTGTTGGTTTCATGAGAGGGCGGTGTAGGGTACATACGAGACAGCTCTTGTGCTACTGGAACATACAGCGTCAACAGTAACAAATACCAACAACAGCATCATTGTTTTATTATGATGATAAATGTTTCCCACAATGGTTTTAAGCAAGGCTTGTCCTTTATTTTCCCTGGTGGTCTTTCTGTTGTTCTAGTATTTAGAAATTATTTTTTTTTGCTACTACCATTTTTATTGCTCCCAACATACCCAAGAAGACATGGTCATACATCAGTTTCGCATGTTCAAAGTATTGTCAACCATATTGGGTAAAACATATGGGTAGGCCGAAATGTATTGTTTCGGAATATGGAAGACCATTTTTTTCATAGTTATGAAAGGTAACTTCAATTGCAATAATTTGTCCACAATGAACATTTCTCTCAAAATCATCAAAAACCTTTCTGTCCGACAAAAGTAGGACAAACTTGAAATGGTAACTGTCCTGGTTACAGGGCCTCTATATTTATGAACCAGCCCTGAATCAGGATCATTATCATTTTAGGTTTCTCTTAAGTTGGTAGTGCAGTTGTTTTTTAACATACTGTCTCATGCCACATATTATTGGAAGATAACATTATTTGATTCAGTAATCTATCCATGTCAATTGTTCGATACCAAACGAATTGGTAAGATGAACTTACCTGATGGACCTATCTTCCCATTGATCAGGTCTTCAGTGGTTTTACTGCTTGTTAGTACAGTGTCCGCACCCTGACAACCAAAACACATGAGTAAGACAGAGACATGAGCAACAACTTAAAGTGAGTTGTGACAATTCTGTGTAAACCAAGGATTTAATATTGCTGCTGGGATAAACCTCAGGGGTTACAAAAACTAGCGAACCATTGGTAGAACCGCTCTGAATTTCAATGACATTGTACTGCATGTTGAAAGTTCTTAGTTTAAAGCAGATAAGGTTGAAGAGGTAATGGCAGGGATCAAAGACATGGCTACTTCATTTAAAGGAGCAGTAGCACGTTTTTTGCAAATTTTATTTTTAAAAATTTCCCATTTATAATGATAGTTTATGTCATTTATATTTACTTTAGAGGGTAAAACATCTTATTACACAAACAAATTATCTGTAGTGATAATAGTGATGTTGCCTATAATGCAAAAATTGCATGACGGCCATTTTATTGTGAACACAATTTATTATTTTCAATGATAAAAATTATTCCCATATAGCTTTACGGAACCGTGTACACTCATTTTTTAACTTGATTTTCCGTAGAGAGTAGGGTGTTTTACTATCGGTGACATTTTTTTCAAATACATTACATCGACTTATTTCAGTGAAAAAACGTGCTACTGCCCCTTTAAAGTCATTTCATTACACTTGTAAAAATCCACGACGGATAAAACATATTGAAAGTATAAATGACAAAAAGAATTAGAGAGACATATAAATAAAAGATGAAGATCTTACATCAACAGCAGATTTGAATAAAATTCCACATGATTCCAGAATGATTACCATAGACCTAGCCTTACCGTGACATCATCACTATCATCAGACTCAAATATGTGATCCAGGTCCAATTCTGTGGGTTTGAGATCGCTCTCCCGCGTGAGACTTGTGCCGGGAGTTGGTGGAGAGCCGACTGTAGCAGAAAAATCTGAAACATTTAGTCACAACATCCACACGCTTGTCTACAGCTATCTACCACAACAGAGTAACATCATGAAGCATACGGGGTGTCTGAGCCTTGGTACAGTACAGTGCTGCAAGGGTTCGTGACATTGTTCACAAGACTGGGACGTAGGCCGTGGAATACATAGTCCCCCGTTCTGTGTTGGGGCAGGTGATAACAGAGTTTTGGATGACTTAATGAGGTTGGAGTTTAACGAAAAAAGAGTACACCAAAATTCTGTGGTGTTTACTCCACATGAAGATTTAGAAATCATGCAGTAAGCTCGATCTGAAGCTCCGACAGACAAAAACATGCAACAACATCGATGAGTTATGTACACAAAAAAACTATCAAAATATAAAATTTTACAACATTAACTTATTTTACTTCAATTTGTTTTGTCAAATATATACTTGAGGGTTTGAAACTTGGGTGAAGGAAAAAGCTGAAGATTGTTGTAGTCATTCCAGGTCCATTTAATGATCAACTCCCCATTCAAAGAATACAAAATACTCATCAGGAATTTTCTTTTATTTACATCTTAAAAAGATAAAGGGGTAAAGGTGTCAATGTTCTAAAAACGACAGGAACATGACAATATGTATCGTCTCCATGCATACATTCTCACCATTCATTGCCTTGTCATCTTTGGAGTCGTTAAGTCTGTCTCGAGAATCGTCGTCCTGAAAGATATGTAAGAACATTTGAAAATCTAAAGTCAGAGAAATTGAGCTTCTGAATCAAAATTGCAGCACAAGTCACGTTTACATATAAGACAAGAATAGGTTGATTCTACACTCAAGACAAGTCAGGTTTACATATAAGACAAGAATTGGTTGATTCTACACTCATGACAAGTCAGGTTTACATATTAGACAAGAATAGGTTGATTCTACACTCAGGACAAGTCAGGTTTACATATAAGACAAGAATTGGTTGATTCTACACTCATGACAAGTCAGGTTTACATATAAGACAAGAATTGGTTGATTCTACACTCATGACAAGTCAGGTTTACATATACGACAAGAATAGGTTGATTATACACTCATGACAAGTCAGGTTTACATATTAGACAAGAATAGGTTGATTATACACTCAGGACAAGTCAGGTTTACATATACGACAAGAATAGGTTGATTCTACACTCATGACAAGTCAGGTTTACATATTAGACAAGAATAGGTTGATTCTACACTCATGACAAGTCAGGTTTACATATAAGACAAGAATAGGTTGATTATACACTCAGGACAAGTCAGGTTTACATATACGACAAGAATAGGTTGATTCTACACTCATGACAAGTCAGGTTTACATATTAGACAAGAATAGGTTGATTATACACTCAGGACAAGTCAGGTTTACATATACGACAAGAATTGGTTGATTCTACACTCAGGACAAGTCAGGTTTACATATAAGACAAGAATAGGTTAATTCTACACTCATGACAAGTCACAGCACATGATGGGGCTGAGTCAACACTTGACATCATAGTTATTTATTGGTAGTGATACCGTCTTTTGATGCAAACATTAAGTGTATGCATGTACTCCACTGTTGCTAAATCATACAAAACCTGTCATAAATCACTTTTTGATGAAAGGACATGATCTTACCACCCTGGGCGACGGACGAGGGAAGTGTTCGTCTCGACTCATCCGAGAGCCACGAGTTAACGTGCCGGGGTTGATGGAGGCTTCATCTGAGAACTCATATGGATCTGGAGCTGGTGGGGTCGGGGGTTTGGGGGTGTGTCGTTGGGAATGACTTGGGGATGAGGAATCTGAGAGCAAGGGCTGCTGGGTGTTTGACCCGTCAGGAGGCGTTGTGTCGATCCGAACCTTCTTCGTAGGAAGGTCAATCCTGAAGTAATGAGAAAAAGTAAGTATATCTCATGCAAATCATGCATATATAAACATTTGATAACATCTGCCTGCACTCCACTATTGTAAAATTAATGGTGAGCCCATCTTTGAATGACTGTTCAAAGGAGGGTATGTTATGAATTATAAATCTTTTTTTAAAAAAGATATTACTTCAATTAACGTTTGTTGAGACTGTTCTAACCCTGGACTCAAATGTAAAGCAGAGAGCAAAATTTAGCTGTTTCTTAAATCATTCTCCCTCAATTTCTGAAATAGTTCACGATTGATTACAAATACATGTCTAATTACATACATTATGATTCCACATTTATGATAGGAGGAAACAGCAGATTCAAAGAGCTTTCGGTACAGTCAGTATGACGCAGTAACAGAAACATTAAGAGTAAATAATAAGTCTTAAGAAACATATTTCGTTCAGAGAGTAACTAATGGAAATGTTCTCCCTGTTCAGACCTGAGAACAGTTTGTACCCACCATTGCTGCACTGTGCTGAGGTTGTAGAGGGAGTCTGTGACTAGTTCTTCACTGGCATCTGTATCTTTGGTAGGCAGGACGGGCCGCTTGTGTCCGCGCACTAGCTCCATCTGGCGATGCTGCTGAGATTGTAACCAACTGTTCACACTGTCATGCTTGGATTCCATCGTACCCCACTGGTACGGAGAGTCACTTGGCTCAGTCTTTGACACACCTTCTTCATTTTTGGAATAAAACTCCGGAAATCCAGGACACATAATTCCGTTTTGGTTTTCAGATGCACTACCTCCCGGTTTCCCACCCCCCTCCTTCTCATTACCATTGTGCTTCAGAGGGGGGTGGGGACTAAGAGTGGGCATTGGTGGGTCTATCTGGGAGTTCCCTAGGGGCTGGGGTTCGTCCAGTGGGGAAGGAGCTGAGGGGGTGTCCACATTGGTTTCATTGGGAGTGCTCTGCCCTTGAGGAGCAATAGTTGTCCCCCCTGTGGGGCAGTATGCAGGGTTGGGCATTCTGTTCATCACTAGGTCAATGTCAAACTGCATGAGATCGTCCATGACCGGGGAACGCCGGTGAAATGCAGTAGCACTTCTTCCATGTCTTGACTGTTGTCTATCCACCTTCTCTGGTTTCTCGCCTTTGTGTTTTCCTCCAGGGAAATTCTTGGATTGACCAGCACCACTACTTTTTAATTTTCTTTGCCTGTAAAAATATTAGTAATTGTTATGACAAAAAAACATAACAAATAGATTATCTGATTACCGTATTAGAGGGCCACCGATCGTGTTGTAGGATCCTGTCAATAACAGTAAAACTGTTTGGAACTACATCTGGAGTTTATCAATCAATTCTTCCTTTACCTAACTCATTCACATGCTACTTACCATGCTTACACAAGTAAAATGATTAAATTTAGCTGTGAACTCTTTAGGAAATTCACAAAGATGGCGACAGGTGAAGGGTTTAAGATAATGCAACTTTGTACAAAATTTGGACAAAATTTATCTTCCGATCAAGTGATCACGCTTACTTAGTTTGAAGGCTAAAAGTTGCTCTCCAGTGGTAAGGCGACCCCGTGCAATCTTCGGAAAAACTCCATAAACATACAACATTAACGGAATTTTAATCACGATTATTTTCCATTCTTTAAAAGGTCAGGTAAACATCAGATAAGTAAAAATTCTTCAGCACACTTTACCTAGCACAATTACAGTTGACTTTTGATGTCGGTTCTGCAAAATGCCACTGACCAGCTGCCAATTCATCACTCGTTTCTGTGGTCCTGCAACAATATGGAGAATGAATCTCACGGCTAACTATCAGTAACATGAGCATACAAGACAATATCAACAGCGTTTATGAATGATCAACCTCCTTATTGCAAATACGGCAATGTTTCTAAAGAAAGTAACACAAATTGAAGGATGTCTTTGTGGGCCAAGCCAATATTGAAATATTTTTTAGCCCTTTCACCAATAAGAAACCTGAATGCTTATACGTTTTCTGGCCTCTGTAGAGGCATGTAGGGGTGAAAGGGTTAATAATATGTGTTTGCTGGGTTCATATTCAAAATTACTACCTGTCACTTTTAAACAGATCCATTACCACATGTACTATGAATGAACAATTGTTTTACACAAACTATTGCTGCAAGCAACCAAGTTTATCTTACAATACTGCCAACTATCTCAGTCTTTTGAAGCTTGTTGTAAGTGTTGTGTGTTTATAATTGCAGGAGGAATATTTTAGCCGATATAGTTATTTATCTTACCTTTTTGCCATACTAGTGGTAATACTTGAATCCTCAGAGACTTTTTGCGTGATAGCATGTGCAAGCACATCAGTTGCATTGGGCATACAGTTCACATTCACATTGCCTTCACCTCCCCCTATATTCACAGTGGACATCGGGATAACTTTGATGCCTGGGTCACCGACCACAGATTGGTCCGCTGGAGAAGTGGGAGGAGTCAGAGGTCCATTGCTCAACACGGATTGGTTGAACTGTGACCGTGACCCCACATTTGGGTTGACTGTTAGAGGTTGCAGTCTGACCGGCGAGTCCTCGTTGTCGCAAATAAGTACGAAGGAGGCCGGGTAGCGCATCCTCACCCCAGCTGTAACAGTGATAAGTTTCAGAATTATAACAGGGTAAGAGTTGAAATGACACTGAGGAACTTAAATTCCTATGAATACTTGGGATGTGATGTGGGAGTCGCTGCTCCTTGCAAGGGTATGTGACATATCTGGGCTGACACTAATACTGGGAAGAAGAGTATGCAAAATCATCAACTATGGATTGTGGTGAAATAATAATATTAACTGGATATTTATATTGTGCTAAATCCATACTTGGCATTCTCAGAGTGCTACACATATTATAACCCTGAAGCAATTGTACTTGTAATTGCGCTGCTAATAAGTAGACCCGCATTTTTGGGTGTCTACACCAGGATTTGAACCCAGGTCTCCGGATGAGATGCCAGCAAACTAACCACTACAGTGTAATACTAAGAATTAGGGTAATAATGAAGAATATAATTTGGAGGCTATAAGTATTTTGATCGTTTGACAAGATCATGGCTTTAATTTTAAACATAAAATATAATATGTCCTTGAAAACCTATTTTACTCACAAAGTCTTCAGTCAGACTCAAAATCGTTTATGCTGAATTACATACTTATTCAAGATCATTCTATATTTGGATTCGAGTTAGAAAATATTGTTTTAAATGTCCAAGGACCAATAGCTTTTCGGTGTCCACTGGTCAGGAAATGTAAATCAGAACAGAGTTCAGTCTGGGACCGTTTATCCATAAGGATGAACTCGGACATGTGATTTTTAGCAACTCTAGGGTAAAATTTATTTTATTTGTCATCACAGATTTGATTTGCAAAGCAATGTAACTTGTAAACTACCTGACATGGGTTTGACTGCTATACCTTTTGATTTGTCAGTCATAGCAGATATTCATCAGATACATTAATTTCACACATGACAATGTTCTTCCTACCTGTCAATAAACAGCAATAACAATAAAGGGAAGGCATCTGTCACACCAGATGTTGCAGTGTGCCAACACATAAACATATCGCCTGCACAAGCAAAATTGGTTTAAACCGCTGGGAAATAAATAACATAGTGAGGAAGCTAGTATCAATGCTATACCTCGCTGTTTGATATACATTCATTATCACATACCCTGATGCTGTGAGAAGGGACTCCAAGAGAAGGTTTTGTACACAGAAAAATTACATTTGATTCAAAATTACGATGTCTCTGATAAACTGCTTTTAGTATCAACTAATTTAGTGTGTATTTTCAAATACAAATTTTCCTTTTGTTAGTGCATGATATCCAAAATATTAATTATTTAATATGACTGTTCAATAGCTAAATCATTGACCTGGATATGTTTTCCTAAGAGCCTTTGTATCAAATAACTCGCCTATGAATCAAGTAACTCGCCTATGCATTAACTCGAGCCAACTAACTTTAATTTTGCAATCTTTTTTTATTAACCTTCTATAATTTCTAATTCCCTCTCTCCAGCAATGACCTCCATGAGATTTATTTTCTCTGCATCGTTGATACATTAACAACTTGATACATCGATGATTGGAGATAAAACCATCATCCAACTCACCAACAATGACTTCTACAAGGTTAGGTAGTCTCTCCTTATCGTCAGTGGAAGTGTTGTTTGGGTCGAGAGGGTAGAACAGACTCCATTCTTCAAACAGTTTGCGACTCATCTGGTCCGTGTCTCGGTACGTGTGACCTGTCAGTGTTCCACTCAATCCGTATGGCGCAAGGATCACTGAAATCAAAATTTTAAAATCAGTCGTGGTATTGCGAGCAAATATATACTTTATTTCAGTGGCATAAACAGCAGAAAATTCAAATAAAGAATTATAATAATAAATAATAATAAACTAGTGATTTATATAGCGCCCTTATCCAGAACTCTGCTCAAAGGTGCTTTAGTCTTCAAAAGGAATGTTTTTAGTTTTCCTCTGAAATGTTCTGGGTTCTGAATAGATCTCGGATCTTGGGGGAGCTTGTTCTTAATATTGGTAAAAGTTAATATTTCAGCAAGTATGGAACACTAATATTTCATAATTCATGTATTAAGTATAATCATGTATTTGCATCTGTTTGCATTCCTAAGGAATACGCAACAACCACGTTTTTTTAACTTCTTATATTCGTTCTACATTGACATTTAGGAGTAGAAATAGTTGTCATATTACAGCTGTAATCATGTATTGCATTTGTTCTGATCTTGCAGTAAAAGTGACTCAAAGATCAGCGCTATTAGTATTACTTTAGCCCTTTGGGACAGAATTTGATTTCAATGATCTGACATTCATCATCCTTGAAGACAAAACCATCAGAAATACATTTTGAAATTATCGAACACAACAAATGCAATTAATGTCGAAAGTTGCAGAGACTAGGTAATGAAATATGACACTCCATAAATCAATTGATAATTGAAATGAACACTGATGTTTCCAAGGGTTATTAGTTATTTCTGCAACATGTTGCTGCCTCATTAAGTCAATAAAAAAACAAAAGTATTATTTTCCATTTGATATTGATAGCAAAGTGATAGCTACTGAATAACATGATATTGATCGTATGGTTTCAATAACACAAACAAAATTCATAATGTACTTGTTTAATTACAACCTGGGGGAATTAGAGTGCTAAAATAAATTTAACCCTTGAAAACAAGTACCGAAAAATAACCCAGAAGGGATAAGAAATGCTGAAAGAGAAAGAACCTGGCATGAATTTGAGGAAACAAGGTTCGCATGACTTCCTGTAATCAATAACAAAATATTTCATATAACACACAAAGGAGTATAATACCATTTCACAATACCATGACCATGCTTACTTTCAAGGGAATCAAAATATCATTGTAATTTTATGTGATCTGCATAGGATAATGATCTACAGAGATATTATATAGAAGCCAAGAAAATCCAATATCACACTCAGATCAACAGCGAAAGCATTTAACTAAGAGCAAGACAAAACGCTTCAACTTCCAGAACAGCAGCTTCTAGCAAACAAAGGTCACATTGTTTGTTAAACTGCCAATTATGATTAAAGATGCAGCTTTTCATAAAGCGAAGATCTCACTTCATCAAGTAGCCAATGGGAGATTTAGACAAAGATTCCACTGGTAAACTCAACCAATGGGAGTGATACTAGAGTTCACTACACCACTGAATATAGAACAGCAAGCAATTAATTCACAGACAAATGTCTGTCAGGCTGCAGATTGGTCGATAAGGTAGTGGCGGAGAAATTTCTGACAAAATCAATAAGGAAAAGTAATTACGTGTCATGTATTTCCACCATGTTTGAAGTACCTGGCTTGGAGCCGGACTATGCTGCCAAGTCAATGAAGTGTTTGTCACTAGACACAAATCATCAAGACTGGGCAATCCCAATAGAGGGATGGAAACTCTTACTTCCGTGGAAACATTCAATATATTCATTGGTATTTGTGTGGATACGGCTGTTGGAAATCTTTTGTTTAGACCTTAGAAATGCAATGAGATTATTCTTCAACTAAACTTCTTGTTGAATTTAAGGATTTTAAAAACAGTTACACTTCATGATAATTGTATCATTTTCCTATAATTTTTAAGTTTTAGAAAGGAACAATTTACGAGCAATTTAACAAAGGAAGAACGAAGTTGTATGAAGTTTACAAGCCATAAAACAAGATTGCCATCATCAATGCTTGTGGACATTATCAGTTCAGAAATTGTTGATTGTTAAATCATTTTGCAATCACAAGTGCTACATTAGAACTGCAAGTACCAAGTGCACATCAGCTACAACAGAAATATCTGTTTCCTCCTACAAAAACCGTAACCATTAGCAGCTCAGTACCAACAAATAAGTACTTTGCACAGAAAAAGTATACAAAGAAAATAAATCTAATAATTAATACAACAAAACCAAACTTTCACTTCAGCCATCTATCTTGCAATATCAAATAAATTTTTGCTGTTACCAGGAATAATAGAAGTGAAGACATAAGAAAAGTAGAGTAAGTAATTCCCTGTATCCCTGACCCACTAACAGACATCCAAAGGCTAAAAGACATATCAGCTCGGATGTGGGTCATGTGACAGGCAATAAATCAGGTATCACACAGGGAGAGTGATTCTGTCTGCATTACTTATATAAGGAGGCCATGCAAGGTTGCTCAGCGGACCATGCTGTTAGTTTATACTGTCAGTGATGATCGTGTTCCGTAAATGTCAGCTTGGGTTACCAGTGGCTCTCAACTTTGACCTGGATGAGAGCTGTGGAGTGGTGTGGAGTGGTGTAAATCATCTGTCAAGTGTTAGGACTGCTGTCAGCATGCTGCCTTCTTATTATGTTTTACCACAGTGCTTCTTCTCTTGGTTTAGTTACCACTAGTTAGGGATTCTCGGTGATTAAGTATAAGTTGATTACGGGCTTGTCATTGTTTGTGCTCTTGTGAAATGTTTTATTATCAAGCTAAAGGTGAGGTGAGGTGAGTTGGGGTTTAACGCCGCTTTCAAGAGTATTTCACTTATATCGCGGCTGCTAGTAGTACGGCAGGGAGAAAGCCCGCAACGCCATGTGGCTATGCATTGCGGTGAAACCTGCGAGCATCGGCTGGAACTAGCGAACCATGGGTGGTACTACGCTGAAATTCAGTGTATCATTGCACCCAAACCTTACTACGTGTAGAACAGTTCTCTACTGCAGACAAAGTTGCCATGCCCCTGGCGGGATTCGAACCCCGGACCTCTTGATCCGAAGCCGAACGCGCTAACCACTGCGCTATCCCGCCCCCTATCAAGCTAAAGGTAATTTGCAGATACTGTTGCATTCAAAAAGGTTCATCTAAGAGGGTAGATGGTAATTTTAAGATTTTCAAATATTATTAAAAAATTATTATAATATCTGAATAATTGTTAATAAAATATTTCATCAACATCTGAAATCCAATTTTCTAAATGATCATGGCCCTCCCAGGCTATTCTCACACTTGCCATCATTAGCAGTCTCCTTCAAGTCAATACAAACATAGGAACCATATTCCAAACCATGCAAGCTGGTTCCCCTTAGACTAATGTCTTCAAGTTTCAACCCGAGAGATGAAATGCTCTCTGCTGAACTAGCCTGTAGAATATCCTCCTGCTGTGTGCTTTCTAGAGACCTTGGGGGAGGTGGGAGGGAAGGTGGGCGAGGGTGGGTGAGGGAGTCTCCTCTGCTCAAGTAGAAAATCTGCTTAATGGGATACAATCTAGAGACTCAGGATAACCTTATTAACAATTAACTATAAACACCAGATTCTTCTTCCAAGGTATTTGAAATTGCTTTTAAATTCTAATAAATTCATTAACCATTAATTCAATGCTTTTCAAGATTAACCATAAGTCTAGTGCCTCCCTCCAACAGATGTAAGAGTAATAATCTTGCCTTGAGAGAGGGGAATTTTCATGTGTTTTTTTTACATTTAAAATTTCAAAGTTTCAATATGAAAAGATGCATGGTGAAAATTTGGAGAATATAAATTCCACATAGTTATTTTTATTATGCATGTCTGAAATAATATTTTAAGATTTTCATTAAATCTAATGAAAGAAATAAATTCTTACAAAAGCCTCAAAGCTCATTGAGATGATAAACCCAGACAAGAGGGCCATAGGAAAGGCTATTCCCACTTAATCTCCTTACACTGAAGTTAGCACCAGATTCTCACAGCTGCTCAAATGACAACACTGTGAGGAGGTTGCCTGTCAGATTAGTCAACCAGACAGAGTTAAGAGTGACAGGACTATGTAATAACAGAAAAGCTGAATGTACAACATTCCTGTCTAATCTGTTAACAGCAGTTTTCTCGGAGATGATGATGATGATTATGATTATGATGATGATGATGATGATGATGATGATGATGAGGAGGAGGAAGAGGAGGAGGAGACACTTTCTAAAGTTGACAAAAATCCTAACACAATTTTTTTTTTAAACTCAGAGGAGTTCAGAAAAATGATTTTCGAATGACAGAAAATTATTTTCTTTAGTAAGTCCCCCAAAATACTAGGTCAATATGGAAAACATACACAAGAATATTAATCTTAAATTGGAAAGTAAGTAAGAAAGTAAGGAAAGTAGTACATTAAACTATCAATTCCAAGAAACACTGCCACGATTTGGTGGGTTTATATTCAAATCTCAAGACACGGACTGTGGCAAATCTGTTCAATGCAGCGAGGCTTCAAATTGACCAATCAACACTGTGTTGAACTTGAGGAGTATAAATTACCTGAGCCCAAGCTCTATTATCTGTAGTGGTCAAACACTGGTCAACAGGGCCGGCCAGATTGCTGACCCCCTCCTGACCCACATGTTTCTGTTTAAACAGACTGACCACTACATGGTAGAGAAGGGACGGGCAGTGTAGAGCACTCATGGCAGTGTAGAAAGTCTCCACGTTTTACTGCTGGCCCATCCGAACAATTTGAAACTGGTCACAAAAAAGTTCCTAGATCAAGGTTCTTATTCTCAACATTCGTAATCTTAAAATTCTCATCTTGGGTCATAGTTCATTGTTCGACTCAACTTTATTGTTTGAAATTTTAATACTTTTTAAAATTCACTGTACCTTCATTTAATGTCTTTAAGGTGAAGTGAGGTGAGTTGGGGTTTAACGCCGCTTTCAAGAACATATCATACATCTTTAAGCTTTCACTTCCATATATTGTGTATTTAGTTCATCTAGACTTGCTGAATAAGGAAATTGACTGTATTAAAGACTTAGTTTATTCACAGTCATGGGGCAGGACTGCTCATGTGTTAACTTTGTAAACCTTTAAAGATTGTAAGGCTACAAGAAGTTTGAGAATAGTCATCTAGTGCGCCTTTCCCAAAATGGTGATAGACACTTAAGTATATAGCGTTGTTTGATATTTTATCATCCCACTGGCGGTGAGATGAGGCGAGTTTCAAGAGTACTTCACTTATATCGCAGCTGCTAGTATTACAGCAGGGAGAAAGCCCGCAACGCCATGTGGCTATGCATTGCGGTGAAACCTGCGAGAATAGGCTGGAACTAGCGTATCATGGGTGGTACTATGCTGAAATTCAGTGCAGCATTGCAAACCTTCAAACCACTTGAACGCTTTATTTGGGATTTATCTTGTGTCCAGAAAATAACTCTTTCATGGAATGTAGAGTTGACCCACACCCTTGCTGTAGTCAACCTTGTATGCCCCATCTCGGCATGGTCTAGAATATATGTTCACCTGTCATACAGAATTGAAGATTAACCGTAACTTCATCCAGGTTTGACCTCTATATAACACTGTTGCAGTGAGAGTGAGTTATTGTTTAACATTGCTTCGACAGTATCACAGTCATTAGCGGCGATATTACAGTGTTAGAACCTACATAGAAAAGTTGCATCCCACTGCAATAAAGAGGTTGTAAATCCAAAAACCTCAATGTCTTTATAAATGGTTGGTATTTAAAATAGAAACAATGTATTTTTGTTACTAATAGATAGACTAGCACTGAATTCTGGAGTAATTCTCAAAGATTTTATTAACTAATCTTGATGACATGTGCCTGTGGTTTTTGGGAGATTAAAATGTATATAATAAAAATGTCAGCCGAAATAGTTCAGTTGAAACAAGTTTAAATTAAAATTTCACTTTCACTACACTTATAATTGTCAACATTGCAGTCAATGCGGTGCCAACCTGTGAAAAGTTAACGAGGCAAGTCTGGTGTCTTGGCGTCCCTTAAGAATATCAAATAACCCTTGATCCAAGACATTGTTTTACATTTGGACATGTACTTAATTCTTTGTCATTCACATAGATAACATTTACATACAGTAACAGTTTACACATTGTGGACCACTTTCATTTCCTTTCAACTAAATATCAAGATTGACAGAGAGCATGGATGGGGAGCAAGATTGATGGAGAGCATGGATGGGGAGCAAGATTGACGGAGAGCGTGGATGGGGAGCAGGATTGACGGAGAGCATGGATGGGGAGCAAGATTGACGGAGAGCATGGTTACAGCTAGGTATACAGCATAAGGCTGGATCTTTCTGTAAACATGTGTTAATAATTACCAACTCACAGTAGTAGTTCTCTGACAACATCTGGATACTGAATGAATTTCTTCATGGAATAAATTCTCCAAGAAACTTGCAGTGCAACAATTCTGTCAGGCAAACTATTAAGTTCAAGTAATAATCAATTTTTCAGTTAGAATTCATGAAAATAATATCCTGTGATTTGGCTCAGTAATTCTATTTGAAGTGATTGATTTATTAGTATTTTTTATGTTTATATATCTTCTAATGTTCTACTTGATGTATCAACATTTCAAAATATTTACTGAAAGTACAAACAAGAAACATGAAACACATAATTCACAAGAAGTAGATAATCTTCATGAATATTGATTTCATATAACCCAATTAAAGTATATTATTCATTATTCATAGTAAATATTTACGGCAGACAAGGGCCATAAACTCCCAGAATATTGAGAAATGGCGTAAAAGCACAGCCCATCAAATCGACATCACAACATCTTTGCACGACAATTTGCATGGAAATATTCAAATCAGCTGCACTGTTCTTTTGCTTCTCTTCTCTTTCTCCATTAAGACGTGGAAGCATTTATCTCAGCTGTCAGTAGCGGAGATCAGCCCAAGTGAAACATCGCCTTGTCCCCTCACAGCCAATCAATAAGGAGTCGGCTCGATTTAACGTGCATCTCCAAACTACCTTGCTACATGCTATCTGTCCACTCTTTATCCCACTGCCACAAAACCACCCAGCAAATCACAATAGTCAGAGTCAATCATCTCCACTGTGATATTAAACCCTGCTAAAAGATCTTGCGTTATAACGGAGAGGCGGCAATGTCAAATATTGGCTAGTTAGGAGATTGATAACATATTAGATGGCTCCAATCCGGTTGATTTGTTATCGCTGTATCAAAGGCAGTCCTACAGATGGGTATTATCCAGCACTGGCGCGATAACTCCTATAACTCCGCCCTCATCCATGGCAATACCATTAGCGGGCAGCGTCTGGGCTCAACATCGCCAAGTAATTAAGCCCAGGATGAATAATCATGTGTTGAGGTTTTCTCCTCTCCACAGAACAACACAAACAATTCAAATAGTGAGATAGAAATCCTGTCGTGATTTAACTCATTTAGATCAGTTTCAATTGCAGCAGATTAAAATACAACAGAATTCAGATATTAATTATTTAAGTCTTAACAGGTTCATCAAGTGAGTGAGCGAGTTGGGGTTTTAACGCCGCTTTTAAGAGTATTTCACTTATATCGCGGCTGCTAGTATTATGGCAGGGAGAAAGCCCGCAACGCCATGTGGCTATGCACTGCGGTGAAACCTGCGAGCAGCGGCTGGAACTAGCGAACCATGGGTGGTACTACGCTGAAGTTCAGTGTAGCATTGCACCCAAACCTTACTGCGTGTAGAACAGTTCTCTACTGCAGACAAAGTTGCCGTGCCCCTGGCGGGATTCGAACCCCGGACCTCTTGATCCGAAGCCGAACGTGCTAACCACTGCGCTATCCCGCCCCAGGTTCATCAAGAAAAACATTCTAAAGATGAGAAAATATGGAGAGATGTAGTTAACTTGCTTAAATCATAAATCAACTGTTCATCAATTATTTTTAACGCATATTGACCGTCATATTCAGAAGATAATTCTCAACGACTCTATTCAATGTAAAATTGCTTAATTTCTCGAACAATGTAATCCTAGATGCTAAATCTTTCTTAAATACTTCAGTGTGACTTATATTGCAAGAGCTTTGACATTGATAAATACTACAGCTGTTTATAGAGGTAGGGGTTTTAACAGATACCACCAGCAATGTATGTGGACATTTGGCATTAGTTCAATGTCAGAAATAGAATATTCACGAGCAAAAGAAAAGTAAAATTAAACTGAATGTTCAACAATTATCGTTAGTTACAACCAATTCGAGACATAACTATGTAGATAAGCATGAATGTTCAGATTCCCTTGAAAAAAATATTTGGCAAATATCTTGGGTAAAAACATTCACCTTGCACTAATATTTTGGGTAAAAACATTCACCTAAAAAATCACCTTGTGATTAAACCCATTTGAGGCAAGCTTGTATAATATATTAAGAGAAACTGATTGGACCTGGCTAAGCAACAGCTCCTGTCGGAACATCAAGCCCTGTTTATCTATTATGTACAGGCATGCAAGCAGCACCAAATGTCAAAAGCCACAAAAAAAGATTGGATGATACTCTGCATGCCGTTACAACAGACAGTGTCACGAAGACTGCTTAATATTTAATCAGATTTGTGGGTAGATTTTGTAAATATCACTGTTGTTTCTGTAAAGACTCTCTAATGGCATGAATTGATAGATGGCTATCTGAAGGCTAGGTTTACTTTACTCATGTCAACTTGACACGGAATGGCTGAACCAGCTACGGTAAATCGTCAACATAATACATTGTCAAAAAAAGATCCTCACTTGTTATCGAAATTCCAGGAAGCAGGTTAGTGTCTAGACTTGCTGCAGTTTTATGACAACTTTATTATCAATTTCATTTTCCTGCATTAACCCTCTCACCACCAAAAATCACATAAATCATTTAGTATCTAACGATTTCAAAGTAATGTAACAGACCTAGGGTATTTTGAACATTTGGTTAAATAAGAGACATTTTCCAGTATCCAACGTCATAGATATGAAATGCATAACAGCCATTTGACAGTAGAAAATTATCTGGGAAGTATTGCCAAGAAAAACAACGATCACAATACCTCCCCTTGAATGAACACTGGAAGCAAAGGGTTACTTCCTTGCCACTGCAAGATTTAAGAGTATTCATGTCTTGTCTCATTGTATGGCCCTGCTCCACATTGCCGGCAAGGAGCAATTTCATCAACCCTCCCTTCCCCATTCTAATCTTACTTTGGATAAATCGTATTGATTTCGGTCTGATAGTTACTCAAGCAAAGCCATCTGTTATCACAATGTGTTCTGTATGCATGACGTCTGTTTCTCCGACATGATGGTGAACTTTCATCAACCCATCATATAATTAATGTCATATTCATAATCAATAGATATAAACTACTAAAGGAGAGGTGAAAAGAGTAGGGTAAGTATCTTTTTAATTTGAGGATGAAATCAATTTTAATGGTCAGAGGTTATTGATGTAAGAATAGTAATTTACATTAATGATACCCGGTAGTTAACTTGCAACAAAACTAGTATGTATGATCTCTACCGTATCTATTGTAAAGAACGGACTTAGGCCAAAGTAAAGAGTATTGAGAGATGAATAAAAAGATTATAACTGTTATCTATTTTTTTAGTCTGTCAAACTTGGAAACATTTTTTGTGTAAAGTAAGTTTGTGTAAAAAAACAATTCTGGATTAACTAAACAATTGATGAAAACTAAACTATGCCAAACGTTCATAAATGGTTGTATTGTACATTTTCATAAAATTGACTTTCTAATTTAAGAAAACATGATTCTTTTACGTAAGTTGTCTCAGTTGATCTTTAAATCCCAAATTTGTTATATACAAAATTTTCATGATATAGACAAGACTTTACTATAGTGAAGGACTACTATTTCAAGGTGTTTCAGTTAATTTGCAGTTGCGGGTCTGATCTTTGAGGTCTCCATTCTCCAATTCCAACAGTCCATTGAACATGTCAACTTGTGGCAGAGCGCAAACTTTCATTTGAGACACAAACTCGTGATAAATATTGATCTAAGATTCGGTCGGCCCTCATGAACTGGCGACTCTGGATCTAATGAAGGCTGAGTGAATTTCATAAGCTGAGAACGACAGTGCTGTGGCGCTCGTGGATCTAGAACTAAAGCAATTCAATTACTTGATGACACCACAGAGAAGAAGCAGTTTCGTGTGCCGAGCCTGTCAAATGAAGAAGTGGATTTTTCTCCAGTCTTTCTCCATCTCACAAGAGAGTTTAGTATTGATAGGTTCGACCACATTTAATGCCAGAGCACTTTTCGAGTTTGTGGTGATCAACTGCTCATTCTTTGATGTATTAGTGGGCAGGTGAAAGTTTGGTAACTGATTTCAATAATTGTGTTCATTGACTGCAAGATGTTGTCAAAATGCAATGGTCAAATGCATATCTACAAAAATAAGTCATACAACCAGATTGAGTGAATACATTAATACATTAATGAATAGATTAATTACTATTAAGTAGCCTTCACAGGACAGACATGTTGGACTTAAATGTGATGGTAACAATTTTATTGAACTGTCAACAATCTCAAACTTGAGTTGAATGAAACCTCCTGTTCTGGGCAGAACTGAATGGAATTTCAATGTAACATTGCACCCACACCTAAGAAAACTGGTAAGATCTGAACTCAGGACCACTTGATACAAACGAGCTAATCACTGCACTATCAAGCCAAGCCTGGATATCAGGAAGGCAAATAGAGCTTAAGTTTAAGGTCAAAGGGAGAAAACCCACAAATGGCCATCTCAAATAATCTGAAAAATGCCATCCTGGGGGTGGTCGGACAAAACAACCTGAACACTAACATTAACTAACTTTAATGTCATCTTTTGACATTGCACTAAGTTTACCTTACTGTTTCATGCAAAGGGACCCTGAAAATATAGAGCTCAAAATCAGCAGTAGCCCAAGTGAAAAGGTAGCTGGACAAATAAACCTTTTGACTGGTATTCCATAAGGATAGTTAGAATTTTAAAATGACATGATCCTTTAGATGCATTTGGCTTGTTGAAAAGGCTTTGGGCTAGTGCCTCAGGAAATCAACAATCCGGAACGGCTAATGCTTTGATAAGGTTCACTTCTACTCATGATGGGTGGTAGCGAGACCAAAGTGAAGGTGGTACCAACCTTGACAGGACACGTGGTTCTCCTGGACGAGGCGGACATGTTGGGGGGTGAGGCGCCACACGGAGGGGTGCTGCTTCACCTCGATACTCGCACACACCTGGCTCTCTCCGTGCAGGAAGAAGTTGAAGCAGAAGGACAGGTGCGCACTGAAATAGTCAGGTATTTGTCAAAAAAACATAAATAAATATTGATTTGAAATCAGTGTTGTTCCCAGGTGGCAAGCTGAGGAGGTCATTTTGGCCAATTCTGAAAAGATGGGACTCCTTCCACTGGTAAAAATATCCTACTTGTCAAAATTGTAAGGGACACCAAGCCAAAAAGGTGGAGAAATCTCCATAGGACCCCCTCTAGGAACAACAATGAAAACTACAGAAATATTGCACAGATCAAAATGAAAAACAAACAATACAATAAAGCATTCCAAAACAAACTATATATTTGACTAGTTGCAAGATTTGAAGCCAAACAAGAAAACAAAGTTTTTATTTTAAATTGAAATTGTGGTGGCCAGTAAGACAATGATCAAAGGTGTCAATTGTTAATACGTTAGCTATAGGGTTCCAAACTCCATGAATATTCAGCTCATTTCTAGTTAAAGACTGTGAATTTTTTACAACAAACCTTTTTCATCAATCTGAGCAACAACTGACAATTGGATAAGTGTATAGCTGCAGTATCAATTTTTTTTTTTATTAAAATGACAATGTCTGATCTTGCAAAGCTGCCTATTATGAAATCAGACATACCTTTACAGTTAAAACCCCAAAGTTTAACTTTGCATTCAAGATCAAAGAAAATGGATTTTTAAAATTATTTTTTTTAAAGATGTTATATGTCCTCTTTCTTTCATCTGTTTTGATACAGCCCTCTGTAAACAATACCCAGTCAGCTCAGAGTTGAAAGAATAAACAAACTGTGTTTGAAGCAAGTTAATCGTCAACTCCAATGCATAACAAGAGCTGCCAGACAAAATTAAACATCACTAATCAAAATTCTTATTACAAAGAAACCATCATGGAAAACTATTGATCTAAATTTATCAAATGGGTTCAAAACAAAACCAGTGTCCCAAACTCTTATTTTTTTATAGAAATAAAAGCTTATACAAGATATCTACCTGGCACAACTAAACATTGATATTATTCTTCAGCTTTATTGATATTATTCTTCAGCTTTATTGATATTAATCTTCAGCTTTATTGATATTATTCTTTAGCTTCATTGACATTATTCTTCAGCTTTATTGATATTATTCTTTAGCTTCATTGACATTATTCTTCAGCTTTATTGAAATTATTCTTTTAGCTTTATTGATATTATTCTTCAGCTTTATTGAAATTATTCTTTAGCTTCATTGACATTATTCTTTAGCTTTATTGATATTATTTATTAGCTTCATTGACATTATTCTTCAGCTTTATTGATATTATTCTTCAGCTTTATTGAAATTATTCTTCAGCTTTATTGATATTATTCTTCAGCTTTATTGAAATTATTCTTCAGCTTTATTGAAATTATTCTTCAGCTTTGTTGACATTATTCTTTCACTTTGTTGACAAACCGAATACTAGTTTCATTTCATCATATGTCATCGATAAACTTCATATTTCACGATTGGCACAGCCAAGTGATATAGAAACTTGACCAATGTCGTAAACATAAATACGATACAAGAATATCATTGTGGCACATAAATCATCTTATTACTATAGAACAAGAGGATGACTGAAGTTTTCATTAAATTATTCAGTTAGTAGGTTAATAATTGTAGACAATTCCGCTATGAATATTTAAAGAACATCTTCAGATAAAGTGATATCGTGAAGATCAGAATGATTAGATGATTATCCTTATATTACAAGAGGACGTTCATTATATTATAAGGTAAGTATGTAAACTAGAAACTCTCGCTATCGATATTCACAGCACATCATCAACAAATAAAATGATATCGCGAGGATCAGAATGATTAGGAAGTGTCTATCATCATATTACAAAATGACGAGTGAAGTTTTCATTATAATTATTCAGTTTGAAGGTGCGAGAGTTCGTTATCGATATTAGCAGCTCATCTTCACCAGATAAAGTGATGAACTCATTTACACAAGATCACTTCCTGTTCCCGCTCTCGGTGCTTCAAGCCGACTACAGGAAGTGTTTATATACTTGTACTTCAGTAGACTTTCTCCCACAAGGAGGCTCTTGCTTCATTATACAAACTAAACTAATTAGCTGTTTATCCTCTCAATAATGAAATTAACTAAAAATTTATGAGGCCGATTTTGAACATAATCTAATTTTATGAAATAATTTTTAAATAAGTAGCAAGTTAATTAAATTTTGTTCGTCAATGCAATGTCCATGAACTTTTGACAAGAAGGAATTTTTTCTGCTACAGTCAGTATGAATGATTTTTATTTTGGAAAAGTCAGTTATTTTGAATTTTAATCCTTAATTACTTATTTTTTTAATTACAGATTGACTTTACATTCTGGATTGAAAAAGCTGACATTATATACTTATTTAGATTTTAAAGTTCATTTCAAATAATTTCTTAGTCAAAATATATAATATTCCAATAAAATATTATTCTTTGATTTAAAATAAAAGTAAAAACAGATACAATCTCGCATGATATTTGCTTTCAACACTGAAATTTCAAAGGGCGTCTAATGAATATTCCATCCCACAGCCACCATCATTACAAGTGTCATTACCACACACACACACTACGCTCTACGCCTGACCTAGTTAGCATAGCTTCACCATCACCAACAATCCATGTCAACACAGCAGGCCAATATCACACTACTTACACACAATCAGGGCCACTTACAACAACCAGCCAGCCCAAGCAGAGCATATCAAACACACCATTTCTGTCAATACAGCAGTCCACATAGTTCACTACACAGTTAGGGCCATGACATTCTACAGTTCAGCCCCAAACGAGAACACCGTTGTCGGATGGAATGTGATACAACATGAATGAAGCATTTGGAGGTTGGGTTGTGATACGGGTGGCTGGTTGTACACCTCAATGTACTGTGTGTACTGTAGAAAGTCCACACAAAGAGTTAGTGGCTGGGAGTAGCAAGTGAGACAGTTGGCGGACAATTCCCATTTGATAGACAAGAGGCAGGGTTGGGATCACACACAAGCTTGTACTGTGAGGAATGTTACCTGCTGACTAATCATTACATGAATATACGGGAGTGGGACAGTAGTAGTAATTTAGTAAAACTCCATAAACTCAGTGACGTATTAAGTCTTTGAAGGGAATTTAGGTGAGGAGAGTTGGGGTTTAATGCCGCTTTCAAGAGTATTTCACTTACATCGCGACTGCTAGTATTATGGCAGGGAGAAAGCCCGCAACACCATTGCAAAACAAACGGATACAGGTTGTTAATTTATTTCAGAAATCTTTATGAGACAATGTACAATATTTCCTCCAATCCAGGCGCTTATTTTTTCAGCACCCCTTGACCCTACTTATTAGAGGCCCCGCGCTTTTTGGAGACAAAGCGCTTATTTCTTTAATAGAAAATTGAAATTTACTAAGGAAGCATTAATCTAATGGTTTAGACCTGGCGCTTATTTTCTCAACGACCCTTGACCCCCGGCGCTTATTCGAGGCCTGGCACTTATTAGAGGAAATACGGTACTTTATCATGAAAAATATCAATCCAAGATCTCCAACAGTTCCTGTTACCAAAAACTTAATTCCAGAACAAAGAATGAGACTGGGGGCTTTATAAGAAAAACTGCAATCTACAATCTGCAATGATGTGAATAATACAGAAAATTTTCCATCCATACATCTATATTCAATCGGGCAAGTTTCTCATTTCTAAACATACATAGAGGCTAGTGGCTATTAGAGGAAATCTACTATCTACAATCATGTGTGAAATATGGAGATGTTTCCCCGGAGCAGGGGATGATGGGAAAATCAATGACGAGTAACCTCCTCTCATGTCATCCCGTGTTTTAGCTTGCTAATCCCAATACCCCACAGACGTTCTCTTTGCCGGCCAGTAAATAATTGATATCCAATTCCATGCCTGGCTTACCCTTCTCCTATAAACCATCGAGGCTAACACATTATTTTGTCTGGATACATTGTCGCTTGGAGGGCAAGTCGCATCAGGTCAAGATTGGATTGCAATTTATATAGGATTACGTATGTTCATTGTATATAATGTATATCCAGTGTTATTAACCTGTATTGTTGAACATTTCATAACAATGGGTTCAGTCAAATTATTAGACCTTCATGCAGAGTAACACATCATTTTTTAATCAGTTTACAATAGTCATTCTGTATGTGAAAATCACTTATATCTTTTGCCTGGATACGTTCTGCATTTGGGGAACCGCATAATTCAAATGAAGTCACCACCTCCAAGAGGATTTCGTATAACGGGGGTTACTATTATTGTAGGGGAAATGCTCAAAATTCCACTGTAGCCTTGCACTGCTGTGAAACCTGAGAGTGTTGGCTGGAACTAGCGATTCACGAGTGGAATGAATTCTGATGTTGCATTGTACCCAAACCTACACAATTCTTATTTCTAAGTTGCCAAGCTCTTGGCAGGATTTGAACCCTGGATCCCTTAAAGGCGCTGTAGCACGTTTTTTCGCTCAAATAAGTCGATGAAATGTATTTGAAAAATAATGTCACCAATAGTAAAACACCCTTCTCTCTTCGAAAAGACAAGTTACAAATGAGTGTACATGGTTCCGTAAAGCCATGGGAATCGTTTTTGTCATTCGAAATAATAAAATGTGTTCACAATAAAATGGCCGCCATGCAATTTTTGCTTTATACGCAACACCGTTATTACCACTACGGATAATTGGTTTGTGTAATAAGATGTTTTACCCTCTGAAGTAAATATAAATGACATAAACTATCATTATAAATGGGAAATTTGAAAAAATAAAATTTGCAAAAAACGTGCTACAGCGCCTTTTAGGGCTGTAACGATTCATCGATACCTACGATACAATCGTAGCCTGGGATATTGTGATTATTGTATCGTGAGGTTCCTGTATCGTGATACACTAAAAATAGATTTCACTTACTTAAAAATGAAAAGAGAACCTTAGTGAACACTATAAAACTAGCTAGTGTTGTGCAGTAACAGTAACTACAGTAAGCATGAAGCAATCTGATTCATAAATAACTGTTTTTAGAAAAAAAAACTGTTTTAATCTTTGATCATCTCATAACACAAAATTTCCACCATCTTGAAAATTTCACAAAATTTGCATGAAATTTTACTTTAAACAATGTATCGTGATACATTCTGTATCGTCTGTCTGTATCGTGATACATATCGTATCGTGAGATTTCCCATGATACTCAGCCCTAGCGCCTTTAATCTCAAGTTTAACAAGTGTTTGCCACTAACATGGCAATGAGTTTAGTAGGACACATCATTTGGTCAAGTGTCATAGTCACCTTGAAAATAAGGTCAAGGTCACCAAAATTGACTGGTGTCTGTGTCATCCCCCAATGTAGACCGACACCAAATTTGACAACTTTGGGTGCTTGGGTTCATGAGATATTGCGTTAACAAGAGTTCGAAAAGTGGTCAAAGCATTGTGGTGACATTGAAAATAAGCTAAAGGTCATCAAAATCGACTGGTGTCTGCGTTAACCTCCAATATAGGCTGTCAGCAAATATTAAGACATTATGTCTAACCGGTCATGAGATATCATGTTAACAAGAGACAGTAAAGTGGTCGAAGTGTCATGTTGACCTTGAAAATATGGTCAAGGTCACCAAAATTGACTGGTGTCTGCGTCAACCCCCAATGTAGCCTAGCACCAAATTTGAAGACTTTGGGTTCATCCAGTCATGATATATCGCGTTAACAAGAGTTTGAACAGTGGTCAAAGTGTCGCAGTGACCTTGAAATTAACGTCACAGTCACCAAAATCGACTGGTGTCTGCGTCTTCCCCCAATGTAGGCTGACACGAAATTTTGAAAACTCTTTATTCAACGCTTCATGAGATATCGCGTTAACAAAAGTTTAAAATCGACTGGTGTCTGTGTCTTCCCACAATGTAGGCTGACACCAAATTTTGAAGACTTTGGACAAAACGCTTCATGAGATATCGCGTTAACAAGAAATGTTACGTACGGACGCCGCTGAATACATAGTCCCCCGTTCCGCAAACTATCCACTCAACTATCCTGACACTGTACTCAAGGAATCAATGACTATCATATCAGTGAAGCATACAATTCAGTTCAATTAGTGCAATTTTTTTATTTAATACCTAGGACCATTTTTTCTAACAATGTTTTCTAACAATGAGCTACCACAAGAGAAATGGTGGCTAAGTTAGCATTGTGGATTTGACAAGATTGTTCTTCAAGTAGCAATATTACTCGACATCTATAAAGAGTTAACAACTCAGTGACAAAACTGCATTCAGAGACTAAGTCAAAACCATCTAAGCTCTAACACTAAGTCAGCTTCGCACAAGTGGCCACTGAGCTCTAAGTACCACCATGTATCTCTTCACGTCCAATCCACTGGCAAATTTGCAATCAAAGACTTCGCTTCCAGTACCCTCTCTACCCTGACAGAGCCATCACAAAGAGACAAGGTAGCTCCTACTACTGAGTTAGCTTAGTGCAAGTGGCCACTGTGTCTAAGTAGCAGCAATGTGTATCACATCAATAAAGTCTACAATTCAGTTAACAGCGACAAGAAACATTGGCCGCCATAGACCGTCCACGCTGATCATGTTGCCAAACAATCAATAGTCGTGGACATAATTGCTGATAACTCCGGGGTCAAGCTTTCATTGAGATCAATATAATGGACCATCCCATCAATGGCGGCGAGTACGATTGATTCCACACACGGCTGATAACTGCCAGCCGGCTTGTCTGTATTGTCTGCTTATCGAGAGGAACTAGCTGTGTCAACACTACAGGAAACACTGTTATATCCGGAATTTTTCTACAGTGGTCAATAGTCACCGTCCTGCTTAAATGTTAGACCTCTAACTTACTGTGATGACACTATGGTAAGATTGTGTTAATTGGTGGTCAGAATGGACTACCGGGCTAATTTCAAACCCTGTAGTGATATTATTGTTCTACAAATCTGAAATATTTCTACACCTATACCTAAGAGTAAGAATATTCAATGGTAGCTTTTCTTATGTCATTGGTCAAACTCTGACTATTCATGTCGTCAGAAAGGTTTGGCAGTAATGAACTATGGGACAAACCTGTTAAATTGTTTGTATTTTTATAGCGGTCAATATCAGCATTATTTGAATTTTCTAGATTTAACACTATAGCTAAGGACAAGAAATATCTTGGCTTTCGAGATTTGAAGCAACTGCGTAACATTAAGTAGTATGTAATTTTTGTCTTTTATATCTTTATTTAGCTGGTTAATTTATGCAAATTTTTGGGTTTTCTTAATAGTACTCGATTACATTTCTACGACACACTAAAACTTTCAATTTGATTTCACTTGCATGGCTGTGTCTCGTATTAATACAAACTGCACTACGGCTAGGCCTACAGTAATTGCTGAGAAAGTTACCAGCATTGAAGTGCATCCAATATCTATTTTTAAAAAATAATAGTAACAATGAAAGAATCTGAACATTGTTGAACTGACCTTCTGTCCGAAGTACTGCCTTGGTCGTACGGTTGAACAAACCATTTCCCTAGTCGGACAAAGTTCTTTGATAATAAACATCTGAAAAAGAAAGAAAATGGTATAAATCTCATGACAAACCTTTTAAAAGGCATTATGATAAACAAGTTTCTTTCTATTTCGGCCTATAGCCTTAATTTAAACATGTGATTCAATTTAACATTTTCATACTTTATGACTTTACATAAGTCATTCAACACTTAATTGTGACCTGATGTGGAATTGGAATTAACATTATTTTCGTATGAAAATATATATCAAAAGTTGAAACAATATTTGAATACAAAAAACAGTATGAGCTATAATTTTTCACAGTATTTAATTATATGGGAAACGCTGTTTTTCAAGGCATTATCATTTGCAGAAGCCACGAACTAGTCCAGTTTGTAAAGAGTTAAATAATCCTTCTATTTTACCTAGAAATTGTTTTGTTCCCACCACTTGTTTATGCAGTGAGCAAGGAGATAAGAGGAAGGGCATGTTGTTGCGGTGTGGGTACAGCTGGAAGCAGCCAAGAGAAGCTTGACATTTACTAATTATAACATCTCCTTCTGGCCTTTAGTCCCCCAGACACTTCAGAGCTGAGCAACTATTTTTTCCTCTACTTAATCGCTCAAACGTATCTTCCAACACACATCAAATTACGCCAAGCTGATTCAGCAACGACACTGAGTCTTTAATTTGTAGATAAGATTTCTTCCTGAACATATACTTAATTGAAAAACGATGTTATCATCATCCTTGGTTTTCAGTAATAAAACATGTTAACTCTCCTTCAGCTGAAATAATTTCACATAATGACATATGCCTGAAGCTTGAGGTGAGGTGAGTTGAGTAGGGGTTTAACGCCGCTTTCAAAAGTAATTCACTTATATCGCGGCTGCAAGTATTATGGCAGGGAGAAAGCCCGCAACGCTATGTGGCTATGTACTGTGGTGAAACCTGCGAGCAGCGGCTGGAACTAGCGAACCACGGGTGTTACTGCGCTGAAATTCAGTGAAGCATTGCACCCAAACCTTACTGCGTGTAGAACAGTTCTCTACTGCAGACAAAGTTGCCGTGCCCCTGGCGGGATTCAAACTCCGGACCTCTTGATCCGAAGTTGAACGCGCTAACCAATGCGCTACACCGCCCCCTCAGAAGCTTGAGAAGGGTTAACAGGTGTCATGATGTTAAAGACAATGCCAATGCATGAGCTTGCTTTCTTCAACATGGCTTTACATGGCATTCTCGTCTCTGGTAATAATCTTGGCATCGTTATCAATCACTTCTAATATTAACTTAATTGTGAAAGTCGTTGTCTCAGGAAGTTTGTATCTTAATTCAGCAGTTTAACGATTAAGCAAATGATTAAAAGCTAACCCTTTAAAATATGCAGTGTTAAAAGTACAACTAAATCCTTTAGCTCAACAGGTATTACATTATTCTGAAGTAAAGATTAACATCAGACACTGGTACTATCCTGTCCAAACTTTTGGCTTGTTATCCACATTGGTCAAACTACAAAATTCCATTACTATAGGCCTTTGCATTCTAAGGAAGTCGTTCCCAAGGTGTGACCCCTATTGTGTGCCCAGAGCCCTTCTAAGGAGAAATAAACTTCTAAGGAGACAAAAACTGCATACTGTAATGATAAATGACTTAAAACTGCCATGCAGGGACGTAAATGTCAAAGAAACTTGTCTTAAATGGTTGAGATGATTTTTTAAAATTATTTATTTGTTCACTTATGTCATGAATGGCCAAGTCAGATAAAGAGACCTAAATACTCTTCCTACTGTGTCATTTATTGTTTTAAAACAAGTTAGTAAAAAGCATATTTCAAATTATATAATTATTTTTTAGTTACTTACAGATACAATTATCTTCTACCACCTGCATCTGATGGCGAAAAGTCCTTGAATGAGGTTAGCAAAAATTACCTTTGGCTAACTAAAGTTGGATTATCATACGGTAAGCCCTATCAAATGCAGTATGATGGCACGGGTATTAGTAGGTGGCTTAGTCCCAGTTAACATATATCAGAGACATAACCTGCCTACCTTACCATCTTGTTACAGGTGACATAAGTGTGTGATCAAGTCAAGGAAACGGCGGCGACAACCCACGTTAAGTCAGGCCGGCAGAGCTCTGGGCAAAACCGTGTAAATAGAGCCAACAATGATAGTTATGTGCTCTGCAGTAAAGGCTTCTCCATTTGTGTGACCCGTTATTGAGTAGGCGACAAATGACTCTAGATCCGAGGTCTTAATGTCACATAGTTTACTGCCTCGCTCGGAGATCAATAACCAATATTGTGAGCAAGTGGGCTCAAGATTATTTCACTTATATCTCGGCTGGTGGTTGTATAGAGCAGAGTCAACAGTATCACCACGGTCACCGTCCTGTCTTGTGAATTGTTTCTCTGCCATGGTGACCTATTAATTGATTAATCTTCTTGGCATTCTTGTTTTAAAGTTAAGTATGACGTTTTTCATTTACTATGGTGACCATTTAACATGCACTTTTTTCAAATGTGTTACTCTGTCTTGAGGAGGTGAATAGAGCTTTTATAGTAGAAGTAATCACCAGTGATACCTGTGTAATTTGGAGTGACATGCTTACCAGTAGTGATACATCCTTCAAACTCTGTAATCTCAGTTTTTAGTTCAATATTTGGGTCTTCAAAAAACCAATTTCAATGTCCGTTGTGACCCAATTACATATTTTCATGTTCTGGTGTTATTGTTCAGGGGTCCAAATTAACCTTTTCAATGCAGTAGCCATTCGGAATAGTGTATTTCTAAAATTACTAGTCCAGGCTTATTCCAGCTAGCCAAATACATCTCCAGGATCATTTCACCTCAAATTTTAACTAGTCCTTCGGACTACCAATTTTTAAACTCTACTAGCCCAGCTTCTTTTTCACTAGCCATGGGCTACCGGACTAGTTCCAATTTCGAACCCGCGTTGTTCTAAGTAAGTTAAAGCTACTGTCATCCATCTTATGATTGTTTCACCAATTTATAGGACTTCTCAATAAATTTTAAGTTGTTAGCAATTTCATATTTGTTTTTGGCTATATCTTATTGGTTATCTAGTTGATAGCAATTCCCAGACATTTCATGTTCTTGTATCTGGTTCATTCTCAGACTTCATAACATACCTGACATACATTTACTCTTATCAACATTAACCAAGATAATAAACTGAGATAAAGTTAGTATAAATTCACGACAGAAAAATATTTAAACACTGTCAAGTCCCAAACTATCATTTCATTGGTCCAAAACCTAGTTAATGCTAATACCTATCGAATACAAAATCTTTGTTTGAAATGTTCATGCTAGATGGTTATTCATGAATAAAACAAGAAGCCAATAAATTCAAGTGAGTGGGTGAGTTATTGTTTAACTCTTTCACCACTGGCCAACCACAGCATGCAATGCCAGGCACACTGGCTAACCAGAGACTATGACGTTGTGTACCCTGAGCTCCCAGACAGACGTCAAAATGACTTGTACATAGTTTTGTCTTTGCTCTTTTCACAAGCTTTTTTGTGTAAAATATTGCCATGCTGCATATCATGTTCAATCTAAGATAATTCTCAATAAATCTGGAACTTATTTCAATTTGATTTAAATATCGAGAATTATGTCAACTATCGTTTGAAGTCTCGTTTCCGGTAGTCATGTGATCAAAAACTACGAGATCAGGAAGTAGAATTACGATTCTGTCAACACGACTTGAATTTTGGTTTTTCGGTCTCTCGGGTATTCGCGCAAAGAATTATCGACCGAATATTCGGCCGCTAGGGTGTCAGATTTGTTACGTCACGCGGATATTCGAGCGCTAGAGATGAAAGAGTTAACGCTGCTTCGGCAGTATCACAGCCATTAGCAGTGATCCAATAAATTCAAAGCTAATAAATATCTTCACAAGATGCCATAGCAATCAACGTCGGACGGAGTGTTACTAACAACTTGACACTGTACTGATTAAGGCTGTGCAATATTATCAATAAAAATTGAGGCAATACACAGCCCTAGTACTGATGAGTAATTGTCTGATCTCAAACAAAACTTTCATTTACTAAATAACAGTTTTGTTAAACTGTCAGTGACGTTGTGTAAAGAGGCTGATCATGCTTTGCATGATCAGTGTTGTTCCTAGAGAGGGTCCTGGGGATATTTGCCAACCTTTTTGACTTGGTGACCCTTAAAATTTGGAGAAGTAGGATACTTTTACCATTGCAAAGGGTCCCACCTGTTCAGAAATGGCCAAAATGACCCCCTCAGGAGATCACCCAGGAACAAAACTGATGATTGTCCCTAATTGCAAACCTTCAAAACCTTGATGACATCATTAATGAAAGTGTTTGACTAACCTTTCAATGAGGTTGTGTAAAGCCTTGAAGAGCAAAGTTCTGCATTCGTAGGAGAGTCCGCTATCCTTGTCTTTCTCCTTATCCCAAGATCCATGCTCCAGATCTGAAATTGACAAAATTAAAAAATAATAAATCATACTCAAACATTTATGAACAAAATTTTAATTTTAATTTTTTAATTCACACATTCAATGATTAGTCAGACATCTAAACAAACTTAAAAAATTTTTAAGAAAATAATTTGCAAACCAATGCAAATATTACAAGTTTGAAAATTAAAATGTTCTTTTTGAATTCACATATCATTACATATGTGACAAACATATTGTCAAATTTACTTTCAATGAATTTTGTGTTCATCTAATAATTGGGATTTTTTAACAATAAAATGATGCTAGTGCAAGTTATTAGGTTGTCTGTCCAGTTATTGACTCTTGATAATTATTTGCAGGGATATTCTGTGAAAGGATGAAACTATGCTTAGCTACTACAAATACAATTTGATGACCTGAGAATAGTTGAATTATAATAAACGAATGCAATAGATTTGCAATTAATGTATGTGTCTAATTACATCCTCATGTGTTTTGAATAATTGTAAAAATAATCCTGTCACTTTAGTA
Source organism: Gibbula magus (assembly GCA_936450465.1). Taxonomy (NCBI): domain Eukaryota; kingdom Metazoa; phylum Mollusca; class Gastropoda; order Trochida; family Trochidae; genus Gibbula; species Gibbula magus. The sequence goes on from OW388295.1 coordinate 14,291,957, forward strand.
AAATCAAATTCATTTTTGTACATTTCAGTTAAATCTTGGAAGCTGTGATAAATGTATTCAAATTCTTTCAATTGTAAAGAATTGCTGAACTCTTCAAAACTAAAAGAAGGGGGGTGCGGCTACCAAACACATAGAAAACCAGGCGGTTGACAACTTTAAGGGTAACGTTTCGCCACCTGTGATAGCGGCTTCCTCAGACTAAAATGAGTTTTGTTCATGTTGCTAAACAAAAAGCTGAGAAAATTTGACACTTCTAAGCAATGATATATATTAAAACATCAACAATTTATTAAAACAATGCAATTTGTCGTGAAAAAAATAAATAAAATAAAATTTATTTAAATTCACTCAAAGGCAATTAAAAGCACCTAAATGTCTTCTTAAATTTCTTATTTATTAATCATTTATCATTCACATTATCCAGTATTCTTGATTGTAAAATGATGGAATGGAAGAAATAACCGCTGAAAGAGCAATGTAAACCCTGAAGATAATTGACCTACTTATTTTTTTAAATACCTCAAATATTATGAATTTTAAACCGTGTCTCCTATAATAAATATTTATTCATACTGCCTAGCAATGAGAAGAAACTCAATCTGACAATAAATCCATAGAACAGAGCAACAGCCAATTAATAATTTACTTTCACAAGTAAGCTAATATCTAAGGCACATTAAGCCTCAGTCCTGCCACATAATCAAGCAATTCAACAATCTATTATTCAGCAAGGTAATCGATTACGGTTCTGCAGCAAGTGAGGAAGAGCGGATATAATTACCACTGTTAGTTGATTGTCAGTGTGCAGGTAGCTAACGAGATGGTACCTGGATGCTTTCCAACTCTGCAGGCGTGAGGGGGGTAGAATGGGAGGGAGGGGGGAGAGGGGGTTCATGAAGGCAACTGCTTGCTTTCTCTAGTTCCCATGTCAATTAATTTTCTTAAAAACTTTTGCAAACACAAGGCATTATTATAAAGCTTTTTGCTACATTTACCAATGACAATGAAACTAATGATTTCCAATAGACGTCACAATCCAAACTTGCAATATTAATGACTCAAAAAGACCCAAAATATTTTAGGAGTAATCTGATCAAGGAAAGAGACTCAACAATTTCCAATATGCTTGTCAAATAATAGGAAGTGTTAACATCACCGCCGTTACCCTAGCACAACACTGTTATATCTTATCTTATCTGCAAGCAATAATATTCCAGGTCTATGCCTATCGTCCTGTATAAACAAGGCAACTGTAAACATTCCCTCAGCATACAGCCATGTTGTGACATTTACGTTTTGTTACTCAAACCCACCGCATTGGCAAAAACATGTTACGGGAGAAATTACAGCTATCAGCGATGCCCGTTCAACAAGGCCTTATCAATCACTCTACCTTTGAATTATCCGAGCAGCTAATACGAGGTGTAATGTAGGTCGCACATAGCGGAGAAATTGCGGCTTTATGAAATGTGGAGGAATGTTAAGCAGGGTAGGAGGTAGCTGTTGAGCACTGGAGGAGGGTGCAGACGTTTCTCAATTACCATGTGAAACACACACCGGCCTGAAATCACTGACATAACTCGTACAGCTCCAAAGACATGGGATACAGCGGAAGCCAAGCTTCTAACATTCACCAGCTAACTCTGTATTACAGGTCTGTCTCAAGTTAGCTCATGGCTAAGCTCAAGTTATTCCCTTTGTTAACAAGTTGTGGGTAGTGATCACTCCTAATGGTTCAGCACTTATCAAATCTGCATCTACGACATTGGCCTTTGACAGTCACTATATAAACAGATAAGAGTTTGCGGTAACTTTTCCTTCCGAATATTCATCCTTTATCTATCCATCTTCAATTCAACATTTGGTGTTCATAATCACTCCACCAACATGTCCACAGATTTGTCCCATATTAAATCTATCCATCAGTCGATCTTACATAAGACTTTGAAAACCACTATAAGTATATTCTACTGAGTTGGTCTGCGAGACTCTCTACCTCTATTAACATTGGTGTGTCTAGTGACTGAACTTGCAAATGTGTCTGTCCTGTCATCTGTCTAGCTGTGGTGTTGCATTAGATAATGCTAAAGTCTTCTTGTGGGTCTATAACTGTCCAAAATCTGAAACCTCAAACTCTTCCATATATGGGGGTCGTTGCACAAAACAACCTAACACTAAGGTAATTTCCGTAAATAATCTACAGGTGTTTTGTGCAACAACTACCTGAACTTTTCAAGACCTTAATTACAAAATCTATCCGTCCAACATCTCCGCAGTGAAAGAAACTAACCTGTTCTTAGCCAACAAATTGAGGTTATCTGTAAACGTTTTATTCATCGACCACAAAAAGAAATGCCTTTGCACTTTGTCTTCGTGACCTCCCTTTCGATATACAAGCTTGTTTATTTGACATGTAGGTCTATCTGTCAGTTGTGATATCTGACATTGCGTCTAGTCTGTTTTGTCTGTAACTTGTTGAACAAGATTACTCATCCAAAATTCCTAGCTCATGAATGCCTGCCTCAAATCAAACTCGACCCACTGTGTCAATCCATCATTTCAGGGAATTTGTCCTTTTTACATGAAGCTTTTATTCCCCAGATTCATATTATGAAAATTGTTCTCAAGTTGTCCATCAGGTGACATCTGCAGGTGGCTGACATATCATGATCACTATATTTTTTTATTGTACAATATCTTTTCCCTAAAATTTCACCTAATAAAACCCACAGGTATATGACGAATGAAATGGTTCAAAATAATTTCTATCAAATCTACAATACTCAATCTTTTATTTATGCAATTCGTCAGCGGTACGTAACACTCTCGTTTCCAACTTGCACTTGCATGTCAAACAGTCTGGGTTATTTTGTTTTACCTTGTTGACACTGCCTCCCTGTTCCTGAAGCAGATATGTTTGTCTATGCTAATGAAGGGCAGTGGAGGCAGGTAGGATAGCTCACATACAGCTCCCACTGAAGCTCAGTGCTTCAAAATAATTCTGTTGAACACCAAGAGATGTGACTTCTTTCAAAACCTGCAAACACATTGTAGGATGGCTCACACATACAGCTCCCAACTGAGGTGAGGTGAGTTGGGGTTCAACACCACTTTCAAGAATATTCCACTTTTATCACAGCTACTAGTATCATTGCAGGGAGAAAACCTGTAATACAGACACAGTCACAGCAGACAAAGTTGCAGAGCCCCTGGCGAGATTTAACCACGGCCCTCTCGATCCGAAGCTGAACACTCTAACCACTGCCCTATCCCGCCCTGGTTCCAAGCGAAGCTGTTTCAAAATAATCTTGTTTGACATAAGATGTGACTGCTTAAATGCACGGAGAAAAGCTGCACACAACATTGTGCTACTATGAAAACAGTGAAACCTGTGAGCAACCCCTGGAACCAGTCAACTTTGAGTGCTGCATTGATATACAATGAAACTTGTTTAAGTTTCAATTGCTGATAAAGTGGATCTCTTGATTGGAAGACAAACTACTACTGTGCTATCTGACCATATAAGTTGCTTCATTGTACAGGACACCCCATATATATGCAACAAACTTAAACATAACTGAAAAATATGCCATATTATCATTAGCAAAAAAACATCCAATTGTTCCGAGTCAATCCACAGTATTTCACAGCTACACCAACAATCTAATAAACCTTAATAAGTGTAATAGCCATTAACCTAACAGCTCATGTGTCTAAATTAATTTAATAGGCTTATCACATATAGCCCATGTGAACCATACTGATCCATTAACAGTCTTATCAACACTCATAAAAATGTCCTTCACAGCCCAGCTTTATCAACAGTGTTATCAATAATTATAAAACTGTCCAATAGTCCACTGTAAAGCACACATTATAAACACCTTAATTATTAACAGTTAAAAGAAGACAAGTCTTGTCTTGGTGCTCTTGCAACATCTCCAAAACTTTGCAAAAATCTAACCACCAATTGTTTATTTGATAAAAAAAATTCACATCTCCAAAAATCGACAGCCAAGTAAATATGTCAAATAGTCCAAGGTCACTGAACAGCATATCTCCAATATACCAATGACTAAACCATCAACAATTAATCTATTTGCTCCTTTTCATCCTGGATCCGCCCCTGAAAATGACCGATTCTTGCACACCAAAGATTATGGTAATCTGTGATCAAGCATTTAATCAGAGATTATCAACAGTCAAAGTCCAACGTACTACATTTCTTTCACAGCAGACCATGGCTATGTTTACAGCCCAGAAGCACATGGGGTGTAGTGAGACAGGAGAATATACACATACACACAATCACTGGAGTCACCTGCCTTGTTAGAGACACAGAAGAGAGGGAATTATTCACTTCTCCACACCTCAGGAGCTGCTTACAAACAGATGCACACCTGTCTTCCATCAGCCGATACCATAGCGGCAGACATCGGGGAAATACATCACGGTCTGAGACTTGCCCTGTTTCACTAATCAGCCTGCTCTACCAACAGACAAGCACATGTGATACCAAACTGACTGTCTCTCTGCATCATGGAGCTTTCAGCCAATCAATGTCACTGACCTCTTGCACAAAGAGCTTTCCACCAATCAATGAGACTGACCTCAAATGGGCCAGTCCGTTAAATATATTTATTCATACTCTGCTTTGACCAGCAGGAGGCTTGGTTTGATGCCTGGATTTCACTAGAATACCGGGAGTGCTTCTGAGTTCTGACTGCACCAGTTGGAGTAAACAAATGTTGGCTCCTCGATCTGATCGTAAGTCGGTGCACTGCACAGCGACTCAGTGGGACAAGTGGAGAGACGCTGGCCAGACAGAACAGAGCCGAGAGACTCTAACGTCACTACAAGCATGTTTATTAATGCCTTTACAATCTTCTCAGTTGTGCATAAAAAATCAATAATGTTCTGATAGGAGCCAATGAATGAACATTCTTAGGACTTCAGTTGCATTGATTGTCTGATCCTTATGTTTTCAACCCAACCTTTGTGTTTGTTCAGGGGAAAAAATCCACATTGATAGCTATCTATAGTAGGCTGATAATTGGCTTTGAAGTCGATAGAGTAGAAATATACAAATACAACTCGAATGATCACAAATTTCTTTGTGTTAAAAAAAAAATCAAAAATACATATCTGATATTCATTTGTAACTAAAAAACAATTGGTGGATATATAGCAAAATTCACATATTTTTTAAAATTGTTGCTAGTTTTTTTTTTCGGAATTGTCTTTGAAGCAAGTTTATTTTTTTATTTTTTTAACAGCATATTAAATCTAAGACTTACTTGCTGTAGGTGTCCGAGGTAAAAGTACATTTCAAAACAATCCTACAAGATGACAGATCAGCAATCAACATTCTGTCACAATCAAATCAGCCAAGTCAATTATTAGAATATCAACCCAAGTGTCAAAGGCACGTATCAGATTGTTTATATGTTCAAATTTGCCATTTAAATTTATAAAACTTTACGCCCTATAATTTTACTTAAGAGGGTTAAACATCCCACAACGTGACTCAATTCTTCTAAGTATTCATAGAAAACGGTCACATATAAAACTAGAATTGCTAACGACTATTTTAGTGTGAACACCTTTAAGTAAATCGAGAATGGGAAATATATTCCCATTGCTTAACCGAACAATTCATAAACTATTTTTTATCGAGGGGGATGAGGATTGTTTTGTAATTATGTTGGTACCATTTCTTTTCCATTTTGTGAGATCTCTTTATTTTCATTAGAAAAGGTCCTAGAGCCTTTTAATCTTACAGAAACTGTACTGATTTAAATAAGATATCCATTTCTATCCATTTCTCAGATAATCTGGCTTGAGGCAGCCAGCAGGTTAACATATCCTACTTAAACGCTGTCCCCTAATCACACTAAAGAGTTGATGTTTACACATTATGCAAACTACACTAATGGGCCTGCAGAGCTCTTGACCTATATTCAGACAAGCCAGAGCCTCTCACAGTAGACATAGTGCACCATATTGACAGCAGTGCGAGCAACAACAGTAAATAATTTGGCATTATTTGACTTGCTGATCACTGCTCTCATCTTCTGATGACATTGAAATAATGTTAAAATTAGTGTAAATTCAATTGGTCATACTCTGTTGAATAGAAATGATATTTTCTAAATGAACAATTTTCAGGTAAATGGTTCCATAGCACAGGAACAGCATTGGCAAAGACTAACAGAATTTCAGAAATTCACTTTGTCACAGCCATCAGGTGTGTTTGATTTATTGCAGGTCTTGACTGTCTAGCTTGCATTGTGTATCAACTATGGTACCTTTTTCTATGGCACTTACTTGTGTTGATTAACTTACTACAGGCTATATACCTACATACTTATCTACTCTATATTGAAACTGACATCAACATAATGACACATGATGAACTAGTGCAAAAAAGTCATATCTTCATGGTTCATAAATTAACAACATTCCCAAACTAGCATTTTCATATTGAAAATAAATGGACACATTTCATTACATGTAAAATCACTTTATGCAAATTAATTTCTTTGTTTTGGTCATTTATGCAACCTTCATATTTAACACACACATTATATATATATATATATATATATATATATATATATATATATATATATATATATATATATATATATATATATATATATATATATATATATATATATATATATATATATATATATATATATATATATAAACATTGTGAAATCACTGACATAACATATCATTCTAGCATTAAACTGATAAAAAATCTAGAAAAAGTATTCTGTAAATGAGATGTGGGGACTCTTAGTAGTTACAAGAAGACAAGAAACACTCCCCACAATTCTACACCATGCTGCAATGGTAAAGTTGCTGTGAGCACAACTGTGTGATAATCTATGTTGACAGATACAACTTGCAAAGCAGCAAAGTGTGGAATGGAGAGTTATTAAGGAGTTCTAGATCACGTTGGACTGTTCTCTCACTGTATTGGCCTATATTATCATCACTCTCCACTATGCAGATGCCAGACTTCTGTGGGAGGAATGTTGATAATGCTAAATACTGGGCAATCGTTCAAGCTTTTATTCCCCGTCAGGTTTTGTACAGCCACGAAGAGCAAGCTTACCGCTTACATCAGGGATGTTACGATGGGAACTAATACAGACTCTCGGAGCTCTGATTAGCGAAGGAGAATTGGTTTCTATTCTGTAATACAAGGATGAAAGTGGCCTTGGAAAAAAGCTTGAAAATGTAGAGGGAAAGGGACAATTTATAAAGTCACCCTCAATTGATTTAATTGAAAGAAAATGTGCTCTCAGATTAGATATTTGTTTATGTTAAAGACAAAATATCTAATTAATCAAAACTTTCAGTGTTTAAGCAATTTTTAAAATAATGCAATACAGAAATTTGAATACCTATGAGGTACTGTTATATTCATGTAGTGACTAAAACTTACTTGTTTCGCATTCTTTAAAGTATGTACCGGTATATGTAAATTAATGGAGGTGAGGTGAGTTGGTGTTTAACGGTGCTTTGAAGAGTATTTCACTTTTATCACAGCTGCTAGTATTATGGCAGGGAGAAAGCCCGCAACACCATGTGGCTATGGAAACCTACGAGCATCGACTGGAACTAGCGAACCATTGATGGTACTATGCTGAAATTCAGTGTACCATTGCACCCAAACCTTACTGCATGTAGAACAGTTCTCTACTTCAGACAAAGTTGCTGTGCCCCTGGCGGGAATCGAACCCCGGACATCATGATCCGAAGTCGAACGCGGTAACCACTACGCTATCCCACCCCTATATGTAATGGACATTTCACAACTAAATTTATAAGTTTTACAAGTTATCTGAATCTCCATTCCTGCAACTAGAATACCTGAACATTATCCGTGTATGTGTTTCAATGCTGCTTTCTCTTTAAATCTAGAACTAAACTTCATTAGTTCTCAAAATCAGATATAATCCTGCGAGATTCAAACGCCAGACCTCTTGATCGAAAGGAAACACATTAAAATGTGCTGTACAGATGAAAATAGCACACAATGTCTAGGATTATTTGTCAACACTCCATTCTGTAAGTTAACTAGCTGTAAGTTATTAAGACAAAACAGATGAGTCAGCAGTAAAAATTACAACAAATTTCAAACATTCGTTTCATTTTAACTGTCCCCTAGTTTATTTTTTAGAAGTAGATATTGATGAAACAACGTGATATTTTACATCATTTTTGTCAATGGAAATAACAGGAATTACAGGAATTTTCTAATTGGCCTATTTATCCATTCCACGACAGTCAAGACTTTCAACAGTTTCGATTCCATAGTTACATCAACTATCATTCCACCTGTATGTATGGATGACATCTTGGCAAACAGTCAGATAATATTTTTTTACCTTTTTGTGTGGTGTAGTTATTGTTAAACGCTCTTTGGGCAATATTGCCTCTATTAGTGGCAACAGAACTGTTTTACTAAGCAGATAAAATTGGTAGTTATTTCAAAATATGTCACAGGATCTTTCATGGATACAATTATTTTCACAAAATATCTAAACTATCATTCATACAACACACTTACAAAAAATGACTTAAGATCAAAATTAATTAAATATAATAATTCCCAAATCATTGATTTTAATCACTTGCATAAACTAAATGTTGAATGATCAGAAGAACTACTGGTAACTTAATTGGAAAGTGGGTCGCAGGGATTGCTTTCTCATAGAAAAATAATAAATCCATCAATTTTAACGACAATTAAATGTTCACTTCACTAATCGTCAACCAAACCTCAAAAATATAATTGCAATTTACTAATATATTTCAAGTTGTATTAAAAGTCTACAAGCAAGTACTTGAAACTAAAAGGAAGGATGAATATCAATGTGTTTTTCTCTCAAAGACGTTTCACCTCTGAACAAGGTTGCTGGATATCTTGTATCACAGCCACCACTTTCATAAATCGATTCACATTGCTTAATCAGTTGTCTAAATTAAATGAATTGGATTTATCAATGTCACAGTTAAAAAATGGTCCCCACTAACACAATAAATTAATGACACTCTTGTATTAAAGATCAACAAAGCAACATTGAGGTAACTGCTGTCAAAGGACAGTGCTTGTAGGTTGCCTAAAATCCAATTTTATATATTCAAATAAAAAGCATTATTTACAAAATTGTTCTCTTACACATGATATAAGTGTAATTTTAAAAGAATTATGTTCAAAACGTCATGGCCTTTACTTCAACCGATCTCGAGTTGTTTTTCATACTTTGATGTCAAGAACTGTGTCACCTACAACACTTGACAAGTACAATGAATAGTTTCCTGGATGCTTGCCAAGACGGAGGTGTAAACTAAAAAGATTGTCTTTCAATGATAACTTCATTGCTTATTATGATTATTGTCTGACAACACTGTCACAAGATTTTAAAAATGTCTTTGATAGCATTTAACCAAAAAAATATCAAATTCAAGAATGTATATGTAATGTTACGTACATAAGTTTGCAAATAAGTTGAAATAACCTAAAGTGTGACACAACTTATGAAACTTAATTTATTCAGTAGTCGCCAATATACTTGTAAACATGTTGTAAGACATGTACTTAATTTGACCTAATTAACTGTCAGTGCTATGGATGTAGACTTATACTTGTGTTGTGAATGTGTTGGTATATTTGAGAAGTTTGCTGAAGAAATATTTGAGGAAAGGTTGATCAGGAAAGATGTGATGCAATATTCGACCTGACAATGAAGTTGTCACTAGATCTAATGTGCCACTATGTAACACTCACCCTTGAGGTCAGGGGACAACAGGCTCTCGATTCCAGTAGGCTCATCTCCATACCAAAACACCCACAGTTCTTTTCCAACTGACAACTGCTCGGAGGATTTCGCTTCAGTATTTTTCACAACTCGTCTCCACACACAGAGCAAATCACTCTGAATACAACGTGCGTAAGACAAGAGCACGGGATCTTCAAGTTGATCCACCGACACACTGTCCGGCTTGGTTGTTAACTTACGCCATTTTATGCCACCGAGATCCGTCTAAACAACAAAACAAGATAACAAGAATTAGGTCTATCAGTCGTTTGAATCATGTACCACACAACACTTCGCCTCACCTTTATGTAAATAGAGTGCGATATTTAGACACCGATTGATTGCGATTTGCTAATCGCTTTGCTCCTGCGGCCAGGTGACACCACTTAAAATCGTTTGTAAATTTGTTGAAAGCTAGCTAAACAAGTACTCATATCTCAAACACAAAGGCATATACGGCACATATAGAAAGAGTTATGTTATAAACCGTAACATTTAAACGGGGAGGTCATGCAGCACGCGATTTGACGCAAACAATAGCCGACACCGGATAATACTCATTTAAATCATATCTTACCAAGGCAAACAAGTTAGTGTAACTATCCTCCAGAGAGCAGCCGTTTCCCGTTGGACTTGGGTGACTCATGGTCACTCCATGTTCTGGAAAAGACCACGTATATCCGGAATCGTCGCTAAAACATCCACTTAGCTACGAATTGAGAAAAATTTGTCAATTAACAGATACTTCGCATAATATGGCGACAGTAATGGCGACTTGCTGGGAACAACAAGGCGGTAAGAGAACGTGCTGCCATTGGCTGCTTCCTGTCACATGCTCTCGCTCTCGGCGGAAATACTATTATCCATACGACTGATTCAAAGGAACGAACGTCCTTGGTATGATATTCTGGTGAACGTCTTGATCATATGAAAATGTCAAATGTCAACATCTGTCACAGATTCCAATAACGATATATTTCTTGTTTATTAGATAAATCAAGAAACATATCTTTAAACATCGAAGGACGCGTTATTTTACATTCTTGTTAATCATATTTCATTATGAAACTGGAAATTCTTTTACAGTTGTTTATTTCATGAAGTTTCAGGCCATCGACCCAAACATATATAGGATATTAAAAACGCGTACATTTTGATTGGAAAATATACATAAAGTGGTGTATATGAACATTATGTTTATGGAGAAGTATGTTTAAATGTAATAATTCAAGTTTTACATGATAAAACGGCGTGTTTACACTAAGAGGACGTTCATAAATTGACCGAGGGTCGGATTAAATTAGTTCTCAGATTAGAGTCAGACAATAAACTGGAAAGGTGTAACAAAGTGATTTTATCAACATATTTTGAACAATTTGCTCTATGTATGAAACATTTGAATATTTTTTTTATTTAAAATTAATCATAAAAAAATAACCACCGAACTTTGTATTTTATTTGTTTACCTGGCTATATTAACATGAATGGAAGAGAGGTAACACGAAAGTTAAAAGGCTTTTAACGTATACAAATAAAATATATGGTCATCGCTTCAGTTCACTTCAACAAAAATGAAAATTTATTTATGTAAAGGCAAATTTATCATTTATAACCAGCAGTATATGTGTTTTAAATTCACTTATCATTCATCAAGGTATGCATTGAGATATAATTGTTTAGGAAATGTGTCATATGTTTTATAATTTTAATAATTAAACAATAGATAAAAGTACCGCTTTCTGATGCATCCCTGAAACCTTAACCAATTGTCATCAACCAACGTCAATTTAGAAATTGTTTTTGATTTATCAATTAGTTCATATCATAAACACATTCCGCTTCCAGATTGTACACGATTGAGTCCACTATATTGTAACAATCAAACACTGATTACTGATTATTATTCATCGATCTCATTAAAATCAAATGATCTGATTTTAATGAGATTGATTATTCATTCAATAATTCTCAAATTTTCTCTCTTTTCATATCTCAAATGTATCTGATGTTAAACTAACGTAATATCAGTATTGTAGACAACTTCCCAATGCAGGGCATAACTCTTGCCAGTCTCCATTACTGGCTGATTAAGGCCTTGCAGTATTTCCTTTTAAAATTTGTGCTTAGAAATCCAGGCCCGCAATGCATTTCTGGTGCAGCGATTCACTATCTAGGCACAACAAAGCGAGGGAAATACGGCAAGGGTTAAATCAGCCAGTAATGCAGACTGGCAAGAGTTATGCCTTGCGTTTAGAAGTTGTATTGAAGGTTAACAAAGACCGTTGTCGACAATGTCACCAATACATATTGAAATAGATTACAATAGATTAAAATAGATTAACATTGAAACCGTTCCTTGTAATATTTGTGCATTGAAAGAAGTGAACATGTGAATAGGTATATTACAGGGGGTTCATATCAGGGTTCATATGTTACATGTTGCATTTTCCCCAGGAAAATTCCTGAATCCGTCCGTGATACCGAGCTGATTGACAAGTCAATGAGAACATAGATTCTTCATTTTTCTCAATCAAATAGACATGTTTTCAATTGATTGAAAACATATTTTATTCATTTAAGAAATGAATTGGGCACAAGTTGTGAAACTTATAGAAGCCCTCTCCAGGTAATCAACAACTATTTTACAAGGCTAGAATACATAACAAGAAAGTAAGAAATCTACAAGTGACGAAGTGGGTAAACATGTAATATACAATATTAAGGCAAGACACAATTGGAAATGTTATTCTTATGACAAAATGCACTTTGAATATGGTAAATACGTACATTAGTATTAATGTATTATTTGAACCGTTGACTCTTTCAATGTTTTCAATGTTAATGCAATACATTCTGATTTCTTTTCTCTGTCCAAAATGAGTGTACTTCCGGGCTGTTTACAACTTCTAATCACTGACGACAACAGAACATAACTTTATTTCCCCAATGGCTAATAACATATCAGATAAACATATCATTTTAGATGTTTGTAAAATAAATCAGTAAAACGTTTTATGTATTTGCAACTTCAGTATGTATAGTCTTTGAGGGGCATTTTAATAGGAGTGGCACACATAAGAATACGAAACTTTTCGGAATAAAAACTTCTTTAATGTAAAAATATACACGACAAAACATTCAACTTGATGAACAAATAAGTATAGGCCTACTAAGTACTAAATATCGTCGTGTATATATAAACTGAGGTACAAAAGAAACTTTACACCCTATTGTTTCACTTATACAGTAAAAATAACAAATTGATATGATAGAACCGGGATATTATTTAATGTTCAACGTTGACTGATTCGGCAAACAATCGTACTCGTTTTTTTTTCAAACACGCAGCAGAGTCACTGAAAGGACTAAGGGGTATACAATCATTTTCACACCAACATGGCCCCTACCATGTTTATAATGTTGTAAATGCGTGCAGAATGAGGCACACTTATTGATTTCCACTTAGCAGATGTCTTATGTGTCGATGAACAGTTTGTTTTATCCAAATTAATTTTGGAAGAATTTATTAATTTAAAATTTCATTTTTTTTTTAGCCAGTTCCGGGGTCTTTTGATCAACTTCAACTTCAAAAACGGCATTTTCAAACCCCAAAACTATGGCCGGGTATTGAATTGAATGGCCTTCTATAACACGATAACAAGATGTTTTAACAAGAACTGAGATAATGAATAGCCATTACAATCCGGAAACCAGTTGAAATTTGTGGGAATTATTAAAGGAAAATATCGGATAAATTTATTAAGGGTTTTGAATTTAAGTTTAAATTTTAAACTCGTGATTCGTTTGTGTACCAATTTAAATTTTGACCATTAGTTTGTGTGCAATGTATATAACATATTGAAATTTCATTCGGTGTAAATTCTGGTGATATTGACATTAGTCACGCGGCCCATTGTATTGGCGTGTATATTTCAGTGTGATGCACGTGCAGCACGACTTGCTCACGCGTCTTCCAGTTATCTGTTATTTAGACACCGTTTATCACAAGGCTGGTAAACAAAATAAGGTCACTAATACCCTATACGCTAACATAAGAACCATGAATTTCTGAAAAACGTTTTTTTCATTCTGTATGGACTCACTATGGAGTTTGCTGTAATGTTAAGCCCCGATCACGGGTTCAAGTTAGACGAACCCTCGCGAACATGGAACATCTTTCCCTCGGCTTAACGGTCTCGGTGTAATCGGCATAATGGTTGTCAATGTAATTCAAATTGTACTGATATACTATCATATTTATTCTTCATTATTTCAACTTCTAGAATGTCAATCAAAGAAAATATCGATCATGATTGAGGCCATCCTCTCCCACAGAGGTTACTCCCTTCAGATTTCCGATTCTAACCTCTCTTCTACATCGCCTGAATTTCAAGACTCCAGCAAAATCCCATAGCGGGAAAAGAGAACTGTTCTACATACAGTAATGTTTGTATACGGGGCCACACTGAATTTCAGTGCAGTGCCAACTAAGGGTTACTTGTTCCAGGTTTCACCGTACTTCATAGCCGCTATGGTGTTACAGGCTTTCCCCCTGCATCCGTGATATAAGCGAAATACTCTTGAAAGTGGCTTTAAAACCCAAATCACCATGCCCCACGTTGCAAACCGGGAAACGATTACACAGATATACACAAAGAAAAAAGTTAAGCACCCCATGATATTTGTGATGATATCTTTTCGAGAATATTTTAAGGTTCATTTATGAGAAGAGTAGTGTTTGTGCGATACGTTCCAACCAGTGATGCTAGACAGTCGCGCCTACACGTTCGGGGCATGCACGTGTAAAATGCTACGCTCGAGGATCACAAAAAGCAGTATGGCCCAACTGCATTTGGTGGTATGTAACGTTGCTTTCCATAGCCATTCAAGCATATCTATTGAACATGGCACGAAGACGATTGTCAATGGATCTCAGAAATCAAATTATTGGTATGCACTCTGCACTCTGCAGGAATGTCCTTAAAGGCGATAGGACGAAATCTGGGCTACCATTACACTGTTGTTAGTCGTTTAGTCCGGAAGTATGCACAGACAGGAAGTGCAATGGAGCGTCCAAGGTCTAGAAGACCTATACTGTCACTACACCTCGAGAGGACCGGCATCTTCTTCGACATGTACGCCGAGAACCCTTCCTGACAAGTCCTCAGCTGAAACGTCTGTGGTTACCAAATCGAAACATCAGCACCAGAACAGTCAGAAATCGCCTCAAATCGGCAGGACTAAAGGCAAGAAGGGTAACTAAACGTCTTTTGTTGAGAGACCATCACAAACGTGCATGTTTGGCATGGTGTTTGGACAGACAACACTGGAATCTGAGGACCTAGCGGAAAATCCATTGGTCTGACGAGAGTCGATTCTTGCTCCATGTTACTGATGGGCGTGCACGTGTTTTGGAGACAGAAGAATACGGCTTATACCCCCAGGAACATCCAGTCAACTGTTGCGTATGGAGGTGGCTCTGTTATGGTATGGGGATGCCTGTCTCATGGCTGCAAGCTCGATTTGGTCACAATCAGGGGCAACTTAATGGGAGCTCAATACATCCGGGGCGTGCTACAGCCGGTCGTTGTTCCTCATTTGGATAACCATGCACTTGCTACACGATCACAGTACATGGATGACACCGATCACATGCCGTTGTCGATTACATGCGAGTTAACGCAGTGACAACTTTACACTGGCCAGCAGTAAGCCCCGATCTGAACCCTCTGGGGCATGTATGGGATATATTCTAGGGCGGCAACTCCAGGCTCGGAACCCTCCAATACAGAATTTACACGAGTTGGAGGCAGCTCTGCCCGCTGAGTGGATGTTATTGACACAAGAACAGATCCGACGTCTGACTGGAGGCATGCGACGTAGGGTGCAGTGTGTCATCCGGGTACGTGGCAGTCCTACCATATACTGATCATGGTTATTGAACATGTACACTAGGGTCTACAAAGAACATTTAGAAGTGACAATACCAATGCGAATGTGTTTTGTTTCACTTGCAGCTCCATACTTTTGTGGACATTGTTTCATGGTAAAAACAGTACCCATGTTAACATGACGTCATCGCTATTAAATACCGTATTTCCTCTAATACAACCCGGGCCTCTAATACAACCCGGGCCTCCAATACAACCCGGGGGGGAGGGGTGCTGAGGTAAATACAACCCGGGTCGCTATTAGAACCCGTGTTTTACGTAACAACTGAATACTCCGAGTTGTAATATAAAATAGTTATACACTCGTTCTAAGGAGAAATATTGGTGTGACCGTGTGAGATTCAGCAAAGCAGGTCCATGATAACAAATATCCAAGACACAGACAAATATATTGTTCAATTAATTCTCCTTTAACAGTAGGTCACCCCAAGAAGATTATAAACGTCAATTCATGTCTGAAAAAATATAACCCGGTCTCCAATACAACCCGGGTCTCCAATAGAACCCGGGAGGTAAGGGGGTGCTGAATGAAATAGAACCCCGGGGTTGTATTAGAGGAAATACGGTAATGATAACAGCTACATATTGTTGCGTTTATGTCTTGCCAGATGGCTGTTCTATTTGAAAAAAATTCTCAGACTAATTTAGGGTCATAGCAGAGACTTACTTGTTTCTGTCATTCAGCTATATGAAAATATCAGGGGGTTTTTAACTTTTTTCTGGGTGTAAATAACATAGCCACCACGTGGAGGCTTCATTACATTGAGCGAGCAATGGAAAGTCATTTAGAGACTGTGTACTAGTTTGTACGATCGTATCTATGTGTTCATTGACTAAGGTAATGCATACCATGGTTAATAATACACTATTACATGCAACAAGTAGTCGCACTGCTATGACATTTCATCATGCAACCTAGCTCGGATTTCGCCACTTGTTTGTAGGTCACTTCTTTTTTTTAATAACCTGACCTCTTATGAAGTTTTTCTACTGAGAATAACTGCGTATGAGGTTTCGCTTTTGAAAGGGACCTGAAGGGAGACTAATAACTCGAATCACAACTCGAATCACAACTCGAATCACAACCGAATCACAACTCGAATCGCAACAATTATTACCGAAAGTATACAAAGTTATAATTCACAGTTGAGATGAACATTCACCCTTTGAACCGGACGCTTAGTCTGTTATCCCGACCCTAGAGCAAAATATTCAATTGACGACCAGTCCAGTCTAGAACATTATAGCAAGTCTAGATAAAGCTACTTTAGGGCTCCATTTTGTATAACTATTTGAATTGTTTGTAAAATGTTGTTGGTAAGAACAAAACATATTTCTGAGACTAAATGTTAGTCTGCCGGACGCTCTACCACAGGGCTACTGAGAAAGTGAAGGCTTTGGTACAGCTCTATTTATACACATAGTCATGTCTTCTCGGGGTGGGGCATACTCTCTAAAACCCAGCATTTGAAAATCAAAATTTGTAAAATGAAAATGTTAACGCTTGACGGTTAAAAATCGCTACTCCTCGATATATTGCTCTAAGAAAACCATCCCTCTCTTTAGGTTTGTGTAGAGCAGAAGATCTCGGGGACTCCGTAACTGATAGCACATAGGTTAGCGCGCGCGGCGTCAGATCAAGAGGCCCGGTTTCGAATCCCGCCAGAGGTTCGGTAAGTTTGTTTGCTTTAGGACAATGATATATACACCGAATATACTACATTTCAGTTCATTGTAGTTCAAGTCGTTCTCAGGGTTCAGCGCAGTACATGGTTGTTGTTGTTGTTGTTGTTGTATGGGCATCTTATTTTAACTTTTTTTTAAAGTACATAAATATTTCAGTTATATGGCAATTTTGTTTTCTTTTTTATGTTGTACAAGTTATATCAAAATAACCAACCGAAACTGTACAAGTTATACCATAAATACAATAAAACCATACAGGTTATAACTTGTACAGTTATCTTGTACATATTATATACAAAAGCACAACTTGTACACAACATATATGCACATCCCATTCAGCATGTCTAGCTAGCTCTCTGCGTACAGCATTACAAGCCTACAAAATATTGATGAAGAGGAGAAAAACAATTCATTACAGAACATGTATTGCAATACGATACGATGTTGGGAATTGCAATACATTGTATGTATAACGACATTGTTCAGGTCTTTGAAGGGCATTTAGAAGTGGTATACATAAGAAGTATTGTTGTCTTTTAAAAGTACTTGAGAAATAATGTCATCAGTGATTTGTTCAACGAAGAAAAACAAACTTTTTTTTGTAGTTAAGTTTTTGGAATGTAAATAGTTACTGAAGTTGATGTAAATGGCTTCATTGTAATTTGATGAAATTAACATTATTCTACATATAGCATTGCCACATTCTTGATTACTCTATCTGCACAAGAATGTGTACTGCTGCAGATTGTGTGATCCCAAATAGCACTGTTAAATTTTTTCACTACGAAAATGGCATGTATTTCTAATATTATTCTACATATTTTTGGTTGTTCTTTTGTTCATGATAAATTGCTAAATGACTCATTACGATTATTTGTATACCATTTTCCAGCCTTATATGTCAGTATGTACATTAATTAAAAGTAACGATACGTCACGAATTTAAAGTACAAGAAGGAACATTATGCCGACAACTTCTTGTATACTAACATATATTAAATATTTCATAAAACGTTACCATATTAAACATTATGACAAACTAATTGAAATAATAATAGCATAGTTATAATGCGCATATATCCATGTGCTATACACACTCAAAACTCAAGAAGAAAAAAGGGGAAAGGAATTAAAATGGAAAGGCAGTTCTGAAGAAATTAGTCTTTAGTTGTGACTTGAAAGTCGACAGTGCTTGGCAATCACGCAGATGTTGAGGCAGTTGATTCCAGGCTGTTGATGTCGCAAAGGGGAAAGATCTTTGTCCGTAGGTGGATGTGTTCACTGTAGGAAGTACAAGAAGATTCTTGTCCTGAAAACGCAGTGTTCTAGGTGATCTTTGGAGAGTCAGAGAGTCAGCGAGTCAGAGAGTCAGAGAGTCAGCCAGATATGACAGGGAAGATCCAGAGTGGCATTGGAAAGTGAGGCAGAGAAGCTTAAACAGTATCCTGTATTCCATATAGCAATAGTAATTTCAGCACCCCGTGTGTGTTTCAACAGATATGCAATATTAAATATTGTACTCTCATGAATTACATTTATATATCTTTACGATATATCAGGGAAGATCCAGAGTGGCATTGGAAAGTGAGGCAGAGAAGCTTAAACAGTATCCTGTATTCAATATAGCAATAGTAATTTCAGCACCACGTGTGTGTTTCAACAGATATGCAATATTAAATATTGTACTCTCATGAATTACATTTATATATCTTTACGATATATCCTCATCACAGGCATTAAAAATCTACTTTATCCGGCAGGATTTTAGTGTGTTTGACTCGGTTGAACATATTGTATGGTTTCTTTTGTCCCTATCATAAGTAAAATGTCAGTCTTTCATATAAAACCCCCCACACATATTAAGAACAGGAAGATTTCCTGGATAATAACTTATTTAATGTGAAAATACACGTCGTTTCGGAGTATATACTCACTCCTTCATCAGGTGGAATGTGATGAAAGGAGTGAGTATATACTCCGAAACGTCGCGTATTTTCACATTAAAGAAGTTTTTATCCAGAAAATCTTCCTGTTCTTATGTATACCACTTCTAAATGCCCTTCAAAGACCACAGACATTAAGTTACATGGAATCCTCCCACACGACAACAGCAATATTACCAACATACACCAAATATTACCAAATATTAAATCAATCTAACGTGGTACCTATTTAAATGTCTCAAAGTGGTCTGACAATTGTTATGCGAGTCTCTCTGAGACCAACTCATCTAAGTATAACTCATATCACCCCACCAATATATAACACAATACACAAAACACGACACAACATAACACGATTTCATTCCTGTCAATAGATAATTATTTTAAAACGTTTATATATAATACCAAGTATATACATTTCTTCTCTCCTTTAAACACAGCTTACTAAACACTGATATAAATAGATTGACCTTACGTCGATATGCTTTCGAGTGTATATTCGGTATATTTATTGTACAATAATGTTTTGAATTGTTGCAACGGTCAGCTCCAGAAATATCTCTCTACTTTCGTTTCCAAGAAGTTCCAAGTTTTAATACATACGTGGTTAGAGTACGTTGTATGTAATGCACCATACTTGCTCTAATAAGTACTGAGGCTGTTAAGTACTAAACACCGAGAAAGGAACCGTTTCAAGAAAAAAGCGCCATGTATCAAATACATAAAGGGACTCTTTAAGCGCTGCAGCCTATAGATGCGCCACACGTTTACAATGAAGTTTTTAAATGAAATCCCACTGATATGAAGCTTTTAACAGGGTCTCCAATAAACGCTGTATAAAAGAGTCTTCTTAACGAATAAACGGACTCTCATTATCAGAAATACGGTATACCTTGCTTATGTACTCATCGTGTGAATAGTAGACACATTGTAACACAGACAAACATTTGTGATCACAAATACTCTACTTTCGTTTCAAAGAAAGTGGTAATTCTCGGATGGATTTATTCCTATATGCCGCATGTTAAGGCATGTTGTGCACTCAAAATATTGATCGACTTATCATGAATTCACGGCGGTATACTGACAAGGCGCTGTGAATGGTTAATGTTTATATTGTATACAATAATGAAACTTATTTAAATATTGCTCTACTTTCGTTTCCAGGTAAGTGACGTTTTCCAGGAGGCACTTCTGCTGAGGATCTTCAGGAATATATATATATATATATATATATATATATATATATATATACGTATTGATCGAATCATTGTGTATACAATTTTATACTATAAGTCTCATTTTGTAACATATAAACCTCTTCAGATATCCTCTATTTAGTAATGTTTCTTTACTTTCATTTCCAGTAATAGAAGGGATAATATAAGAACATCAGTAATATACGTTTTATATACTGTATGCTTTGCTTGCTATGTATTTAAAACAGTCAGCCCCAATGAATGGTATAATGAAAGTATATGCGCCCTGTTGGCAAACAAGAATTTTGTAAAACACAAAGTAGTATAAAAAAATGATATTTTGTTTAAGAATGATATGTTCAATACATCGGAACGATTGCCATAACGCTGTATTTTCTTTAAAAATATGCACATATAGTTAAATTCGTTATATTATATAGTTATCAAACAGTAATACTCTGAGAATATCTGGAAATGCCAATTAACACACACATATATATGGTCCCATCCTTGCACAACACACATAATTTAAAGGAGCAGTAGCACGCTTTTTCGCTGAAATACTGTAAAATCAACAAAAGGGGAAGACCTTTCTCAGATACCCCAAAGACTTCTGTCAACGTTCAAATATGAAAACAGCAAAAAATGTTAAGCGCCCCAAAATTCAAAATCGTATATCTTAAAGAGTTTTAGGACCATCCAATTACCGTGTTATTAAAAAATCAAATGTGTTATTTTGGATATGAACTTATTTAACATTTGTAATACTAAACGGACGCAGCAATAGGCTTATGAATCATGTCACCCTCGTTTTTTTCAAGATGGCGTTTCACTTTTTCGGTCAACCTCCCTCCGCAAGGGATATCTCGCGCCAGTCTCCATTACTGGCTCATTTAAGCTTTGAAGGATATCCTTAACTTTTAGTCGTTAGCATAGAGGCGCACTGCATCTGTATTGCATAGTGGGTTCTGACTGATATACGCCATTTTCATCACATATTGATACAAAATAAATTTCAATATCCCATCATACGTAGATTTTTCCAATTGAACAATCTCTTATTTAAAATATACCTGCATGACAAACAGAAATATACCTTCTGTAGAATCTCTTTATAAACAATAATTAGTACATATAAAGTCTGATTGTCAGACAGTGAACAACATCTGGGATAGGCACGGAAAATGGATAGCACAAAGACAATTTACAACTTAATGCTAGATCAGGTTCACTATATTTTTAACTACGAAAGATACTGAACCTTATAATAACAGCAGGCAAGTATAAGATATACACACACAATTTAGTGTGCAAGCAAGAGTTAATAAATGTCGATACAATTCATAAATCCATTTAGTAATCAACTTGAATTTTTTCTAAATTCATGTGTTGAAATTCCGGTTTGTATCAGAGACCATAAACTATATGTTATGTCTCTCTTCGTATGAAGTAACCATTTTAAAGACGACATTAATTGATGAAATCAAAGAGGTATACAGAATTACGTAAATACGTATTAAGCATGAAGTAAATGAATTGTATTGCTTCACTTTATTATCTCACTAATACCTGCCATGTGCGAATGTATTATATGGGCCTGTGACCCCTTTATACCAATACACCCATAGAACCATAGAAATTTGTGCCTTGAAATTAATTTATACCTGATATATACATTAATTCGCAAAAAACTAAATGTGGCATCAACATGTTACATTGTAACCAGTATAAAACAATTTGTAAATAGATGGAGATAGTTTATATTTTTCAATGGAAATGGTAAAACCGTTTTTAAAAGTCAATCATTTATAGGAAATGCTAACCGTTCGATTGAAACATCATTTGTCGTCATTACTTATTATGTTAATATATTAATAAACTCAATGACGTCATTGTCATTTCAGGGTCACCGAACGTAACTGTAAAATAAGTTGTTGGGAAATACTACTTCCGCTGACCTACTTTCAGGAGAAACATGGCAGCTGACAGGTGCCCCTTCTAGTGGGAGTGAAGCGAACTTGTAAAGCGAGGATGAATGACAACTGCATACATTTTCGAACAATCCTGACAGTGTCAATATAATTATGACATCATTCTTTTGGACACTGATTATTACTGGGCTGTTATTTTGGCTTCTTGGCAGGTAATTCAATGCGGAAACAAAAAGTTCGTCTGCAATTTTCTATCAAAATAGACCTTACTATATAAGATAAGAGATTGACAGGTGCCTGACAGTTTATCCTAACATCTTTTAATGACACATCGTCATGGATACATACTTTGTCATTATGTTTTAGTATGTGAAGAAGATGGTGACAGTTTGCTTCTTTTATGGAGTTAAGAATGATAAGAAATATTTTTGGTACAATTTCAATATAATTTTATGATTTTAATATCAGGTAACAGGTATGTGATGGAACAGAACATATGTTGTGTCGGTAGAATATTTACTGTAAAGGACAATTTAATAAAGTCTGTTATGTTTGATAATACTCGGCTATAATCCTTTTACTCGATATCACATCACCCCAATACTAAAAGATTTACACTGGTTACCAATTACAGCACAAATTGACTTTAAAACAATTGTAATGGCTTACAAGTGTCTGAACGGAATGGCACCTGACTACCTCGCAGAGTTACTGCCCCTGTATCAACCTTCACGTTCACTAAGATCACACAACCAAATGTTAGTGACAGTGCCAAACATTAGACAAACTTTGGCAAACAGTCATTTGCCTTCAATGCAGCAATGAAGTGGAACTCACTCCCATTTGAAATTAAAACCAGTGTGTCACTGACATCTTTTAAGACTGCCCTCAAAACACATCTTTACAAGTGTCATTTTCCTTCCTAAGTGCACAGAGCATTGACTAGTGAATGTTGCACTATATAAATGCAACTTTATTATTATTATTATATGAATATGGAGACTTTCCTGTCCTGTTTAGAACAATTAAAGTACCGGCATGCTCTGGTACAATTTTAAAATAAGAGCTTTTTTGTTTCCACCCTTAATCAATTCGAAAAATAAATAAAATCAAGACAATACACTTTAAATTGATTATTAAAACGATTTTAATATACCCATTTTAACAATGAATCAATCAGTGCAGCGATCCATTTTGAAGGCAATCCTTGAGGCGTGACAGTGGTTAACCACAGACGAGGGTCGTCTCTAAGTGCCTTACTCTAAGGGTGTGGATTTCCCGACAAAGTACAAGAATTTGTACAGTTACAGGCAGTGGAATCCCAAATATAATAATGTTAATTAGAATGGGTCTGTTTTTAAATATTTCATTTGTTTTATGACATCGCACTGAGGACGAAATACAGGAAGTTGTGTTAGGCAAACTTGATGTGAGAACATGTTCTTGTATTGAAAATATTAACTTAGTTATTTCAACCAAATGGGTAATAATGTGTTAGAATCTGTTCAAAGATAAAATATGTTTGGAATGTTGTTATTGATCATCGGTTTGTGGCTTTTAATGATCGATTAAAAATCTGTTGCCTGGCAGCATTTTACTGTTAAAATTGTTTTCTCCATACTTAAATTTGAAACATATCTATTGTATAAACACATTTGTCGGATGTATTCTTATCACTAAATAGAGTAGAAATATTGCTGTTAAACTTTTAATAATTTGTAAGTTTAATTTGTAATAAAACAATGTGACAAACAAACGGTCACCAACAATGATTGACTGGAAGTCTCAAGATGCAAGCAGATCTGATAACATAAACAAGTTCAAGCAACACACAATGAACCCAAAAATGATTTTCCAAAACTATTGTCCAAGCAGAAAAGAGAACAAACAGTCAAATATTCCAATGAAAACATCATCAAGTTTGTGTGTTTACTTAAATGATTACCAAGCACTCAAAGTTTAAAGTTATTTTTAACTCCGTACTTGTACTCAATCACAGACATTCGTAATCCATTATGTGGTCAATGCTTGACCAAATCGATTAATCAGAACACCACGATAAAATATCTCATGATATGTTATACATGAGTGATAATAGTCAAAGTTTATAGAGGTGAGGTGAGCTGGAGTTTAACGCCGTTTTCAAGACTATTTTACTTATATCACAGCTGCTAGTATTATGGCAGGGAGAAAGCTCGCAACACCATTGTGGCTATGCATTACGGTGAAACCTGCGAGCATCGGCTTGAACTAGCGAACCATAGGTTGTACTATGCTGAAATTCAGTGTAGCATTGCACCCAAACCTTTCTGTGTGTAGAACAGTTCTCTACTGCAGACAAAGTTGCTGTGCTCTGGCGGGATTAGAACCCAAGGCCTCTTGATTCAAAGCCAAACGCGCTAACCACTGCGCTATCCTGCCCCCTCAAAGTTTAGAGAGTCTTTTGTATTGTTACCATAGTCATCAAGGAATCAAATATTGTTTCATTTTGAGTTTGCAGTTTTTAGAATACATGTTATGATATCTTTTCATTTCTAATTCATTTTGAATCAACTTCCTTGTTAACTATTGAAATTGACAAACCTACTTCCTCATGAAATGTACATGACAAGACAAAAGGAAGTATTTTATGTAAAACTATTTATGTTGTGACACACTTAATATTTCCTGTTATTTTCAAGTCAATGGAGAACATGTTTATAAAGTTTTTAAATCTAATTTAGTTGTAATAGCCATGCTGTTTTTGGTAACAATATGTTCCTAAAGTGTTAAAAAGGGAACCTAGTCTAAAAAGTATGTTTGGAACAATTCTGTTGTCATTTACTTAAAAATAGCTTTGTTATTCTAGTTGTTGTCATTCATTGGTTCATCACATTTTCATTCATTCAATTATTCATTCATTATTAGACTAATTTTCACAACAAAATATTGTTGTTTGTACAGCCATCTCAATTTGCTAAACTTATCAACATTGTTATTACTATTGGTTTCGGACATGCATTTTAATGAATATTTGTAAACATTCAAAACTTTAATAATCTCTGGTTTGTTAACCATGGCGTGGGTAGTTACCATGACAACAGACTAACCATACTGTGGTGTTGGGAAATCCTGTTTCAAAACTGGTTCATTGTATGTTGAATTTGCACAACTAGTTAAATAATTGTTTTAATTGATCTATTTTGATTGATTTTTTTATAGAATAATTTTCGCCTGGTTGATATCTTTCGCTCTGAAGAAATACCTTAACATCCAAGTGAAGTTTGGACAGAAAGGATTTTTTGCTTTTGGAAATGTCCAGATCCTGATTAAGAGAGGACTAAGTGTGGTGAGTTATGTACAATGATCTTTGTCATTCTATACAAATGCCATGTCAACATGAAGCATAAATCATCATTAAGTGAACTGAGCTTTTCATTTGTAATTGATGTTAAAAATGTTCAAATTATGACTATAAATAGAGGATATCTGTCTTTTCTTGACAAATACCATGTTTATCTCATCGAGTGAGGTAGAAAGGTTATATTTTCACGAGTGGCGCAGCCACAAGTGAAAATATATAACTTTTCTACCTCACGAGATGAGATAAA
Source organism: Gibbula magus (assembly GCA_936450465.1). Lineage (NCBI taxonomy): Eukaryota > Metazoa > Mollusca > Gastropoda > Trochida > Trochidae > Gibbula > Gibbula magus. The sequence goes on from OW388295.1 coordinate 14,318,096, forward strand.
CATTGTATTTGTCAAGAATTGACGGATATTCTATTTATTATATGATATTATCCAGGAAATTACGTCCGAAAAGGTTGTTTTCACGCCAAGCGGCCGCAAGGAACGGTCCGTCACCACAGTAACACTGTGACGTCATAAGCCAAATCGCCGCACGAGACCATTGTTTTATGACGTCAAATGATATCAGTCACCGTTCGCAGTGAAAATATAAGTTATTTTCACTGTAGCTTGATAGCCAGTTTATTTCACTGATATATCCCAGTATTTCACTGCTCGTCATATAATAATATAAACTATTTTGTGGCGAAAGTTATCTTCTCATTTATCATTTTAGCTCATCAGGCCTGATGCGTTTGTTGTCTGGCGTCCGTCAGGTGTTGACCATAAAGCAAGCAATGTAAAAAAGTTCAAATTTTGAGAATGTTATCTTAGATGTTTGGAGACAAAGATCTGTAAATTTTGTTCGCCTACACCCAAAATTAAGGACGCGGCAGTAGTGCTTGGTAATGTGTTTTATTTTGTTAATATAAGGCTAAGTCTCTTGGCTAAATGTGAAACCATTGACTTGTAATCTGAGGTACATGTTAAATAATGATTAGTGCAGTGCAGCCACCTGTCCAGGCAAGTGTTGAGTGAGGGAGTTCGTTATCTCTGAGAGATTAGTATTGTTTTTCCAAACATATACCATTTTGTATGAAGATTCGGGGAATAAGTTTATTCCATTTTACGTTGGGACTGAGACGATCACCTTTTCTTTTATATCTTTGCAGATACCTGGACAACCAATTTCATCAAAATTTTACTGTAAACTCTATTGCTCATGTGTTTGTAATGCACTGACGATTTTGAAGAATGAAATTTGTAAATTTCTTAACTTATTCCCAAAAGTAATGATATGATAAGGGTTCAATTTTAAAGCGGTGCATCTTTGACATTTGGCATTTTCACAAGAAGCAAACATATGATAGGTTGTGAGTTATAGAGTTATTTCCTAAGCTTATTATAAGCTATTGTAACATGATTTCGGTGTATCCTTGATTCTGATTGGTTGATTTGCCTATGTTGAATTACAATGAATACCCGCAAATTACTTGGGGCGAATCACCGCGAACATATACATCGTGTTCACAAGATTCGGCCCGACTCAAAATTTATTTTTTCTATTTCTCTTAATATTTGCTCCTTTCTCAAATTTGACAGGTGGCATTGTCATTTTCTTACTTGTGTATAGCAGTATAGGTCTCAAATAACTCTCAAAATTAATTAGTTTCAAGTAACTAAAATGTTTTTAACAAGTAAGATTGGTCCAAGTTTGACGCCTTCTTCCATGCGGCTGTGTTTACCGAATGCCGTTGCCATGGCATGACGTCATAGTGATCAACCGTTTTGACGTCACAATGCTAGCGTCATTGTCACAATGGGTTAGGGCAAGTTTAAGATTTTTGTTCCTGGGTCTTTTGCTGTGTTGATGTCGTAGATAAATGTTTATCGCCATCTAAAAGGATAAGTGAATATTGTTTTCACATGAAGCAAACATATGATAGGTTGTGAGTTATAGAGTTATTTCCTAAGCTTATTATAAGCTATTTTATGATGATGACCTACAGATCCAAGAAAGCCTAGCCTAGCTCTAGAATCTTGTGAAGAGACTCCTCAGCCAATGGGTATTCTAAATTGTAAATTTGGTGACCCTCTGACCCCGAATATGGATGTTTTACCTCTATTGAACAAAGAGCACTAGACAGCTGAAATCTTGTGTAGACATGAAGACTAGTAGAACTGGATTCCTTGCATATTATAACCAATTATTTCTTAGGTTACTTTTCAACCGTAGATAATAAATGATGAAAACTCTATGAGCTACAGAGCCAATGGCTCTATATGATCTGATTTTATTTCAGGAGGTAGATAGGATTTGGCTGTCAAGTTGCTTTCTAAATCCAGAAGTCAAGTAAGATTTTTCTTCTCACCCTATTGAGCTAAGCTGCATGATATGTCGTGTTGTGAATCATTATTGTAAAGAATCATTAATGCAAAGATACATAGTCCGAGAAGAAAACATACCAAGGGAGTCCTTGACTGGGATTGTTGAATTAACACAAAACAATTTAATGAAAGTTTTACAGGAGCAAGTCATCTATATAATTACAGAGCTAGAAAAGTCATAGAGCTCTGTAACTATTTCAATCAAATTTTATCATGACAAACAATATACCTTAATATTTTTGTTGGAATCTTCGAATACATTGCACCCTTTAATTATGAAAGAATTAGAAATTAGACTGTTTTACATGTAGTCACATGCTAATAATAGGTGATATATAATTATATTTCAGGAAAAGATATTCTGGTTGTCTTAAATAGTCATGCACTGAGCTTTATTCTCAATTTTCTATTTTGTTTCTAAGGAAACCTTTGGTGGTGTGTTGTCAAGATGTGCGTGTACAGGCTGATGTTGGGCGAGAGAATGGGGAGGGGGGTGGGGCGAGACGGACACCGGACAGACAGACTGGCAGACAGGAAGAGGGGGAGGCTGGACAGCAGAGGGACATGACCAAAGTTCTGGCTTTAGCACAGGTAGATCGAAGTAACTCATATTAATTGTGAGGTCTATGTAACTTATATTTATTGTGAAGTCTATGTAACTTATATTTCTAATTGTAGGCTTTTTATTTTAACCCTTTAGTTGCGTATTTTTATTTTACCCATTTTAGCCCCTGTGGCAGAATATACTGACCATCTAGCTCGCAGCCGTATTTTGGCTAAAGTACTTATTGGCACCCGTGGCAGAATATTCCTGACGGCGTACCCCGTACCGTTTTTACAAAATATAATATGTCTAGAATGGGCAGAATGTTCCGCAACAGGGGCTAAAAGTGGTAAAATAGAAATACACAAAATAAGGGTTAAGTTTTTGTTGCATCCTGAGATTTGACCCCATGTTACACAAAAACTATTGTATTTGATTAAAAAACAGTCTAATTGAAATCAAACGTTTTCCGAGGAATACAAATTGTGTATCTACAGGTATACAAACTCATATCATTCAGAGATTTCCTTGCAAAACCGTCTGATAACTGTTAACTATTAAGTTAGCCAATCACAGAACATCCATCAAATGTTTTCGGTACGAGAAGGTAGGGGCAAGTAACTCCCAACAGCCGTACTTTCGTTGGTGTCTCTAACATGTGGAACGTGTTAATGAATGATTCTGAATGCTTTCAGAACGGTGACTGTTAAAAACCATAATGTGATTGGTCAGCTATCTGACTGAGTCTTGTTTAAACAAAACTGGTACAGAACACGCGCCTATACAGTATGTTTTTAAACCTTGAGGAGAGGAATCTACAGAACCTGTTAATATCCCGGGAGATGCATATTGCAAATTTTATTTCTCGTAACAAGGTCGATTTTTATTCAGACTGGATTAATAAATTAAGTTTTTGTTGCACTTAATCCTGTGAATTCTCTGAGTTACTAAAAAACTTAGCTAATGAATAAACTTTGTTAATTAGATTTGGTTAATAAATGAAGTATTAATTGCATCTGACAGTTCCTGGGAGTAAAGGTACAGAACCTGACGGTCTTGTTACTCAAGACAATGGTCCCAGACTGCCTCATCCACATCACCGGACACGAGATCTCGGCCGAACTGTGCGTGGAGAACCTCTGGTACTTGTTGCTTTATATATAATGTTGATGGCTGACCTGCCACTGGACAGAAAGGTCTTCAATTGAAGTATTAACTACAATAACGGAAACATAGATTTATAAAATAGTTTTGTAAAAGTCACATGGCACCCTTTCGAATGTAATGAGTTTTTCATTACACATTCTATTCGATTTGATTTGCGTAAAAACAGTCAGGAAATGTCCCTCTTCTCTTGTGATGGCAAGCTACAGTGACGTCACAAACAGTCATTTTATGACGTCACAGACGGCGGAATCGCAAAGTCGCTGTGAACAATGGTTGTTAGGCAAACATGATATGTGCACATGTGCTCATATTAATAATTTTAACTAATAATCAACCATATGGGTAAAAAAGGTAGATAGATATGTTATAACTGTGGACTTAATCAATTGTAACAAACAAGAATTAACTCTGAAATGTTCATTTAATACTAAATAGAGATATTATTGTTGACCATGGAATTCAGTTGTGATGTTGAATCATTATAAGATAACTTGTTTTACCATCACAGCTGTCTGGTGGCCCTCAACCTGAATGGAATCACTTGCAAGGCTCTGAGGAGTACCGAGGAGGTCAGTTGTAACAGTGTGTCACTTAGTAACATTATTTCTTGGGCTGGATATTTTATCTTGTGTTACATTGCAATACACAGCCTCTGTATTGTGATAATATTGCAATATATTGAATCAACTTTGTTGTCAACATTTTACACTCATATATACAGTTTAACATTGCATTTTAGATGAAATACATTTCAGAACTTTCAAAATACAGAACAAGATAAACAAAAAGAAATTCATACAGTAGATTCCAAAACAGCAACTTTCATTTGTAATACAGCCCAACAAATTTTCTTGCACATCAAGAGCATTTACTTGCATCAGAAACCTGCAATTATACCTTAGAACAAGATATTCTTATGACATATGCATATATTTCACTTGAAATTGTTTGATGCAATCTATTGCAAACTGAAAAACATATAGCAATAATTGTATTGCACAACCTGTACCAATATATACACATACAACGACCATATTGCATGGCCCTACCAAATGTAATGCTGTCCCTGTTGAAGGTGGACCAAATGCAAGTTGTTGGTATGGATGAATACTTTCTTTATTCTGCTAAACCTGGCAATTTTGGGATATTCCAAAGGCATCAGGGACATAAGATAAGCGGAGATGTCGTGATTTCGCACAACTTGTTAGGATATAGATATACAACAGTGTTTTGATAGAATAGTTACTTATTTGCAATGTCAAATTAGAAAACAAGTATTATATCTGCTTGCAATGTCTGTTCTATGACAGTTTAAGAAAAGATGTTCGTCCACATTATTGTACAAATACAACTTAACTGAAACTTTTATCAGTAATAATTTTTTTGTACGATATGGCCTGGCAAACTTTGTATTTCAAGCATCTAAGAAACATTGTACGTTTTTTAACATTAAAATTGTTTGGTGCAATATATTGCAAAATGAAAAACATATAGCTATCTGTACCCGCATACACTGATATTCCGGTAATATTGCACAGCCTTAGTTATTACCATTGTCTCAAAACCTTTATTACAAAGTAATGTTATATACTATCTGTATTTGAACAAACTCTTGTACTTTTTCGGGGCGAGTCCTTGCAGGAACCCACACCCTCAGATTAAGGCACCAACCGCCAGCACTGACTGTACCAACAGCTTACCTATTCTGCCACCATGACCTTGTTACCTTGTTAGTACCTACCTGTAGGTACAGTACTGCTATGTAGCCCTTTTTCAATTCTGAAAAATCAAACCAATTATACAAAAAACAGATATACAATGGTTCCTAATATTCAATGAACATATGTTTAGAAAGTGCTAAGTTTTTGTTAAAGGTGCATCCATTGGGTTTCATACAATTTTATTAGACTTTAATACGTTTCGATTCACCATATATGCTGTTAACAGTGCAAAAAAATTAACTCGGCTTGCATATTCATCCCTAATTGCCAAATATATCATAATTACTAGTTTCCGATCAAATTAGAGTACTGGTAACATCATTATGCATGTGCAGAAACCGAAAGTGCACGCCCCATTAGTTATATGACCAATTAAACATGATCAACCCAACTTTATCATTTTTAGCTCATCAGGCCTGAAAGGCCCGATGGGCTCATGGCATGGCGTCTGGCGTCTGTCCGTCCGTCCGTCCGTCCGTCCATCCGTCCGTATGTAAACTTTTAACTTTTTCGACTTCTTCTCCAGAACCAATGACTCTTGAGAGCTGAAAGTTTATGTACAGACTCCTTGGCTAATGGGGATTCTAAAATGTAGATTTCGTGACCCCGAGACCCCAAATGGGGTCACAGGGATCACAACCTTAAAAACCTACTAATATCTTCTTCTTCAGTTCCAAAAGGTCTAGAGAGCTACAATGTTTTGTGCAGACTCCTTTGGCAATGAGGATTCTAAATGGTAGACCTCATGACCCCATGACCCCAAATGCGGTTACAGGGGTCACAACCTTAAAAACCTATTTTCATCTTCTTCTCCAGTTCCAAAAGGTCTAGAGAGCTGAAATGTTGTGTGCAGACTCTTTAGTCAATGGATATTCTAAATTGTAGATTGGTGACCCTGGTGCTCCGAATAAGGGCCTCACAGGCCATGATCTTAAAGGGGGACAAGTCTCCCGAATTTAGCTGTGGAAGGCATTAATTAATTAGCTCACAGCCAGTCGGAAATCTCAATCAGCGCTCCCTCTACTCAGCAGTGTTTTCATTGCGTAGAGGCCTACTCGCCACTACTTGCCGTACAAGCGCGATACTCAACCGGATGCAAGCGTCTTATATATATGAAAGTTTAGAGAAAACATACACGCGACGTACAGGCCAATTATATCATTTTTGTAAATACAGTCAGGCCTCGATAATCCGAACGCTTCCGTTTTTCATCAAAAACGTTCGGATAGTGAAATGTTCGGATTACTGAGTACTGAGGACTACTAAAGAGATTAGTTTGGTTACATCTTCCTTCCGTTCGGAAACTGCGAGATTCGGATTATCGGTGGCCGGATTATCGCGGTTTGACTGTATAACCAAAGTACAATTGTGATGATTTTGCAAATATTTCGCATGCGAATAGCAATCTACAATGTGTGATAAGAATAACGAACCTGTGAGCTTGATAATCCATGCACATCGTCGTATAACACCCTAAGTTGCCTAATTGTTGTTGGACTGAGGTTTAACGTCTGCGTTCAGAGATAGTGACCGTTAGTAATCGTCCAATGATATGGTTTTATTCAAATGAGTGTCAAACAAACAAAACTATCATCCTATTCCTAAATTCCATTGGTCGAATATATATTCCTAACTTTGATTGGCTGACAATATCTAGACTGAATGTCGCATTAATGTGTATTTGTTGTCATGACCGAACATTTGACAATTAACATGTCTATTGACATGCCGGTCACCGAGATGCCATTTGTTGTGTAATAGAACCGGTCAAGTAAACTTGTTAACTGTAAAAACATAATAATTACACTCGAGGCTCTTCCCTTTTTCTCACCTATACTAAGCTTATTTGACTTTGTTCTGCTTAATTACATAAACTAATTTGCTGTAACAACACTTCTCCCCTCTTTGATCTTGAAGAAACATCTATATGGTACGCTAAACTGATCATTTGTATTGGAGCGGCAAGTAAATTCTATCAGCGTATTTACCGATCCGTGTCGTTTTCATTTACAAGATGTACAGTAAGTTTGGTAACAAAAATGATTTCATTCGATCTTGTTCGTTGTCTATAAATGTGTATAATCACAATGTTGTTTAATTGTATTTTATTCAATGAGAAGAAATGAATTGGCAAAAAATCTAGATGACTTTTGTAAATGCCAATCAACAACGCATGTATGGTTCACATTTATACATCATGTTTAAATGATGATAAATTTATGAACACAATAATCATAATGTATATGTGTGCGTGTACAGTGCAACAATTTTCATGTAAAATTCAGTGAGCTTGTTCAGTTGTTAACCAATACAGTTCATGCATTTATACATGAAATAAATTTCATAAAACTCATATAGCAAGTGAAAATGGTTTGCATTGCATTGCATCATATAGGGGTCTAAACAATATTTTGATCGACAAACTTGAATTAAAATAACCTTTTATGTTTATGTTCTTACACTTTTGGATATACTTTGTTACTGATATCAAACTTGACAGCAACAAAGAAACGTTGAATGAAATGTGAGTCGTAACCATGATATTTTCACCAAACACGCACACATCTTTTCAGGAAATCGATGTCGTAATATTACCCCTCTAATGCATTTTATGAAACCATTTAGTAGCATTTAAATTATATTATTATTTATTGGTATTCAGAAACTTGGCAAACAACGACTTTCTCTATGAAATATTGTAACAAACTTGTTGAAATCACAATCCTGGACGAACATTACATGCAGTATAGCAATGATAAATGTGTGTGTGTACCTGTAACCCTGTTTGTCATCTTTTAACGGCATCTTGAAATACATGAATACATACTTGAAATAAAAATCTGTTTCAGTCTTCATCATTAAACAATATAAATCCTGATGAGCTACAGAGCCCATGGCTCTATTTTTTCTGTTATATATATAATATTCCAAAATTACGTTTGACTCATTAGCGTGCGTCAATCGCGTTGCATTGTCCAGTTTTCGATAAAAAATCACTACTTTTACCTTCATATCGTCAATATAGTAAGTCAAATATAATCAAAATTGTGTTTTTTGGTAACAGTTGGTACTTCTCGATAAAGTAACACCATTTATAATGTTTGGAATATGTGACCCCAAACAACACAATGGATGTACCCTTAAGTACATTGTAACTGACAGATCATTGATCTTTGTTTGTAGGAACCATCATCTGCTGCTTCGTGTTTAGGCGAAGTGTCTGTTTCACTTTTCACCGAAATCAAAACCGACAAAGAAGATCCAACAAAACTAAAGGTAAGACACATAAGATGTTCATAGCCTTGTTTCCTTCAGTACATACATATATACCTAGAAACACTTATCATGCTAAAATCAGAGAAATACTGCTCTAAAGGGCTTTGTAGTCCAACATATGTACAATGAAATTCAGTAGGTGTGATAAAACAGGCGAGTCTTTAATCCAGTTTTGAAGTTTGAGTGTTCATTTGTGGCACGTAGAGTTGGAGGGAGATCGTTCTATAGGAATGGAGCTGACTCAAATGACCGCTTACCGTATGTCTTAATTCTTGAGCTTGCCATAGCCAGTTGAGTTTTACGCTCATATCAGCTGACCGTAGGCTTTGACGAGGTTGGTAGGGCTTGACAAGACTTGTGGTGTAGTCAGGAGCAAGATTGTGCAAAGCTTTGAAGGTTAGGAGTTGAATATTGTAGATGAACTTAAGTGGACGGATAGCAGTCTCTTTAAAACTGGGGAAACATGCTTGAAATTAAGAGTGAGAGAGACCACATGGACGATTGCATTTTATACTTACTGCTGTTTGTTGACCTGACGCTCCTTTCACAAAGCACAAAGGTGATCGTAAGTCCCTAAGGTAACCTTAGTGCAATGTTAAAGCATTGAAGTTAAAGGGACACTGCGTCGAGGATAAAAATGAGTCTCATCTTTATCTCACTAAGAGTGTCTGCTAACAAGTTACGATTCATTTCACTGTCTACATGTAGTAGTTTTTATTACTAATTACGTCAATTGTCTGAAATTCAGTGTCTGTGACTTGTTAGCAGACATGTTAATCAGCATAGGTAGATACACATGATATGATTTTTTTTCTTGACGCAGTGTTCCTTAAGGTGAAACCTTAGTAAAGGTTGCTTTGTGAGAGGAGAACCTGGTGTGGAGGCAGACCGTAGAGGAGTGAGTTGCAGTTGTCAATGCAGGATGTTGACAAGTCTGAACTAGTGCTAGAAATGTATGCTACAACTCATGGTACCATGTGGTTCTGTGCCTAGCTTAGTGACTGCTATCAATGAAGTTCAGCATCTATCACTATTACCGGATGGGGAACCACCTTCATGACTATATTCTGGGAAACAAAGAGTTGATTCCTTGCCAAACACTGAATTGAATTACAAGGCTTTTGTCATAAAAATTTTTCTAGTTGTGCATCTGTATGACCAACAGTAAATTTTGTTCATTGTGATAGCTGTTTGAAGTTGACCCTAAAGTGTCAAAAACTTGGGTGAGACCCTTGGGTTAATAATGTGAATAACGCCTTGAACATGCATTTGTCTGTGAATATCTTTGTCATAAAATATCTGCATTATCATTATTTACTTACATTGACCCGAGATTGAAGATGTTTAACTTTATTTATTTCCACTGTGTAAATTCATAAAACCTTGAAGTTTTTCTGAATAATTTAATTTAAAACAACTTTTTCAGATTCTCAGAGTGCTTGTTTCAAAGCCTCAAATGATGATAACAGAAGGTAAGAAGTAATCACAGATTTTTAGCAATACTCCCGTCGACAAATTACGCCATTGATGACTGATTTGATGTATTTAGATGAAGCGCTCGCTTTCAACGAATTTTCTCAGAATCCTTTCAAATACATTTCAGTTACATACGGGGATGTATAGCTAGTCTATATTTTGAAACTTAATGACACTGGAAAGAGAAACAAAATTAAATTATGCACTTTTTAATTAAAAACGGCATTTTTCTCATCGTTTTTCGCATATTGAACAGGATTTCCCACTGACACACATATTTTAGATATTGCTAAAAATGCAATATAATGTGCGCATTTGAATAAACAAACGAATTCAGAAATAAAAATAGGGGGTCACCGGAGGTTTTTCATCACTTTAACGTCATTTTTTAATTTACCTTCATAAACGTAAAAACCTAACGTCACAGCAATTTGATGGTGTCAAGTGTAACTTTGACGGCCTACCATTATTGAACATACTATCAATCTAGGAGTGCATGATGGAAGAATAACTATCAGTTGATTATACCAGGCGATTTAAATTCGTCAGTAACTAAAGATACGTATGTAATTGGAATAACACACACAGTAACATATTTACCGCGAATATAGGTGACGATAACGTTATGCGGCATGTCGTAAAATGACCGTTAAAAAGGTGTTACGGAAAATTTAAGCACTTTCCGTTAGTGTATGGATAAGCGTATGCCCCAAACAAAGTAATCCGTATATTTTAAGACTTATTCACCACAATAATTTGTTGTCGCAAATGTTACCATAAGCGAGTTCGATTTCTGGGTCCCATCTCTCCTTAAAGGCACAAGTGCACGCTTTTCGCTTTCAAATAAAAATTAAGCTATAGGTCATACAAGGGCATATAAACTGACGTTAGCTTCCATTCGGTGCAATAAAATACTTCTTATTCTTTACAATTGACACTCAGTCAATAATTAAAAAGTTTTTAAAAAATTTAAAGTTTACTTTAAAACCTGAATATGTACATATTTTGCATATAACTTATATAATACATTACCCGATGGTAGGTTGTTTGTAATATTGAGAGATGTGCATTATCAGTGCATTATTTATATTTTAAAACAATTGGTGTGCTATAGTGCCTTTAACTAGTTTGAAACTTGTTTCTTGGACCAATGTTGGAAGCGGGGGTAAATGAGTGACTCACTAATTCGCTTGTCCATTTCAGGTTTCTTCTCCAGTCTGCAGGGAATCAAGTCGAACATGGCTTCCACTGAACGTTTACGTGCAGGTAATAGTATACACTAAATAACACTGACTGATGCTGGTGCACTGTTAGGTTACCTGCTAGCCACACATGGTATTTGCTCGTTAACTTCAGTTATCGCAGTTGTAAAAATGGCCTGGCTAGCTTGTTGGAATTTAGAGAAACTAAATGATAACCACATTAGAGACACTACGGCCTGTCGGCTATTTCAACGGACTTGTTGAAGCCTATACTACATGTCCCACCATTTTGAACTTTTAGTAATTTCATACGCTGAGCAAGTGAAAGTTTTCCTGTTCAACATTAAGAAAGTTTGGGTCATACCTAAATATGTTAAAAGGAAGAACTCGTTTTACTATTGGTGAGATTATTTTTCAATTACATTTCATCAACTTATTTCACTGGAAAGCGTGCTACTGCCCCTTGAAAAGTAAGAACTTGTTTTACTTGTTTGACACTCATAGTCAAGATGAGGTCATAGTTTCATAGACAGTCTCACATGAAAGGCAAACTCATAGTTTTAATTTAGTTGTATCCTCATATTCGGCTCTCTGCAACCTGAAATTCATCTTGTCAGTCTGTAATATATTAATTTATCATCCAAAGCTGTGTTCCACAGAAGAAATCGCTTGTGCGAGATCAAGCCCTATATCCAAGGAGATATTGTTTTGACAGTAGATTTTGCACAATGCCCTGTTACCATCAACTACATGACATCATAATGATATGATAAATTTGTTACTTTTATCAACTTGTGTTTTATATTTGATATTAGAAGACACTTGGGTAAGATTTTCTATTTAGGACTATTTCATCAATTCTAAATAATTTCTGTTATTCACTGAAAAACAACACTAATATTACAGCTGAGCCGTTGAACATGGAGGAAGCTGAAGAGGCAACTCAACCGCTTAACTTCAAGAAACTCTCTCATATTGTGAGTGAAATCGTTTTTGTGTTGTTGAATCGTTGTTCTTGAGTGCAAATATTTATTTGCCTGGTCAGTGTACATACATACATACATGCATACATACATACATACATAAATACATAAATACATACATACATACATACATACATACATACATACATACATACATACATACATACGAAACTACATACATACAAAAATACATGTATAACATACACACATACCGTACCATAAATTACATTACATATCATACCAAACCATACTATTACATACCATACCATACATTACATACCATTACATACATTACATACATTACATCAATACATACATTACATACATTACATACATTACATACATTACATACCATACCATTACATACATTACATACCATACCATTACATAGCATACCATATCATACCATACCATTACATACCATACCATACCGTACCTTACCATACCACACCATACCATTACATACCATTACATACCATACCATACATTACCATACTATTGCATACCATACCATACTATTCCATACCATTACCATAGTATTACATACCAAACCATTACATACAGTTACATACCATACCATTACATATCATTACAAACCATTACCATATCATTACATACCATTACCATTACATACAATAACAATACCATTATATACTATTACCATGCCATTACATACCATTACCATACCATTACATATCATTACATACCATACCATTACATACTATTACCATACCATTACATACAATTACCATACTATTACATACCATAACCATACCATTACATACCATTACCATACCATTATATACTATTACCATGCCATTACATACCATTACCATACCATTACATACTATTACCATGCCATTACATACAATTACCATACCATGACCATGCCATTACATACCATTACCATACCATTACATACTATTACCTATGCCTATACCTTGTATTACCATGCCATTACATTCCATACCATTACATATCATTACATACCATACCATTACATACCATTACCATACCATTACATACTATTACCATGCAATTACATACCATTACCATACCATTACCATACCATTACATACTATTACCATGCAATTACATACCATTACCATACCATTACCATACTATTTCATACTATTACCATGCCATTACATACTATTAGCATACCATTACATACTATTACCATGCCATTACATACTATTACCATGCAATTACATACCCTTACCATTACCATACCATTACCATACCATTACATACTATTACCATGCCATTACATACTATAACCATACCATTACCATACCATTACATACTATTACCATGCCATTACATACCATAACCATACCATTACCATACCATTACATACTATTACCATGCCATTACCATACCATTACATACTATTACCATGCCATTACATACCATTACCATGCCATTACATACTATTACCATACCATTACCATACCATTACATATTCCCCACCATACCATTACATATTCCATGTGCCATAATATTAAATAATTGAATATTGAATATTGAATTAAATATTGTCCTGCATTAGCATCGTGTTGTTTTCCCTTGATCATTTGATACCACTTTTCACAATACATGTTGTCAATGTCAATTCCTTTTGGAGTAAGCAAGTTTTGTATAGGTATGTTCAACATGTCCATCATCACAACTTTCTAATGTTTGATGTTCCAGCAAGAGATTGGTATAGATTTCACAGATCTGGATGTCAAGATTGTTCGAGAGAAGAAACAAAGGTGACAACAATAACTTCATTTAAAAGCAACTGTTACTGTTGAATAGATCAGTGACCTTTGGATTGTATGTACCGGTACAGGAACATGTTCACAGGGAGGGATAGCTCTGTGGTTAGCAGTTTTGGCGTCAGATCAAGAGCTCCGCAGTTTGAATCCTGCGAGGGGCTCAGTAAATTTGCCTTCTGTAGAGAACTGTTCTACATGCAGTAAGGTTTGGGTCAGTGCTATTCTGAATTTCAGTGCAGTACCACCCATAGTTCGCTAGTTACAGCCGATGCTCGCAGGTTTCACTGCATACACAGCTGCAATAGAATTGCAGGGTTTCTCCCTGCAATAATACTAGCAGCCGTCATATAAGTAAAATACTCTTGAAAGCGGTATTAAACCCCAAATCACCCCACTTCACCTCAACATTGTCTCAGTACTAAGACAGCCAGAAGTAACATACTTTAACATGGCTTAATTACGACTATCTTAGCACTTAGAGAGCTTTAAAATCTAGGGGGATAATTTCACGAAGCTACCTTTACTAAGGTTAACATTAACTTCCATTCTTTAACATTGCACTAAGATTACCTTAGTGACTTACGATCACCTTAGTGTTTTGTGAAAGGAGGCCTTGGAATTATTTATATTACTTATTTACATAAACATAAGCTAGATAATATATATGCTCCCACATGCCTCTGATGAGGCAATATATGTCTCAGCAATGTATGGTGACATGCCAGAATGCTCTGATTGGTTCCCAGTTTATATGATAGCTCCTCAGATTAGTCAGTTTAACTATTGACATGTCGTAGACTAGTGTTTTTAGTTCCTGATTGGATCATGGTACAACTAACATAAATTCTGTAAATTCTGTGCATGCTGCTTGCAATGTGAAGGAGTTCTCAGGATTATTCCTGTCAAAGGTAAATCTCATGACCCATACTTGTGAATGTTTGAGATAGTGGATCACTTTGCTGCATGTGTTTGAAAACGGGTAGCTTTTATGATATCTTTTTTGTGATGGAAAATTTATTGAAAATGATTGATCAAATAATTATTATGTGTTTTTGTCAAATTGTTGGATTAGGATAAGTTGATATGAAATTATATTGTGGATGTATAATACACAAGCATAGTAGGAATTTGGCAATGCAAATGTTACTTAATTAGAATTCATTCTATGTCCTCATTTGTAGAGTCTTCTAGCTCAATATAAACCATACATATGATTCAAGATATGTGCTAAATTATCTTATACAACTTGAATTTTTCAAAATTTTTATATTGTACATATTATAAAAATAAACTTTCTTCATAGTTTTTCAATTTTGGGAATATTTTTGTTGACAGAGTATGAATACGGTATGTGAGAAATTTGCAGGAATCTGCTTCTTCTCTATGTTCAAATTCCATGTCTTCCTTGATTAAGGAGTTTTTTCCAAACTTTAATCCAATCTGTCAAGTTTCTATCTCCATTATAGGAGTCTCTCGGTGGCTCTAAAGCTGTTCCACATCGGGTTCCACAACCAGACACGAGACCGGAACACTGACCTCACTGCCAGCGTGCTGCTAGAGGGTGAGCAGAGTTAACTCCCTTGGTTTCCAGAGATGACTACAGTATATGTAATAGTTACTACCATAGTTTATGAGTTGTATCGGAAAATACCAGGTCAGTTTGTACGAGAGGCCCGACTGAGTCTTAACACCTGCCAAATTCAATTTGTTGTTTAAAATATTTTTGTTTCGATATTATTGGTCAATGAAGCATTAACAATCATGTTCTTGCATCATGTCCTTATTCAATGAAACATTTAAGCATCGTGGCTGATCTTTTTGTCGTATTTTACCTTATACAAAATAGTGTAAGTGTCTGTGTATCAGATATCAGGATTCTTTGCCCAAAAGAGTATTGATATCAATGTTGAAAAGGACTCTTTTATGAATGGTTGCCACGGACAATGAGGTCTAAATGGGATGTACTTTTCTTAATGCTTAGGGCTGTATGGGAGTTAACCCTTAACATGCGGGCGACGGAATTATCCGGGCGGGCTATAAGCGATTCCTAGGTGTCTGTATACGGATCCCGGATACCAGACTTAGAATAATTCACGGCTGTCTAAGTATACTCTATCACCCATACCGGGTCACGAGTCGATTGTGTCCGCGACCCGACCCATGAGAATGGCTGTATTTACGCATCGCGACCCGACATGAGAATAAAGCTTTGTTCAGTGTGTGGTCGGAATATCAAGCAAAATTCACACCAATTTGCGTGTGCATTGTTGACCCTTAACGCATCGATAATTAGCTTTACAAAAGGCCAATTATGTCGGGCTTACCCCCCGAAGCATTAATTCGCTTGAGGCTATTTCCACCCACGTGTTTGTATTGCCTCGGGTTTGCCTCGCCCGAGACTGCTATCTGCCTCGCATCTCGCGAGACGGGGAAGAAATCGCTAACTCGCCTTACTCCCGCACTTCATATCATGTGAGCGAATTGTTTGTTTTCAAAAAAAAATACGGCAAAATAAAGGGGAAACAATGGACTACATTCCCATATAAAATTAGAAAATCTCAAAAAAATAATAAAGACACAGCAAGCGCCGTGAAAAAGGTCATGTTTACACTTCATAAATTTTGAAACAATCGGCGATTTTCACAACTTCTAAAACATTTATCAAGGCTAAAATACTGAATGCATTTTCATAATTTTTATATCACAATAAACCGAAAAGAATAATCTTTTATTCTATATAAAATGCGCAGATTTATTCACAGAAATAAAGATACAATTTTACCTTTCTGAGAGGCATGTGAAACCAAACGGCACACAAACTAATCAACATATTTTCATCAGTTATGGTTCGAGGTTAGCGTTTATTTGAAAAGTCAAACAACATAACCATATTTGGGTTGACATGTGCTTATTGGTCAACTGGTTTGAGATTATGATTTCTTGGAAAAGTGCGATGAACGACCGTTTGCAATGCCGCATACATGTTGTAAGTATTGACGATTTTATAGGTGGATATAAAGACAAACTTTACATAGCTATAGAATTATAACCAAAGGTCGCATTCTAATAATTTTTATATCATTGTGAAGCTAGACATCTTGTCTTCAATTCCGTATATAAATGGAATTTTTTTCGTTTCGTATTTATGATGTTACGAGGCCCGAATAAAAGACAATCTTTCGAAAGTAATAGAATAAAAACGAAAAAACATAGAAAATTCATTCAAAGTTTCGAGTGTGAATTAGCCATTTGTGTACGGGTTTCGCTACTTGAATTTGTATTGAACGCCCGTATATAGTCCTTATTCGCCATGTAGATGCGGTATATTTTGTAAAAACGATACCGGAATCGCCGCCTGGAAATTCCGCCAGCAGAGCTAGTTAGTGCCAAAGCCCAAACTACTGCTGCGAGCTGCGAGCCTGTAAATTCCGCCACAGGGGCTAAAAATGGTAAAATATATATACGCAACGTAAGGGTTAAGAATGATTAGTCAGTTATCAGTTATATATTGTGAAAAACATAATGTCAGGGAGACTTGATTCACAGCTAAAGATATTCAAATATTTTTGTTGAAAGAATCTAACCAGGAGATTTTCGTCAGCTTCTTTGCTATTTATCATAAATTTTCTACACGTTTTTATTCTGACTTTCTAGAGTTCCAAACAAGTTCCCCTCAACATCAGTTTGCCGGTCTACACAAGTTGGATCTGAAGGCACAGGTAGGGATACATTGTCCTTCGGACATAATGCTTTACTGTCCGTCTGCCTTACGTCCACTCATGTGCATCAAGTGTAGGTGTTGTCCAAAATACGTATCTGAAACTGTTGAATAATACTCATTTTCATAGAATTTATTTATGTATCAAGCCAGCTGTGTAGATATTCCTTTTACAGGTTTCAACTTCTTAGACTTTTACTTTTCCACGGAAACAAATCCTAAAAGTTAGTTTTCAGAGTAGAACAATAACATATGACCTAGCTAAACCACATTTAGGTATTGAAACTAGTTTAGTTTATTTCAACTTCATGAGTTTTTATTATTGAAGATTCCATGGTCATGTAATTTAGAATTGTCTTTCATAAACAGAACTTTAAAACCATGAGACTGAGCATTATGAAAATTTGGATAGTTGAATAGGTTGAGGGATTTGAAGTTTACACTTGTAATAAAGTCGATGTACATGGTGATTGGATGATGTCATAGAACACAATGTATACCGGAAGTCAGATGGATATGAGTTATTAAAGATAAGATAGGTTTATATAAAACTAGTCAAACTAGTCAAGAGACCATCAACACCACCCTCAACCCAAGATACAAACGAGCATGCCCACAGTCAGCACTCTTCATTATCCCAGCGTGTGTCAGCCACCACAACTTGTTTACCATAATTTTCTTCGCAATCCTTATTATTGTTGTTTACAATATACGCCTGGAAAATATATCATTTGGTAATATTAAGGTCATAACAACTGATGAATCTAACGACATCACCATACCAATCTACCACTGTGTGGACTCTTGGTTATGTTGACTTGTCACTCGATGTCAGTCAACACGTGGTAATAGGGGGGTCAGCTAATATGTGAGATAAGGGGTTTGACCAGGATTTGGGTTGTTGAGAAAGGGGATCGACTTCCATGCAGGGTTGACTTCTATGTAGGATCGACTTCTACGCGGGTTGACTTCTACCTCTCTCTCTCTGCACACAGTTACTGGGAGACCTGGTGAACATGAACGTCTCCATATTGACTGGCTTCTTCCATTACCACCACGAGGAGGTGCAATACTGGGTTCTCGTCCTGTCCCGGATGTCCCAGGGGGAGGTAACTCCTCCACCAACTGTTCAACGTCCCAGGAAGTCACCCATGAAGTATGTAACTCGTTGGAATTGATTTCTTATCATTTCGACCTTCAAAGCTTGTAAACTCTCAGAGGACTGCCAATTGTAACCCAGGGTGACACCATAAGTCTCTTTACTCATGTCTCAGTGTGGGGCAGGGAATCTCCTCCAATCGCTCATTTTTCTCCAGCAATGAAGCGTGTCCCTACCCACCTATTCTGTGTATACAAACACTTAGTTTATTAGTTCTAATTTTTTACTCCAGGCAGTTTGTGATCTGTTCGCTCCAAGAGAAGAAATGTAACACAGTGGTTGAAATGACGGACCTCTCCTCCATGGTGTCAACCGCCTCCTGCGCTGGCTTCAGACTCGGCATCACCAGGTCCAAACTCACCTGGTTCTTCAAACCGGGACTCAAAGGTAAAGAGAGTTTAATCCTCTATCTGAATTAATCAGTGAATGGAGTGGAGATCAATTGAGTTTGGTTTGTAACATTGGACAATTCAGAGGAGGCCTTCAGAGGTCCAAACCAGTATTTGAATAGCTGCCTTTCTGTCATCCAATTGCTGCTTAATTTCAGTGGGGCCAGTTGCATAAGTGGGCAGCAAGCTCGTCTGGCTTGTGGTATTTTCGATGAGCAAAGTGCCAATAAACTGCAGGGCCTGTCTAATGTTTATAAGGACTGTTTGATTTTTCAAAGCACACGCCCACGTTGCCAGTAGACACTCAAAAGTATTTTGACCATTCATGTGAAACCCTCCCCCCGCCCCCCGCCCCCTGCCCTGATTTCTAAAAATTGTGCATGTTATTTTGATTATACAATATGTGACTCTTCCCCCCCCCCTCTTAAATTTTGTCAATCAACTGCCTGTATGGCAATAAAACGACTCTCGACATAGATACATCTGCCATAGAGCAGGTAGCACTGAGTGGGTTAGTCAACAGTGATAAAATTGTCTTGAATTGACTGTCATTGAAATATAGAGGATATTTTGTGTTTTCAGCTCTTGTAATATCTCTGATATCTCATCGAGTAACAGGAAAACGTGTCAGCCCCTCCCAACTGTCACTGTCTCCTCTCACATGGGATTTTTCTTAAGATCAAAATGTTGAAAATAGGATCTTTATCTAAATTAGATTGGTTATATGACATGGTTACATATGGGATAACTCTACCTTCAATAGCACAAATTATTGTTCTTTTTCAGGCCAGGTCCCTTGTGGGATTCCAACCCACACCCTCAGAGTGAGGCAACCATCACCAGCACTGACCGTACCATGGTTATGTTCAGATATTTATTTATTTGTAATTGTTGATTCAGGTCACGGACTCAACGAGGATCATGATGGGACCTGGGTTCAATCTCACGACATGACCTGCGAGCTGGAGACAGAAAATATATACTGTTGTCATGCCGACAAGAAGGTTGCCATTGACAACTTGTCACGGAAGAAACATTACTGGGATCAAGTGATTTACCTAGGAATTTTGATGATCAAGGTAATTGGGAAATGACTTTCTTATTTGAGGTATCCGCTCTCTTTGTCTTCTTTCTGATTTGATATATATGTTTTTAGTTCATCAGGCATAAAAAGCCAGATGGACTTACAACATGGGCCTTTGTCCGTCGTGTGTCGTCCATAAACTCGAACAAACCTGTATAGGTTCCAGATTCTTTGAAGGGGATCCTCCTTGGGGTACTTATTGCATAAAATCCTTGATTTTAGGTATATGACAGGTTGTAACTATATTTTTCCACTTTAAAAATTAGTTAAAAAACTAAAAAACTAAAAAAACGTACTTTGGGTCACCCCTCTTGAGCCTCATACCTTGTGGTTGTCATGCAACCAAGGGCAGATAACTCTGATCTCACCACTTTTCAATCCAGTCATGCAGGCTGAATGAAGGGGAGGTGGGTGGCCCTACCCCAAGGAGGATCCCCTTCAAAGAATCTGGAACCTATACAGGTTTGTTCGATTCTTTTTCAGAAGGGATCCTCCTTGGGGTACTTATTGCATAAGACAGACTCCCAAAGATTAAATCAAAGGCAGTGGCATTCAGACTGCACCCAAAGGCGCAAAGAAGTACAAGAAATAACTCACCCAAAGTATAAAATGAATCCATGAGGAAAACTCAAGGACCTGGGGATTACATGGCGCACTCACAGTCGCCTTGCAGGTCTAAATACCCCGCCCCCCCCCCCCCCCTTTTTTTGCAAGAGAGAAAACGAGGGCAAAAAATCCCATAAAACACCCCACGGGAGTCTTCAGCCAGGGAAGTAACCGTGGGAAAAAGGACAGGGCCGCTGCGTACGCCTTCGACGTCGCGACTGCCCTTACCGCATGAGCCTTGAGGTCACCTGGGGGCTCACGGCCCTTATGAACATAGGCTAAACAGATAGTCGAGACAAACCATCTCGAGATCGACTGCTTAGAGGCGGGTAAACCCTGCTTGCCTCCACCATAACAGCAGAAGAGCTGCTTATCCTTACGGATAGAGGCTGTTCTTTTGACATATGCTTTCAAGGTCCTGCGCACGTCTAGAATATGATCGTGCGAGGCCTGAAAACCTGTTGCTGCCGGCTGCTTGAGCGCCGGTAATTCTATGGGGGCCGAGACACGAAAAGAGTGGGCCACTTTAGGTCGGTAGGAGTCTGGCAGTCTGATACTGACTCTGTCCCTGCGGAAGACTGTGAGCTCGGGATCGGCGGACATAGCATGTATGTCGCCTACCCATCTGCCAGACGCCATCACCACTAGAAAGGCTGTCTTCCAGGTTAACAACTGGAGAGACAACGAAGACATATCCCTGAACCTGGGACCCGAAAGCCAATCAAGGACTATCGGAAGGTCCCATACGGGGCTGATCCGCCTCAAAGGAGGACGGATCCTGTCCACACCTGCTAAGAAGCGCATAACAGGTCCATCTATCCTCGTACTGAATGTTCGTAGAATCCCTCCTTGAAGCCAGTATTGTGTCCGCAACTCGTGCAGGAATACCGCTGTTTTGGAGGCGATTCCGGACAGAGGCCAAGCCACCCACTGCACCCTGTGGTTGGGGTGGGGGGCTCCGTCCTGGGACAGAAGTCCCGGTCGACATGGTAACAGAACAGATGGCATAGCCAGAGACCTGAGTACCTGTGAAAACCAACTCTGCGCTGCCCACAGAGGTGCAAGAAGCACCAGCAGACGCGGAGGATGAGTGGCTAGACGGGCAAGGACCTTGGAGATCAGAGGCACTGGTGGGAAGGCCCACAGAACTCTGTCTGTCCAGTCCAGTTCGAATGCATCCTGGGATAGGGCCCGAGTGTCGGGTATCCTGGAGCAAAACTGAGGTATCTGAAGGTTCGTCCCTGACACAAACAGATCCACCTGGAATGACCCTTATAACTGGGAGATAGTCTCGAATATCCCTCGATCCAGTAGCCACTCGTGGGGGACAAGGATCAGGCAGACAGAGCGTCTGTAAGTACACTGGCAGGACCGTGGTGTCGAGCTCGTCGCACCAAAGGAAGAATTGCCATGTCTCCGCCAGGAGGGACGGAGAGACCGTCCCGCCCTGTTTGAGGATATAAGTCATGGCGGTCCTGTTGTCCAAATGGAGCCGGACCACCTGACCCTTCACCTGATCTCTCAGGTGTTGCAAAACCAACCAGGCCGCCCTGAGCTCTAGCACATTGATGTGCATCTGAGACTCGGCCTGAGACCACAGGTCCGAGACCGTGTGGGATCCCAGAACCCCGCCCCATCCCGAAAGGGAGGCGTAGGACTGAACTGTCAGGGTCGGCACCGGAGGCTGCAGGGGGTAACCCCGAGTCAGGTGATCGACATTGTTCCACCAAGACAGGTGTGGTAAGACCCACTCCGGAGTGACGAGCAACTTCTCGTAAGACTCCGAGTGGGACCATAAACCCGCCAAGGCTTGTTGGACGGGCCTCATGCTTAGCCGGGACCTCCAAACCACATCCACGGTCGCTGCCATGACTCCGAGGAGCTGGAGCCAGACCCGAGCTGTGTGGGTTGGAGCACAGAAACGAGTTCACAGTCCCCAGGATCTTCGGAACCCGGTCCGGGGCCAGGGATACTATCCCCGGCTCCGTCTGAAACCTGGAGCCCAGGAAGACTAGGTCCCGAGACGTGGCTAGCTCCGACTTTTTGAGGTTCACGATCCATCCCAGCGAGACCAACGTGTGGAGTATAGCCTGGGTGGATTCGTGGTTCTGAAGCTGAGACAGCCCTCTGAGTAGCCAGTCAACACCTGCCCTGAGACCTGGCCACCTGAGCCGCTACCAGCATGAGTTTGGTGAATACCCTCGGAGCCGTAGAGATTCCGAAGGGTAACACCCTGAACTGATAACACTTCCCGTCGAATGCGAACCGCAGATACTTTCTGAAGTCTGGGTGCATTGGGACATGAAGGTAAGCGTCTTTGAGGTCGATGGAGGATAGCCATTCACCGACCTGCACTGACGAAATCACAGATCTTAGAGTCTCCATCTTGAACGATGGTACCTCTATGAGTTAGTTCATGATCTTTAGATTTAGAATGGGCCTGAACCCTCTACAGCGCTCATCATCTGGCTTGCGGAGCTCCGAATGGAGTCGCGCACCTGATGACCTCCAGCCGCAGTGATCTGACCGAGGAGCCTGAAGTGCGACCTATATCAATAGGGTTAGGGTTTTAGTGGTATAGGGTTAGATTGTTTGGGCGGGTTGATTTCCCGGCTGAGGACCCCCGCTCTTCCTCGACTGAATCGGCCTCGGATGACGAGTCATCGAGGTCCGATTTGGTCACAGAAGCAGAGGCCGAAGCCTTACCCTAAACTTACCACCTTCCTGAAAGTTGTTTACTTAGAGTGAAAAACTCAGAAAATATCAGAGCAAAACTTCATGTGTCCTTGTCCTAGAAATGACAGATTGAAAAGTGGTGAGATCAGAGTTATCTGCCCTTGGTTGCATGACAACCACAAGGTATGAGCCTCAAGAGGGGTGACCCAAAGTACGTTTTTTTAGTTTTTTAGTTTTTTAACTAATTTTTAAAGTGGAAAAATATAGTTACAACCTGTCATATACCTAAAATCAAGGATTTTATGCAATAAGTACCCCAAGGAGGATCCCTTCTGAAAAAGAATTTCCACATTATCGACTTCTCCTCCAGAACTGTAATCAGACTGTAAGAGACATATAGAAGTTGGAAGAATGAAGAAATAAAAGTTTGTGTATTTACAACGTCTTTTATTGCAATGAGGTCCAATGTTTTGGTGTAGATACTAACACTTATATGCTTGAGAAGGGTGTTAGTATTTACAACGAAATGTTGTATCTCATTGCAAAAAGTTGTAAAAAAGTTGTAAAACTGGTATTTCTTCACATAGACTGTCACTGTGACCCAAAGCAGTGTTAAAGAAACTCTAATTTTTGTGTTGTTAGATATTATCAAAGCTTCGTAGATATTTGACAGATCAATCAGAGCAATTAATATGTCTGGAGGGTGAAAATAAATAAAAATAAAATAAATATTTCCTCTTCAGGCCAAGAAGTTGGGTCGCGAGGTGAAACTTGAGGGAATGGAAGACAACGTTCAGATCGAGTGGTCAACCAACACGTTGAACTCTCTCCAAAATCTGATCAGTGCTATCAAGAAAATCAAACCTCCCCCTGCCCCAGTAATCCCCCCTGAAGGTCCCCCACCCCCTTTGAACCCCCCGGAACACACGCCTCAACGTCCTGATCCGTCCATTCGTCCTCCGCAAGCGACGTCAACGCAAAAGAAGAAGCCGTCGCTATTGAGCCAGTTCTATTTGGCAGTGAACTTTGATGTATCCAACCTCAACGTGTTTCTATGCAATAACTACAAGGGTAAGTCTGTATTGTCTTCATTCAAGCATTTATCATAAAGTGTTCATTCCAAGGGTAACCACTTGTGACGTTACCTCATGTTATTATAGAATAACCCCTGACCTTTTACATTATTGGTCACATACTTCAGAGATACAACTATAATGATGAATGATTTATTGTTAAATATCTGTATAAATAGAAACTTTCTTGGACTATTTCAACTGTAGGTACACTCATCCAACCTTTCAAATGCCTTGTCCATATTTCTACGATAAAGGAATAACAAACACTTTCTTGTTAACCTGAAAGCTGCTGTTGCACCAGTAAATATCTATCAGTGCACTGAATGAGACAGGATTTGTCAAAAAAAGACCGATATGCGCATGTTCCCACAAATATGAAAATATTTTATCCAATTGCAGTTTGCTTGATGATGAGAGTGGACAGTATAAGCACAAATCACAAACAGTCTCTCTCCACCCTCGCCCTGGACGGAGCCAAGGTCGTGTATCTACCTCAGATAGATGACGTGAGTAGAAACATAAATATGGCCAGGATAAGACATAGGTAAGCATGTTGGAAGTGGGTCGATAACAGAGGAAAACAATTCTACCGTATTATCTCGGGTATAAGACCAAAGGGCCAGGCAAACAAACATCTTGAAAATCGGGATGGGCTTTTAGACGGGAAAGACCCCAACTCAGATGAAAGTTCATACCGGAGAGACAGTCAGAATAGGTTTATGTAGGTTTTTGACACTTAACTTAAAATATTATTATAGATGTATGTAATGTAGGACCATGGAACATCTAACAAATTTGGGGGTGAGCTATAACCTGAGAATAACCCCAACCAGGACAACCCTCCGAATAGTGGGGGTGGTCTTGGGCTCGAGAATACGGTAAATGCATGGTTCATGAGTTCCAGCCAATGCTTGCAGGTTGCCCTGTAATGCCGAACTAGTGTGGTATTTATGGGTAGCCGCCATGAATTGTACTTTCGGTGTCGCTACTCAGCGCTCCGCACGACCATATAGGTCCGTACTTCCCGTGTTCAGGTATCCATTTAAACAGCTGGGCGGACTTAGTATAATGTGGATGAAGTGCCTTGCCCAGAGACAACATGGTATGAGACCCAGGTCACAAAGTTTTGGTGTCTCCACCGGGATTCGAACCCGAGCTGTTGGCGTGAGAGGCCAGCATGCTAACCACTACACCAATGTGCTCTGTAATTATGCTAACACAGGAAAGTCCCCTCAAATTGTTTTTCCACAAAAATACCCTGATAGAACCCTCCCTTTAAGAGTTTATCTATGAAGTTTTTGTCTCCAGCACTACACCCTGATGCGGTCTTCAGAGCTCGTAAACTCTGTGGCAGAGATCAGGGAGATCAGGATCAAGATGAAGACAGCACAGAAGGTCGGTTACATTGGTGATGACACGTCATCCTTGAAAACTAATGATGATGATTACTGTGAATGATATTTTTGTGAATTTGATACCACAGTGCTACACCTTGTACATGTATCCCCCCCTTTCAAAATTCCTGGATGTGCTTCTATACAGACACTGCCTATTCAGAGATCCATTGATCCTTGTGACTGGCGCTGCTGTATAATCAAGCATAACCTTAGACTTTGAATAAAGTGCATGTTAAGTAGAAGTTATCTCCCTTGTCCACAGGAAGTGCAGATCCACGTGTTGAAGGAGCTGGGTCTCCAGTGGAACACTTCCTGTCACATGTGTGTACAGCAGGCCCTCATGGACTTTACCCAGCTCAAGGCACTAGTCAAACGTAAGTCACAAACCTAGGACCAAATGGTTAATGCTAAGAAACTGAAAATGCAGGGAGCAAAGTGTACCCGTCTATTTCTGGGTCCCAGAATATTTCAAGATCAATACAATAGCCAGTAACTAACTCAGGATGATATCTTGGTTGACGAGTTGTGATTCCTATATATATATATATATATATATATATATTATGATTAGATTGGCACTAACTAATTTTGCGGCAATAGTTTTAACTTATAGGGAGGAAAATTAAACCAAGTCGGTTGCTCTATCTATGAATGTGTGGAAAATTATTTCAGAAACCGTTATCAATTGCCAGTGACTAATCCAAGACAATAATCTTTCTGTAATTCATGTAAATTTAGGACTTTTTTTTATTCAACAGCGAAAGTTTTAACAGATAAAGAGAATATTGGATCAAATTTGTTGCTTCATTAATGCCTGAAGAATCATGTTACTGTCTATTCCAGCCAAAGAAGATGTTCCACCAGTGACAGATCCTGTAATACCTCAAACTAAACCAAAGTCTTCCAAGTTCTGCTTGAATCTTCTCATAAATGCCAAAACTCATCTCACACTGCAGTTGTCGAGAGATCACAGGTGAGTGTCAACATTAAACACACAGTAGCACATTTTTTTTTATCTCATCAAATAAACTGAAACTGTGCCTTATGCATTTGTTATTTTGAATATATTGCCAAAAGATGTTTAAATAAGATACAAGTTTAAAGTATCTTTCACAATAATGTTCAATATGTCAAAAGCGACAACAGTTGTGAAACACACATGGTTATATGAACAATTATGCACATTTTCAGTAATAACAACAATGTTTAAAGCAACTATTTCTATCTTTCCCCAGTGTGAGTATAACCACAGACAATGTGCTACTCACAGCTACGCTACCCGACATTCTGATGGAGGTGCAACACCTGCTGGTGAAGTTTGACGATAATAACATCTTCACAATCAAGGTAAACGACAAAAATTAGTACAAACCTTACACTACTCTATTGCAATGAACTGTTTTTGATGTAACACTGATGAAGATTTTGTAAGAACATGAACTGAGACGTTGACATCCAGGACATACTGTGTATGTAAGAGAGATGACCTTGAAACAATGATTCGAACCTAGGAGTCAAACGCTCTACCACATGAATTAGATGAAGCCAGTTAGAACACTTTCATCTCCCCCTGCTACATACACCCCTCCCACAAAGTGATTCGTCCTCAGGTCAAGCTTGTGGAATTAAGAAGCACTTTTGTTTAACATGCTCAGGGTGTA
Organism: Gibbula magus; assembly: GCA_936450465.1. Lineage (NCBI taxonomy): Eukaryota > Metazoa > Mollusca > Gastropoda > Trochida > Trochidae > Gibbula > Gibbula magus. Next base: position 14,345,980 of record OW388295.1, read on the forward strand.
CTACTGTAGTGAGCATTAAAGTTGCCCCAAGATTGCCTGAAACTGGTACCTTCTTCTGAGAGGCTGTTGGAACACTGTATTCTAATCCTGATATAAGGTTGATTGTACTGTTTGTTTGTTTGTTCTGCAATAGGACCTTGTGCTGAAAACACTGCCTCTGTCAACGCTGAGCAGTAACAGAGAGGCCATCAAAACACTCACACTGCCAACAAATAAAGCATGGTAAGTTTACTCCCTCAATGGCATTATGAGGAAAGTGATATCCATCTTATATATATCCACCCATCCATCTAACTACCCATCCACCTGCCAATTCATCCACTCATCCATCCATCCATCCATCCATCCATCCATCCATCCATTCATCCATTCATCCATTCATCCATTCATCCATTCATCAATCTATCCACCCATCCACCACAATTGCTTTATACTTCTGGTTTAAATTCAGTTAACTTGATACACATTTGATTGCTTGTTAGGCCCTAAAAACAATTATTTTCTCAGCGACCAATAGGAAGGTTGAAGAGTACTGAAGTGACAATGTGTAGTGTGTAATCAGTTACTTGAAGTATGAATTTGTTTTTCAGGAGTATATCATTCAATAGTTTTGAGGTTGTCTTCCCTTACAAGTACAACTTTGCAGCATGTTTCGAAAAGGTAAATTATTGAAAATTTACTCAACTTGAAGCTATCTTACTAAATATTTGTCATCATCAAACCATGGTAATAAAGATCCCGTAAAAAGACAAACAAAACCACCAGCGTATTGCGACATCTGTCAATAATTTCCTTTTTGATCATGACTTCTACCTTGGATGTTGCAACCTGATTTTATATTTCTAACAGATTAATTTCATGTTTGTTACAATGTAAAATGTTTACACTACCAGTGTTTCCTTTGTGCAACTAACAACGAGAAAGGGTGATACAAAACATTTATTGGAGCTAATATGCGATAAAAACAATGTTTGATGAAAAGGCATGTAAAAGAGGATGCAGAGGTCAGGTGACAATGCTTAAATACAGAAAAAGTTGTGACATACTTCTGGTTGATTAAAACACATGAAACTTAAACAATGATACAAAAACAAAACGTAATGATAAATATAAATGAACATGATGAACATAGAAATAATTATCAATAAGAAAAATACAGAATATATACCTGTTGTACTCAAACTAAAATTTTGAAAATCTCATATTGAACAATTTCAGGTTGTAAACTTTGTGAAGTGGCTAAAGCTGGTCCACCATATAAAGAAGAAACCATTCACCGTGGACAGCCCTCTCCCTCCAGATCTGCAGATCAACATCAAGGTCAGTGGTCCAACTAGAGGGGGTGAGGTTTGAACACCCCCAACACCCTTGGAATATTTTGCATGTATTCTCTCGGGTATAGCCTTAGACCATCCCCACTTTTCAGGGGTTAATTGTTATGGTTGGGATTATTCTCAGGTTATAGCCCACCCCCAACTTTGCCAGATGTTCCATGGTCATACATTACATAAATCTATAATATGATTTCAAGTTAAGTGTCAAAAACCTAAAAAAAAACTATTCTGACTCTCTGACACTCTCCATATGAATTTTCATCTGAGTCTCTCCCATCTAAAAGCCCACCCCCATGTTTTCAAGATATTTGTTTGTCTGGCCTGGTCTTATACCCGAGAGAATACGGTAATGTGGACACATCCCTAAAAGGTGAACATTTCTGGATCCATCCATGAAGGTTATAGGATATATTTTTACAGAGTAAACTATCAAAGTGGTAATTGAGAGATATGTAGTAGCGTTAGATGGGGATTTTTGGCAAAGAACCACAAAGCCACTGGGTATGAGTCGGATCAATGAACTTTATTACAGAATGTGATTAAACGCTCTCTAATTCTAAGTCTAAAAAATTATCTGTTTACACCTGACCGTAAGTGGAATATAACACAGATATACCCATACCTTTCCTTGTGTATCGAATGATACCCTACAGTTTTCCCCGTTGGGCCCATTCGATACACGAGGAAAAGTATGGGTATATCTCTGTTATATTCCACTTACTGTCAGGTGTAAACAGATAATTTTTAGCTCATCAGGCCTGAAAGGCCCGATGGGCTTATGGCATGGCATGGTGTCCGGCGTCCGTCCATCCGTCCGTCCGTCCGTCCATCCGTAAACTTTTCGCTTTTTCAACTTCTTCTCCAGAACCAATGACTCCACAGAGCTGAAATTTTATGTGCAGACTCCTTGGCCAATGGGGATTCTAAATTGTAGATTTCGTGACCCCATGACCCCAAATGGGGTCACAGGGGTCACATCCATAAAAACCTATTTTCATCTTCTTCTCCAGTTCCAAAAGGTCTAGAGAGCTGAAAAGTTGTGTGCAGACTCCTTGGCCCATGGGGATTCTAAATTGAAGATCTCGTGACCCCATGACCCCAAATGGGGTCACAGGGGTCACATCCTTAGAAAACTATTTTCATCTTCTTCTCCAGTTCCAAAAGTTCTAGAGAGCTGAAAAGTTGTGTGCAGACTCCTTGGGTAATGGGGATTCTAAATTGTAGATTTCGTGACCCCATGACCCCAAATGGGATCACAGGGGTCACATCCTCAGAAACCTATTTTCATCCTCTTCTCCAGTTCTAAAAGTTCTAGAGAGCTGAAAAGTTGTGTGCAGACTCCTTGGGTAATGGGGATTCTAAATTGTAGATTTCGTGACCCCATGACCCCAAATGGGGTCACAGGGGTCACATCCATAAAAACCTATTTTCATCTTCTTCTCCAGTTCCAAAAGGTCTAGAGAGCTGAAAAGTTGTGTGCAGACTCCTTGGGTAATGGGGATTCTAAATTGTAGATTTCGTGACCCCATGACCCCAAATGGGGTCACAGGGGTCACATCCATAAAAACCTATTTTCATCGTCTTCTCCAGTTCCAAAAGGTCTAGAGAGCTGAAAAGTTGTGTGCAGACTCCTTGGGTAATGGGGATTCTAAATTGAAGATCTCGTGACCCCATGACCCCAAATGGGGTCACAGGGGTCACATCCTTAGAAAACTATTTTCATCTTCTTCTCCAGTTCCAAAAGGTCTAGAGAGCTGAAAAGTTGTGTGCAGACTCCTTGGGTAATGGGGATTCTAAATTGTAGATTTCGTGACCCCATGACCCCAAATGGGATCACAGGGGTCACATCCTTAGAAACCTATTTTCATCCTCTTCTCCAGTTCTAAAAGTTCTAGAGAGCTGAAAAGTTGTGTGCAGACTCCTTGGGTAATGGGGATTCTAAATTGTAGATTTCGTGACCCCGTGACCTCAAATGGGGTCACAGGGGTCACATCCTTAAAAACCTATTTTCATCTTCTTCTCCACTTCCAAAAGGTCTAGAGAGCTGAAAAGTTGTGTGCAGACTCCTTGGGTAATGGGGATTCTAAATTGTAGATTTCGTGACCCCATGACCCCAAATGGGGTCACAGGGGTCACATCCTTAAAAACCTATTTTCATCTTCTTCTCCAGTTCCAAAAGGTCTAGAGAGCTGAAAAATTGTGTGCAGACTCCTTGGCCCATGGGGATTCTAAATTGTAGATCTCGTGACCCCATGACCCCAAATGGGGTCACAGGGGTCACATCCTTAAAAACCTATTTTCATCTTCTTCTCCAGTTCCAAAAGGTCTAGAGAGCTCAAAAGTTGTGTGCAGACTCCTTGGCCAATGGGGATTCTGAATTGTAGATTTCGTGACCCCGTGACCTCAAATGGGGTCTCAGGGGTCACATCTTTATAAACCTATTATCATCTTCTTCTCCAGTTCCAAAAGGTCTAGAGAGCTGAAAAGTTGTGTGCAGACTCCTTAGCCAATGGGGATTTTAAATTGTAGATTTCGTGACCCCGTGACCCCAAATGGGGTCACAGAGGTCACAACCCCAAAAACCTATTTTCATCTTCTTCTCCAGTTCCAAAAGGTCTAGAGAGCTGAAAAGTTGTGTAGAGACTCTTTGGTCAAAGGTGATTCTTAATTGTAGGATTGGTGACCCTGTGACTCCAAATACAGGTCACAGGGGTCATAATCTAAAAACCTATTTTTTTGCTTGTTAACAATGTATTACTTGAGATAACTTAGATATTCAACCTTAGATAATAAGTCAAATCCTGATGAGCTACAGAGCCCATGGCTCTATTTTTCATATTTCTAAACAAATACAGCTGTAAAGATCCTTGCATATGAAAACACACAACTCAAATACAGCCTCATCTATGACAACTCCTAGGTACGCTCAGCGTTGTATTGTTACCGATCAATTTCTTATCTCTTATTCATGGTATTTTTGCTCATGCCATATTTTGTTTACAACACTAACACTTGTTTTTCATTCCAGTTCTTCTCAGTTCAGTTGTGTGATGATCCATTTGAAGTCAAACTTGGAGACAATTATGAGGTGTGTGGAACATTATTTTTATCCAGGCTGCAATCTTATCAAGGATATTCATATTAAGGCTGCAACGATACACTGAAATATCGATGCATCTTGATGCGACAGTCACGATACGATACACGATACAATAACATTTGAATATCGGATAAAAACGATACACATAGTTATTTCAATCTAAATAAACACTAGATAAATCAAGCACTGTACCAGTATTAATTCCATTGATATACGACAATAAATTTTTCCCATGTATTAAAATAATCGTTTAAAATAACTCGACTGCTTTCTAGCTTGAAAACAAAACTAACAAGAGTAACTTCCCTTTAGTAATCGCTTCACAACCGAAGGATAATTTATTCAAATTTGCGACTGCCCTGATAGCTCATTGGTCCGAGAGATATAGGTCAGTTCTTTCGAGCTATCGCATTGGTTGATTTTTCCGATCTTTATCTTCGGGTAAAACTGACTATGCTTGACAACTGCTAAGTTTAATACGCAACCAATCAAATCGTGTGAACAAGTAGCAGCAACCAATCAAATTGTGCGAACAAGTAGCGTAATATTTTAGCGTAGTATTTGACAGTCATGGCAGCCAACAACGAATATCGTATCGAACCTCCACCGGCAAGCCTGAAATCGCCCGTGTGGGGGCATTTTGGTTTTAGAAGTTCCATCACTGAGGGGATTAAAACTGTTTTCAGAGAAGAAACTATATGTAAGCACTCTCATACAAAAATCAAATACACAGGCAGCACTACAAATATGTCGTTGCACCTCAAACGTCATAAGTAAAACGAAATAAGTAAAAGAGAATGTAATAAAATGCATGATAATATTGCATACTTGATGAACATGTGTTCAAGTTGGTTACAGTTGTGTTACTGTTTATATACATTCGGTGTTTGCAAACTGACAGCTATTTTTCACTTGCTAGTCATGCTCCTTGAATTGTTGGAAATAAAAAAATATCATTAACCTTCTTTGCCAGTTTTCTATTCAATCCCTAGACTTTCCCATTTAGCGTATCTAGATACGTATCGTATCGTGAGCTTAGTATCGAGATACGTATCGTTAGTTATCTTAGTGTATCGTTGCAGCCTTAATTCATATACTTTTTAATGCAGACTTGTTATTACCTAGTACCTATCCTTTTACCAATCATTGAATTTGGCATCTGGAAAAGTATGCCGTTGTTAGTTCAAATGAATCTCCGTACTTGCAATAATTTAGACCTTCCTTGCAATAATTTAGACCTTCCTTCAGGTTTGGACAAATGATTTACAAATATCCTGCTCCATCTGCGTATTTGTATCTTCTATACTGCTATACAAATTTCCATATACATATATATATATATATACTACAATACCACAATTTCCTGAGCCCAATAATTCTCATTTTGCTGTAGATTGATTACTCATTTGCTCTATATTGCATGTAAATTTTTCTGCGAATGAAATATTGTGCTTTTGAATGTCAATAATTGCTCATAAACTGCCTATATTGCTTGATTGCAAGTTCTTCCATAGGCTGGTTATTTGTAGCCATACAACAGGGCTCAGGAAATCAGGGTATTGTAGTAGGGAAGTGAATTCAAATACACTGATTGAGCAGGATGATATACAGTTTTCATTGTTGTCCCCCGTCGCAACACGGAATGAGGGACTATATATTCAGCGGCTTCTGTATGTCCGTCCGTAAGTCACATTTCTTGTTAATGCGATATCTCATGAAGTTTTGCATCCAAAGTCTTTAAATTTGGTGTTGGCTTACATTGTGGGAAGACACAGACACCAGTAGATTTTGGTGACCTTGACCTTATTTTCAAGGTCACCGCGACATTACGACCACTTTATTGTCTCTTGTTAACGTGATATCTATGTATCTAAATGTGTTCAAATTTGGTGTAAGTCTACATCGGGGGATGACGCAGACACCAGTAGATTTTGGTGACCTTGACCTTATTTTCAAGGTCATCACAACACTTTGACCACTTTTCATACTCTTGTTGACGCAATATCTCATGAACCCAAGCACCCAAAGTCTTCAAATTTGTTGATCATCATGACACTTTTTACCAGTAATGCAATATATGTAGTAGCTCATTTTGACCAAATGATGTGTCTTACTAAACTCAATGTTACTGGCGGGGGACATTGCCATGTTAGTGGCAAACACTTGTTCAATATTGCCCTTCTCACAGCTTCTAAAGGATGAAGGAGAACAGAATGAAACCAGGAGAGTTTTGATGGACAAGAAGATTCTAGATCTGCAGAAGAAAAGGAGAATCCCACGTGAGTCATAGTTACACGGCATGCTTTAAAATTTGAAAATATTAAATTAACTCTCTATGTGCGTGAAATATTCCACAATAGCCTTTCTTTACCTAGAAGCCAGTTCTGTATGAATCGCTATGTTAAAGAATTATTATTCCTGCTAATTGACCACTCAGATTGGTTTGATACCAAGTGACTCGGCAGTTGAAGTGTTATTTACAACAGTTGCGAATCCAGATGGGGGTGTGTTCGAACTCCCCCACTCCCCTTTGAAATCCCAACATGTTATTCCCCTTTCAAAATTCCTGGTTCCGCCTATGGACAACCATTATGATGTCATAGATATTATATGATATCAACACCAGCTTTTTGTCCCCACCACCGTGAACCTCGGAGCTGAGAAAATGGTATTCAGCTCTAGAAGTCCGTACGTCAGAGTTCATCTCGGCTATCAACACAAGCAAATTAATTTTTGGTTAAAAATAATAATCAATCTAAATATAAACATGTATCTATATCTTAGAATTTAATATTTAATTCATGATGTGTCATGTACAATTCATTTGGAAAGGAATCTGCACTACCCACAATGCATAGAGAGTCGATATGCCTGTTGTTGCCGTTTGATTTGCAAACTTGACACAGAGTCCACAAATCAAAGGCAGCCTATATTTTCAATAGAATATGAAATGAACATGAATGGCTCTTGCTTTTGGCTCAGTGCAATTATTTCATTTCAGTGGATAAGCAAGCAGAGCTGTATACATCGCTAGCCAAGCGGAGTGCAGAAGTCTATATACAGAGGTCTCAACAGCAGTACACCAACTCACCCATGAGGACAAAACTCTTCACATGGACCTTCGAGGACCTGGAGATCACAGCTCTAGCGGACACATCGTACCACGGCAAGGAGAATGTTGTCAAACAGATGAAGACAGTCGATCCAGACAGGTTAATTAACTTTTAATTACGTCTATCGTTATTGTAATATGATTTTGTCGTCTTATTGATTCTGATTGGTTGATCTTAGAATTTCCCTCTCTGTTGATTGATATTTTAAATTCAGAAACGACATGATAATTATCACCCATTTTGAAGTCCAATTAAAGTACTTTTTGTATTGTCGAGGATACCTTTAAGAGATTTTATCTGAGAGGCTTTGCAGGTTTATCTTAAATGCATAAAGTGAAATTGTAAGAATTCATAGCCATAAATTCCATTGTTCAGCATTCATACAAAAATACAAAAAGAGTTTGCCGTAAAACTTTCATAAACTAAGGGTCATATTATGATATGGATAAATAGTTACTTTTATAAAATTTCTGAAATTCCTCATTATATAATACAGACCAATTTCAAGACTGTTCATTTAAATTCTTCAAAGACATTTGTCTGTTGGTGCAACAATACAAGACAAATCTTATGGATACAAACTTCTTTATTAGTTTAATGAAGGATCTGACTTAAGAAACGTCATGAAGTAGCCTAGAAAAGGTGTGAAAAGCAAATAAAGAAGTTGTTATCCATCAGATTGATCTCACAATGAAGTGTTTGAACTTTGATTCCAGTCCGTACCCTGAAGGGTTAGAGTTCACTACTCTGTGGTGTCGCAATGTGGACATCAGTATCCATTCCTGGGTGGTGCGACTACGGGACTACTCCCAGCCTATGATTGATGTGGTTGACCTCAAAATGTGGGGAACCTTCATAGCCGCTGAACAGGAGGGCAATAAGAGAGGTCAGTTTGAACTAGTGGGTGTTATACTTCATAGCTGCTGAACAGGAGGGAAATAAGAGAGATCAGTTCGAATAAGTGGGTGTTATCCTTCATAGCTGCTGAACAGGAGGGCAATAAGAGAGGTCAGTCTGAACAAGTGGGTGTTATACTTCATAGCTGCTGAACAGGAGGGAAATAAGAGAGATCAGTTCGAATAAGTGGGTGTTATCCTTCATAGCCGCTGAACAGGAGGGCAATAAGAGAGGTCAGTCTGAACTAGTGGGTGTTATACTTCATAGCTGCTGAACAGGAGGGAAATAAGAGAGATCAGTTCGAATAAGTGGGTGTAATCCTTCATAGCTGCTGAACAGGAGGGCAATAAGAGAGGTCAGTCTGAATGAGTGGATGTTATCCTTCATAGCTGCTGAACAGGAGGGCAATAAGAGAGGTCAGTCTGAATTAGTGGGTGTTATCCTTCATAGCTACTGAACAGGGGGGTAATAAGAGAGGTCAGTGGTCAGTCTAAATTAGTGGGTGTTATTCTTCATGGTGCTGAACAGCAGGGTAATAAGAGAGGTCAGTCTGAATGAGTGGGTGTTATCCTTCATAGCTGCTGAACAGGAGGGTAATAAGAGAGGTCAATGGTCAGTCTGAATGAGTGGGTGTTATCCTTCATGGTGCTGAACAGGGGGGTAATAAGAGAGGTCAGTGGTCAGTCTAAATTAGTGGGTGTTATACTTCATGGTGCTGAACAGCAGGGCAATAAGAGAGGTCAGTCTGAATTAGTGGGTGTTATCCTTCATAGCTGCTGAACAGGAGGGTAATAAGAGAGGTCAATGGTCAGTCTGAATGAGTGGGTGTTATCCTTCATGGTGCTGAACAGGGGGGTAATAAGAGAGGTCAGTGGTCAGTCTAAATTAGTGGGTGTTATACTTCATGGTGCTGAACAGCAGGGCAATAAGAGAGGTCAGTCTGAATTAGTGGGTGTTATCCTTCATAGCTGCTGAACAGGAGGGTAATAAGAGAGGTCAGTCTGAATTAGTGGGTGTTATCCTTCATAGCTGCTGAACAGGAGGGTAATAAGAGAGGTCAGTGGTCAGTATAAATTAGTGGGTGTTATCTTCATAGCCGCTGAAGACAGGTCAATTTGAATAAGTGGGTGTTAATTATCCTTCATAGCTTCTGAACAGGAGGGCAATAAGAGAGGTCAGTCTGAATTAGTGGGTGTTATCTTTCATAGCTTCTGAACAGGAGGGCAATAAGAGGTCAACATGACTACAAGAGTTGTGCTTTGATAAGTTAAATTTCAAGTAGCATGTCATTCTATCTTTATGCAAATACATATTTTGAAAAGTTTGTTCTCATCAATCTGGTATGTAAATCATTCAAATGTCATCATAGGATCGAGATACATAAACACATTACTTGTTTAACTAATCAGAATATTTACAAACTGGCAGGTTACGGGTTATCCTCTGTATTTCAGCAAAGAGGTCGTGTGTGGTGGAGGTAGACGAGCCGTGGGGGGACATGACGGTGGAGAGGAGTCTGCCGCCCCTCAAGTTCTTCTACGATCTCAGCTGTGGTGAGTGCACATCTCTTTGTAACTATGATAGACAAATGTGACAGCAATGGAGAAGATAGATGTGATTTGATTTGATGTTTTGTATGACGAGAAAAGAGCGGTATCCTAAACTTTGGATAATGCATGTTAGGCAGTTACAGGAGGTTTTGCTGTAACGTTAAAAGTGATATGTAATGGTAGTTTAAAAGACATCTGGTCCTATTCAATTTTTATGAGGCCAATGAATGTGATTTAATAGATTATATCATCAAAAATTTTTGTTCCATAGGGAATATCACTTATATGAGTCTTTGAGATCAGGTGATATATCCTAGGAGATTTGTTACAGTCGATTTTGTACAATGCCTTACATCAAGAACATCACAAAGCTTGCACAACAGGTAGTAGACTAGCAATGCTATTACATTAACCCTCAAGTTGCGTATTTCTTTTTTACCCGTATTAGCCCCCGTGGCGTAATAATCGGGCCCTTTAGCTTAATTTTGGCTTAAAAACCTGATATCACAAAACTATGGAAAGTTTCATCTCAATCTTAACTCCTAATAGGGATTTTTGCATGTTTTCTACAGATTACACTAGATTTTGCACAATCCCCTTACATCAAGAACACCACAATGCTATAACATCAAAAACCTGATGACATCATACAACTATGGAGAGTTTCATCTCAATGCCGACTTCTAATATAAAGATCACTTCCTGTTCTCTACAGACACATCCTCCTTCACCATGGCCTATGGAGTGTGCTGGGAACCTGCTGTGGCGCTCTACAACCTCTTCATGGATCTCATCAACAAGCCGTCCATCGACCCGAGCCGTCCACTGCCCTTCTGGGACAAGATCCGCCTCCTCCTCCATGGCCGCTTGACCATGTCCATTCAGAAGATGAGCTGGCAGTACCACGCCTCCTTCGACCCCTTCAACACCACCGAGCTCATGGATTGGACCTGGACTAAGGTCATCGTGGACTGGACAAATGGTTAGTTTCTTGTAAATGAGGTTTTTATAAGGATTAACTTTAGTAAATACTGGTATATAGTTAAGGTTATTATCCACTAGCTCATTGATTGGACAGACTGATATCAATGTAAACTTTTTAGCTAATGTTGAATATGATTGCTCTCATGATCACTTTGCTTTGAGAAGGGCAAATCAGTCACCCATTGACCAGTCAGGCTTTGTTTATGACTTTGCAATCTATCGTATTTTCATTAACTTCACGACTTGGGTAATAAACACAATATTATATTCGTGTCTATGTCATACTATATTAACGACACTCGTGCCTATCGGCATATCCCTTGCTCTCGCTCTGGAAATACACATTTCAGGCACTCATGTCAGATAGCATGACATAGACACTCATATAATATCCTCTATATACGTATAGATAGTGTTTGTTTGCTGCAGCTAAGTGGGTGTTGAAGGGAGATCTGGACGTGTACACCCGCACCGCCTCCAAGTATGACGATATCCGCCTCCTCCACCTTCCTGATGTCAGGTTCTGGTGAGTTTTATTAGTATAATTAAAGCCTTAGTGTCAATGTCTGATCTTCTAGTTATAACTCAGTAGGCCTGCTCCTTTCGTTTACCGAAGTTTGGGCCGAACGTCCAGTACAATTGTGAAGTGAAAGGAGTGTCTCCGAACACTGTTCTTGGTGTATGTTCCCTTGAAATAGTAGGTGCAAGCTGTATAGCAATGGAACATGTTCCGCACACCCAGAACAGTGTTCGGAGAAACTCCTTTCACTTCACGCATGTACCAGACGTTCTGAACAAACTTCGGTAAATTGAAAGATGCAGGATATATGCATGTGGGAAGCATGGGTATATGAATGAACCCCTTCCTAAAATTGTTTCTCAATCGAGTAATACCATTTATTCACACATCAGGAAATGTTACAATTCACAGTGTACTGTAAATGGGACAGATTCTGTTAAAGTTTTACATTGTTAGTTGGCAGAATTTCCCTCCAATTGTTTTCAAGAGAGAATGCCCCACCTTCAGGGTAGGGGAACATTTTATGGAACTTAATTAAAAGAGTTATTACTGTTTTTATGCTTCTTGGCCAAGATACAATCCATTCAAAATGTATTATTTTAGTTTTCGTTAAATTTCATGCATAAGATTAAGAATTTGACTGCTGTCCTGTTTCAGTATAAGACTGGAGTGGCTGTGTGTAGGGGGCGCTAATGACCATCACGCCGTCATGCCTTGTGCTCCTGATAAAGTGCCAGATTATTCCATGGGGGTGAGTTTATTAGGAGAAAAACTAACTTCAGGTGTGATACAGAAAGTTCATGATACGATTCAATTTTATACATAATATAGTGATTGCCGCTATGCCGCCCTTCAATGTTGACTACATTTTCTCTCTGCAGGAGCATGATTCATTCCGAGCTTTTCGTTCAGAAAATCTGAATCTGGATATCAGCCTGGACACGAAGAAGACGGAGGAGACAGTGGATATTCCCAGCTGTACCTGCTATGCTAGTACTCTCCGCTTCCTCGAGAAAATAAAGGTGCTCACAGTGAAATTTCAACACTAAAATTATGTTAATAATTATATGGGTCTAATATAGTGCATGTATTCATGTATTCTATGTATAAAGTATTACATGAATTATGGGTTTTCTTAGATTTGTTGAAATAATCTTTTATCTCCTTTCAGCAATGTATGTTCAGTACGACTCGGCCCGTGAGACGAGGAACTTTGTTTGGGGTAACAACAGCACGGAAACCCCAACTCACCAGACATTATAGGTAATGTGTTGTGCTATTATAGATGTTAGCTGGTTCCAAAAGTATATTTTTTACTGGCAGTTTAGAAAAGTTTTGTTTTCAAATGAATATTAATATTTTAGCTCATCAGGCATGAACAGCCTGAAAGGTGTATGGCATATTATAATCTGGTGTCATCTTCTTCTCAAGGACAAGTGTCTGTGTATATATACTATTTGGCCATTGGGGAGATTCTGTGATCCAAATAATTGCCACTGATGTCACACCGTAAAAACCATTATTCTAAAAGAATAAGTGCAATTGAAATTGACAATAGACAAATACTTCTGGTAAATTTAATTGTTCAACATCATGTAGTGTATAATTTAAAGCCTTATGAGCTACAGAGCCAATAGCACTGTTTTTCACATTTTAAGGCAATATTAAGCTAGTGGAAATCTCATTTTATTCCATTAGTCAAGTTGATTCCTGTAAATAGATCAGTGAGAATGGTTTGACACCTGTTTATTCAGCAGTTACGTGTCAAATATTCTCTTGTATTTCAGAAAGATCAAACTGCATGTGAACTTCCACCGGTTTGAGATTTGCTACAAGATGTCCTTCTCGAACCAGCACGGTGGAGAACTGCTAGCGGATTCCTTTGTGTTGAACATGTGCAATAAGCTGACGCTGGTTCCGATCGAGGACGGACTCTGTCACCGCCCTAGGGCTGACTGGAGTGTGAGATATCTCAAGTGTAAGCTGGGCTACACCAAACTCTGGCTCTGCAAGTCTCGCGCCATGAGCGAGGAGGAGGTGAGAATGGGACTCTGGGCTGCGTTTGATTTGAGGGTTGAAAAGTTTACTTTCCTAATCAAACGCCATGAAATCGACTGAGTTGATCCAGCTATTGAAATTCACCTCAGCTATAATCAAATGCAACTTTATTTTTCCATAAAAAATATATATATAATTAACAAATGTATTCATAAAATTTAGTAATTCATTACTCTTGTATTGAAACAAAATTTAACTCTTGACTCCATCCAAAAGTCAAGTTGATTTTCGATAGTTTAAACGATATTTAATAGATACTCCAATCTCTGCTATTTTACATGATTAAAAATCATTTAGAATTTTTTTTTAATGATCATTAGAAACTAGTATGTGCACCCAAGAGTCAAGTTGTTTATACACAGTGTTTTTAGTTGATAGTCCGATTTGCACTGCGATTTGAAGCAAATTGCTTTGATTTTTATGTTCATGATCATTAAAGCGCAAATGCGCAAAATTGAGGTACTAAGCAAATTTTGTTTTCTCCAAAAGTAGCCATGTTGTTCTGTCCCTTCAATGAGATTATTTATTTTCAGATGAATGTTTCCATAAGAAACCCTCTGGAGAAGAGTTTCTTTATGAGTATTGCAACGTGAGTTTCTATACCTTGTCCACCAATAGTGAGTTAGAAATACGTCATTCAGATAGTGAACAAATGTTATTTTCTTATAGTTCAAATCACACTATCTGCAATAGTACAAATTTTAAAACAGATTACCTTGCGTGATTCTGTCTGACACCCTGCCTGCACTGACTGTCTCAACAGCTCATCCACTCGGCCATTGATACCTCGATACTAAGTTGTAAAGAATATTGCAAGAGTATGTGCCATGAAGAGATAAGCAGTAAAAAAAAATTTAATTGTTAGGTAATGTCAGAACTCTCATCCAAAAATCAGCATTTTATAATGTTTTACTTTCAGCCCTTCTACAAATGACATTATATGACATTCTCTCACATTTACTTGTAAGGATTGTACTTGTATTATGTAATTGTGTATAATTTCAGAGTTTGGTACCAGAGGTCCGATGTCAGTCGAGAGAATGAGAGTCACCTTGGCAACATGGAAAGTGTGAGTGTTAAGATAGACCGAGTTCTGTTTGAAGGACTTTTTTTTAGACTATTAGTGGATATAAAGAGCTTTTACACCCAATAAATTGGATCTTTGATGTCAATGTTAGGAGTTTTCTTTCTGTGAAGGTCCTGTTTCTGATAGGTGTAGACTCGCTTCTTGTATCTGTGAATCTCTTCTCAAGGATGTGTGTTACATGTCATCTCTCTCTCAAATAACTATCTAGGATATAACAGGAAATTCAGATCTGCTTCACTGGTAGAGTTATCTATCTTTTACTCTTCTCTTCAGATTGATAATCAGACTTCAAACCTTCTTCTGAAAAGTGACATCTCTTTATTTAGATCTACTTCCTATAAGAGTTATCTCCCTTTAAATATATTTCCTGTAAGAGTTATCTCCCTAGATCTCCAACCTAAGAGTCCTCCATCTTTTGAACTTCCTATAAGAATTTTCACCCTTTAAATCTTTCAAAACATAGTTATCTCCTTTTATCTTTTATCTTCTTCCTGTAAAAGTTATCTCCACTAGATCTTCCTTCGCGCTTTAGATCTCATTCCTTTGAGAGTTATCTCCCTTTAAATCTGATCTCCAGGATGTGCCACACCAAAGAGTACAGATCCACGACATGAAAGGGGCGTGGACGAAGAAGAACCGTAGCGTGGTCATCAACCTGTACGACAGTATACAGAAGGCACGCTCACTTAGACGCAACCTCTCGTCAGAAGCGTTGAAGGGCTTTAAAGTGGAGGAGAAACAAAGGGTACTCATTTTGAATAGAAATATTGGAATTCCTGATTTGTTTCATAATGCTTTGTTTGGATCATGACTGAGGCTTGACTTTGTCTGCTTTTTGCTATAAGGTTTAAGTTCCCATTCAGTACCACCTGTCATTTGTTATTTCCAGCAGGTTTCGCCACTTGTCACAGAATTACACTAATGTCATGTGTCTGTTGTTTCCACGGGTAGCATCATAAAACGGTGTCATATTTATCCACCTTATAATTCTACCAAGCTCCTGTTGGCTCCATCACTGAATCCTGTGTTGTTGCTATACCTAACATTTCTCCTTTAGACAGACGATCTAGTCCCTCCTGAAACAAAGTAACCAAGTATCATAGTTCATACAGATTTGAAAAGTGCTTGAAATCGTCTGTCTCCAGTGAAAAGTGGTTGTCTAGACCCTGCCATGAATCATAATTTAACCAGGTAACCTTTTCCTTTCAACAGTCCTAAAATTCCCTTTTTCTCTTCCTCTTCAGAAAAGTCGATCGTCCTCATGTATAAGTCCAAGTTCTGCCTTCCTGTCCGAGTTTGGTCCGAGTGAGAAGCTGCAATCTGGACACGCCTGGTCAATGCTTATGAAGCTTGTGTCTGAGTCGGACAGTAAATCTGTAGCTTTTACTGAAGAGGTAACTAATTTGAATTTTCTTTCTCATGTCATGGGTTCAAGAAACTATAATAATTTCAATAGATCATAGAAATTATGGCAGAAAGAATGTAGAGAAGCTATGCCTCTCCAACTCTAACTTTTGTCACATCAGGCTGTAAATCTTCACTTTTCGAGGTGTTTGGATTTGATGGTGTTATTCTTTCTTGTCAAGTATTCTTGAACTCGTAATGTTAAGTATTATGCAAATCAGTTCTCTTTACTATAGGATTTTATTTTCTTGTTTATGTTCTTGAGTGATTCATTGGTCTTGAGCTATTAATTATTTAACTGCCTTAAGGTTCAACCGTAATCTATCATATTCAGAGCTCTAGATAAGCAGGGTATTTGCGTAAGATACGCAAATTAAATGTTGAATTACGCAAGAAAAATAAATGTCTGCGTATCAAAAAAACACTAAAAATGTACGCTTACGCTACATCAAGAAATGATTGCGTATTTACCCAGGACATAATTATCATGATGCGTATCGTAACAAATCAGCAAATCAAAAAGATCCGTCAGAAATGTTGTAAAACACTGAAATAATCTAAATGAGTTCCATCAGATAAAACGTGTTTACATCATAAGAAGGTCAGTCGGTAGACTGGAATCTGAGCGAAATCTACTCCGAACACCAAGTTCTGTACAGAACCCGCTATTATGATTTTATCACTTATTTACTGGTAGCATGGTGTGTGAGGAGTTTGAAAGCCATTTGTTGCATGCCCAAAGTCGGGGCCTGTGTATATGCCCCAAACCAGTATGAGTTATTGTTTTCCTCGTGTTTCCATTTGTCTGCTTTGAAAAAACAGCTATGGCTAACGATTGTTAACAGCTTGTTAGTGTAAAGCAAGATAGTCAGATCATGGTTCTCCAATTACGTTGCGCTACATATTCTTTGTAGACATGGTTACGCTCTCGAGTTTACAATTATCTGCGCATGTGCAATATTTTTTGTATTGTTACTTATGAAGGCAGACGAACTCAGCCTTGGCTTGTTTCTTGTGCAGATTTCGGGCTCGAATACATTTCATAATAGCTCAAACCCAGCATTTATAAACAATGAATTGCCTGGTGGAAAACTTGTTGATTTTTAACATAAATATTTGGCCTTATAATATATCCAAAGATGGTCTAGTGGATGACGATGAGATAGAAAGTTTGATAAAACTTCATGAATAAACAATATAATGGGGGTACCACAAACACAGGAAATGGGACATCTTTCAGTTGTGTCAGCATTTAAGCTTTGATTTATACTTTGGTTGTCTAACAACGATATTTTTTTTATTAAAGATGATTTCTCATTCATTTCGATTGTATATACACATTCTGGAGCCCTGATAAAATATTGCATTTTAATTTGTCAGTTGTCGTTTCAGCTGCTGTTTATTGAATTGTTCAAAATGAAAGTAGGCTTTTCTGTTAGCTTTTTATAAATATACACGTGCCGATGAAGATATCAGTCCTTATTTGTTACGCCTCCACTGATTGGTCTTGCTTTAAATAGTGGCCTCTCATAAAACGTTTCTCTTTCTGTGTGGCTTGCAAACTAATCGGCAATGGCGACCAGGCGTGGTCGAAAGCTTCCACAATCTCAAAGTAAATTATCTTCCTTTTTTACGGTACGACCAAACGAAAACTTTATTCGAGAAATACTTGATGGATTGTTATCAGAGTGCTGTGTTTCAAAATCAGAATCAGTTGTGAGTGATATTGTAAAGGAACTGGTAACATCAGCCAAAGTTCCCAGACTTTCAGTGTTACAAAGTGAGTAGGTCAGAACTGTGTAAAGTTGTAAGAGTGAAGTGTACAACTGAACTGTAAAACAAGTCTAATACGAGTGAAGCCAAACACTGACATGTAAAAAAACAAGTTTGCATAAAAAGACAATAAAGTCAACAACTGTAACTGTAAAAATTGTTTGAGTCTTTATTTATTTTTAAATACACATGTTTCATATGTTAAAAACATTTGAGACAGGTATACTTGTCATTTGAAATGAATACCCACATTTTAAAAAAGTGGTGGGTATCAAAAACTATAAATACCCACATCAAATTTGAAATACCCACCAAGTTTTCAAAATGCGGGTATCATACCCACATGGTCAAAAGCTTATCTAGAGCTCTGATATTTAATATTTGTATGACTAATAGTTTATGAACAGATGGTCTTTGAGCTGTTAATTATTTAACAATTATAACATTCAACTGTAACTTGTCATATGTATTATTTCAGGACGAAAAGTTTTTTAATTTATGAACATATAAACAATATGTGTTTAAGAAATTCAAAGAAGAGATTATATCTTCTTCAGCCGTCAAGTGACAACATGGACCAACTGCGGGGTGTGTCGGCGTGTCAGACTGACGATGTGCTGAGGAAGAACTGGCATAGTCAGTACCATAACATCATTCATCCTTTACTTGTATATACCGGTATATGTTGAGATTTGTTATGTGTGATTCATATATTGATTGGTCCTACTTTGTATCAGCAAACCAATCAGTATTTGTCCCAGTGAATACATTCTCAGTTTTGTGTATGTAACTGAAACGAATTGCCTAATCACTGTAAGCCTCAGTTGAAAGGATGATTTTCAAAATGTCTCGTACAGATAGCTGTGTGTTGAGCACAGTGGTGTAGTAGTCAGCATGCTGGCCTCTCACCCAAAAGGCCCGGGTTCGAATCCCAGTGGAAACACAACAAATTGGGGACCTGGGTCTCATACTGTGTTGTGTCCTTGGGCAAGGCACTTCATCCACATTGCACTCAGTCCACCCAGTTGTTTAAATGGGTACCTGAATACAGGGAAGTACGGACCTATGTGGTCTCGCGGAGCACTAATCAGCAGCACCGACAGTACAATTCCTTAATGATACAAATTGTGTGCTTTGAGCATCCTCGAGCATGGCCCCTACCTTTCCCAATCCCTGAGTCTAACGTTGTAAAGTTAGATCTTCTTGCTCTCAATGTAAAAGTTGTTTCATGCATCTTGTGTCTGAAGTGAACCCGTCTGGAACATTTAGCATTTACAGTATATTATCTCTCCCCTATTGTTTGAAATTCACAATTGCCATACACTGCTGACAGGTTTAAAAATGCAGAGTTATTATCAGCACTGCAAAAGCACAGACTCTCTTAGGCTGACCATCTGCAAGATTTCAATTAACAATGTATATCTGTCTCCTCCAGTTCACATTAGAAAACTGGCGTTCTTGCATTCAGTGTAAAGGGTGTTTTATGTATCTTGATTGTCAGCAGAGCCGAATTAGAATTAACAATACATTATCAGAGTTACAGTATCGTCAGCACAGCCAAAGTGCAAACCCTCTCATGGTGACTCTCTGCAAGATTTCAATAACCATGTATATCTGTTCCCTCCAGTTGAACTCCACAACAGCCAGATGCTGTTGAAAGGTATTGAGACGCAGGGTTATGTGATCGTCAGCGCAGCCAAGGCGCAGGTGCTCTCGTGTGACCACAAACCTATCTGGAAGAACGGACAGCTGCGCAGCAAGACGACCTGGGTCAGCTCAGTCGAGTGCATGCAGGTGAACACACTCCCAATTCTATGTTTCTTGAATATGTATTTTGGTTCAATACCAAATCTATGAATGAGGCATCTCTTTTGATATTACATTGAGACTGTTTGAGAGGCATCATTCTAGAAATGAGTGTACTTGAAAGACAAGGATGTTTTTTTTATAGATGATCAACTTCTTTATATAACCCTTAACATGCGGGCGACGGAATTATCCGGGCGGGCTATAAGCGATTCCTCGGTGTCTGTATACGGATCCCGGATACAAGACTTAGAATAATTCACGGCTGTCTAAGTATACTCTATCACCCATACCGGGTCACGAGTCGATTGTGTCCGCGACCCGACCCATGAGAATGGCTGTATTTACGCATCGCGACCCGACATGAGAATAAAGCTTTGTTCAGTGTGTGGTCGGAATATCAAGCAAAATTCACACCAATTTGCGTGTGCATTGTTGACCCGTAACGCATCGATAATTAGCTTTACAAAAGGCCAATTATGTCGGGCTTAGCCCCCGAAGCATTAATTCGCTTGAGGCTATTTTCACCCACGTGTTTGTATTGCCTCGGGTTTGCCTCGCCCGAGACTGCTATCTGCCTCGCATCTCGCGAGACGGGGAAAAAAATTGCTAACTCGCCTTACTCCCGCACTTCATATCATGTGAGCGAATTGTTTGTTTTCAAAAAAAAATACGGCAAAATAAAGGGGAAACAATGGACTACATTCCCATATAAAATTAGAAAATCTCAAAAAAATAATAAAGACACAGCAAGCGCCGTGAAAAAGGTCATGTTTACACTTCATAAATTTTGAAACAATCGGCGATTTTCACAACTTCTAAAACATTTATCAAGGCTAAAATACTGAATGCATTTTCATAATTTTTATATCACAATAAACCGAAAAGAATAATCTTTTATTCTATATAAAATGCGCGGATTTATTCACAGAAATAAAGATACAATTTTACCTTTCTGAGAGGCATGTGAAACCAAACGGCACACAAACTAATCAACATATTTTCATCAGTTATGGTTCGAGGTTAGCGTTTATTTGAAAAGTCAAACAACATAAACATATTTGGGTTGACATGTGCTTATTTGTCAACTGGTTCGAGATTATGATTTCTTGGAAAAGTGCGATGAACGACCGTTTGCAATGCCGCATACATGTTGTAAGTATTGACGATTTTATAGGTGGGAATAAAGACAAACTTTACATAGCTATAGAATTATAACCAAAGGTCGCATTCTAATAATTTTTATATCATTGTGAAGCTAGACATCTTGTCTTCAATTCCGTATATAAATGGAATTTTTTTCGTTTCGTATTTATGATGTTACGAGGCCCGAATAAAAGACAATCTTTCGAAAGTAATAGAATAAAAACGAAAAAACATAGAAAATTCATTCAAAGTTTCGAGTGTGAATTAGCCATTTGTGTACGGGTTTCGCTACTTGAATTTGTATTGAACGCCCGTATATAGTCCTTATTCGCCATGTAGATGCGGTATATTTTGTAAAAACGATACCGGAATCGCCGCCTGGAAATTCCGCCAGCAGAGCTAGTTAGTGCCAAAGCCCAAACTACTGCTGCGAGCTGCGAGCCTGTAAATTCCGCCACAGGGGCTAAAAATGGTAAAATATATATACGCAACGTAAGGGTTAACAATGGCTATGTTTCGGTAAACATCCTTATACTTTTATCAAGCATGTGGCCTCTCTATAACTACTCCAGTTTTCTCTTGCTCTACCGCACCCAACTTCCAAATGCAAGACATTACCCTTGCCAGTCTGCATTACTGGCTGATTTAAGTCTTGCAGTATTTCCCTCGCTTTGTTGTGCCTAGATAGTGAATCGCTTCACCAGAAATGCATAGTGGGCCTGTATTTCTAAGCACAGATTTCTTAAGGAAATACTGCAAGGCCTAAATCAGCCAGTAATGGAGACTGGCAAGAGTTATGCCTTGCATTTGGAAGTTGTACCGCACGGGACGATGCCCACTGTCCCAACACTGACCCGGTGGTACTTGCTTGATCCGTTGTCATGCATGTCACCTCCCTCTCTATTCATATCTTTATTCTGAACATTGTGTTGCAGTACTATGCAACAGTAGACCCTGGACATGACTTCGATGACGAGAACATAGCGTGGTTGTCCCGAGAGAACGTCGAGGACAGGTTTGAAGAAGATTTCTCTGGGATGCCGGAGATGGTCGGGAGCGGACACAGTGTCGGCGGCGTAGTCAGCCACACGGTTGGACCAACCGAGGAGGTGTGTGTAATTATTATCAATGTGAAAGAAAGAACTGTCCAACAAAACAGAAAGTTGCAATCTGTTCGATATCTAAACTTTGAATGTTTTTTGTGATTTTGCTATGATTATTCAAACACTGTATAAGCTATTTTAGTAAACGTTCCCTCTGGATTGCATGGCTCTTTTCCTCAACTGCGAGGAATTGGACAGATTGAGAATTTTTTTTAAAATATTTGTTCGGTAATTTTGCTAGTTGCTATTTTTATTTCAAACACTATTATTATCCCCAATACTTAGCTGTAATGTGGTGGCACAGGCTTCTGTGCATAGCTCATCTGAGCACTATCAGTAAAGTTCAGCAAGAATTGGTGTTGCTCGCCAAATGGATAGGTGACCTGCTTCATTGCTGGATAAACTTGATAAGTTTGAAGGATTGATTTCCTGTTCCACATAGAGACTTGAATTTTGAGATTATGGTCTCATGGGCAAGTGACTTTATTCAAAGATGTGCCTCTGTTCACCCAGCAGTACAATTGGGTAACCGGTATGGAAGTGAAGGCAAATTGAGAGATAACCATAAAAAGTGCTAAGTTGTATAGTCCCAGTGAGTTGAGAATGAAAAAGGAATGATGGTCCTTACATGAGAGTAATAATTAGCTTGCGCTTTGTCAATACCCTTCATGGGGCGTAGTTCAGTGTAGTATGAATAGAGGTTATTATGATCATTATTGATGTTGATTACATCTACAGAGTTCAGCAAGCAAGGGAGTCCAGCTCCAGAGAATCATTTCTCGCTGCAAGTGTCAACTCTTCTATGTCAACTACGGTGAAGTTGAACCGGAGAAAATGCCACAAGTCCCAATGCCGGTCAGTAGAAATAATATATTCAATGCATTATAGTATATAACAAATTTGGAGATAGAACAGGCTCTCAAAATGTTCATAGGCAGTTGATAAATACTGCTCACCGGTACTACAGGTGACATAGATTACAGTAGCTTATTAGAGGAAATAGAGTATTTGTTAATATGTCCGCAGCCTGAAGAAGACGAGGACATGATGACTTCGGAGGAGGGCGTGGACACTTTCACTCTCCTGCACCACGACCTGAACATGTGCTCCAACACGGTATGTCATTGTACAATATTGTCCATTTCGCATAAAAATCTGATAATCATAATGCTAAGAAGATTCTTTGTAATAAATGTTTCCTTAAAAATTACGGATACTGTCAAATATGAAAGATAAATGATTGGATGTACACCCCCAAGGGAGCATCCTCGGTTACCCATGGTTTTATATATGTTCCATTACTCTCCACTTTATCACCCGAGGATGCCAAGGGAGTTGGGAATTATAAAGATTGAACTACATGCTGTCTCAAGAGTGATCATGTAACTAGTGAAAAGCAGCAAATATAAGTATTAGAATATTTGACATTTCTCAAGTATGTATATTTCAGAAATAAAAATACATATTTTCATGAGCGGCCCAGGCACAAATGTAAATATATTATTACTACTTCACGAGATGAGATATACAAAGAATTCAACGAGAAATAACTAGGTTCTCTTCATTAGATTTTGAAAATTCGCAAATGATGCATCTAAGATAGCCGCGTGTTTAAAGTTAAACTTGCGATGTCATCATATTATCTTGATGACGTCATGTGATTGAAGGTGATATTTCACTGGGAGTATGAAATGTTATGTGAAATTACAGATTTAATGTTATCAATCAATGCAAATAAATAAATTTCAGCACTGAAAATATAAAAAATGGTGAATATTCTCCTCATAATGAACCTTGTGTTTGTACTTCAGCTGCAATACTCCATGATCCTGGACATCGTTAACAACCTCCTCCTGCAGGTGGAGCCTAAAGCTAAAGTGAGTGAAAAGATGGTAGTCTAGCTATCTGTTTATTAATAGATATTTCCAAAGGATCTCATATTTGGTTTCCCTTACAAAAAAACTCCTTTTAACAACACTGTCGTAGCAGTGGTTTGACTTGACCGCACCACAACAGCGCGACTAATATTTCGAATTTACCATGCAAATTAGTGGAGAACATCGTTGCAGCTAATAAGCAAC
Source organism: Gibbula magus (assembly GCA_936450465.1). Lineage (NCBI taxonomy): Eukaryota > Metazoa > Mollusca > Gastropoda > Trochida > Trochidae > Gibbula > Gibbula magus. The sequence continues at coordinate 14,369,936 of OW388295.1, forward strand.
AATGGTTGTGCTTCCATGATCCCAGATTTCTGAATGGTCTCATGTTTAGTAGAACTCTTTCTGTCACATAATTCATCATATAATGTTCATGTCAAATTGTAATACGTCTTGCAGAGGCCAATCACTGTCGTAAGATTACATTTGTTTATGATTTGCACATATTTCAAAGGGTAACTTATTTTCATGCAAACATTATTCTTTCCGTATGCAGGAAGCAAGTGAGAAGCTGCAGAGCATGAGGTTCAAGTTGATGCTGTGCAGGATAGAGGACCAGAAGACTCCCATACAACAGCTACAGGAACTGCTCAGGTTAATTACTTACCCATATTATCTCGGGTATAAGACCGGGGGAGGCAAACTGACATCTTGAAAACATGGGGGTGGGCTTTTAAATGGGAGAGACCCCAACTCATATGACAATTCATACCGGTCACCGTCAGTCATGGTAGATTTTATGTACCGAAGTTTTTGAACTTAACATAAAATAATATTATAGATATATGTAATTTATGACCATGGAACATCTGGCAAAATTGGGGGTGGGCTATAACCCGAGAATAACCACAACCCGGATAACCCTCCTGAAAAGAGAGAATACGGTACTCAATGATAAACACTGCTACGACGTAGTGAGTATATAATGCTCTGTGAGTCTGCTGTCCGGGCATCTATGTGTCTGCATAACTAAGAAACTGTATTATTTGGAAACTTTACATGTGGTAGGGAAGTAACTCAGCTACTCTTTACGAATACCGGGCACACCTAGAATAAATTTTTGGCCCATGATTAAACTTACGATATATGATCTAGTAATGTATCTTAAAACATATCTATATCTATGAACAGATGAAGCTAAATGAATGAATGAATGAATGAATGATTACATATTAATTAAGAACATTTATTAAAATTTAAAATATATATAACAAGAAGGAAATAATGAATAATAATATGTTCATTACTTACTGTAAGTAAGTATGCCTATGAAACATTTTCCTTTTGCCATAAGCTAATGATTTAATACAATTTTGAAAGCTCATTATAAATAACTGCGGTATTAACGGTATGTTCCAGAGAGCAGAACCAGAGACTGAGGAAGCTGGAGAGAGACCTGTACACCATACACAAGGATCTGGAGGAGTGCCCTTCAGAGGAGGAGTGAGTGCCAATACTGGGGGCTGCGTGTGATTTACAAACATTAGAGTCATGTTGACGCTTTCGCTTTGACATTTCAACTCAAACGCATCCAGTGTTGTCAAAATTTGCGTCAGCTATCAACACAAGCAATTCAATTTTCTTTTGAAGAAAAAACTTTCTGTATAATATATGTATCTGTGTAATGCAACGTAATATTTGGAGATATTGAGGAGGAATCTGCACTACACATAATGCATGTGATGTCATAACTCGACTTGTTCTTGCAAATCTGGGGAGTATGTTCTAGATCGAGTCTAGAGTTGGTTTGGCAGAGAACAAGTATTTGAACAAGCTTTATACCCGAGTCTGCAAATTATATGCAGCCACTGTTGCCGTTATATGCTAGAAAGAGTTTTTGTACAGTATTATATATGGCATTTCATTCGCCAACTCCAGTGATGAGTTCGCAAAACATTCATTGAGAAAGTCAACTGGATTATTTTGTCAATAACACATTTCTTATTTTGTTTTTCTGTTGGCATTCTTGTACAGATATAGTGGATGTCTCACAATGATCCCCAATGACCCCATCTGCCTCATTTTGTCAAATTTGAGATGAGCCCTTTGTGCATTTGATCTCTTCTTCGACCATTACTCAGAAGCTTTTTACTGCCAGAGGTTTGAGATCAAATGATCTGATGCAACTGTAGAGAACTGTTCTACAAGCAGTAAGGTTTGGGTGCAATGCTTCACTGAATTTCAGCTTAGTACCACCCATGGTTCGCTAGTTCCAGCTAATGCTTGCAGGTTTCACCACAATGCATAGTCACATGGCGTTGCAGGCTTTCTACCTGCCATAATACTAGCAGCCGCGATATAAGTTAAATACTCTTGAAAGCAGCTTGCCCCAACTCTCCTCACCTCACCTCTGATGCATTTTGTCATACCACTAACTTGACTGTAATCATGCGGGCATAGATCATCCAATTTTGCTGCATCTATTCTCTGCAATCAACTTCCATTGCAAATCAAACAAGTCCCTACTCTGGACATGTTTAAAAAAGCACTGAAAACTCATCTTTGCAGAAAATACTATCCTGCTTAATGATTCTTATCTTTCATATAGAGCTGTGAGCTATCACTGATTGAGTGACATGACAAATGGACTTTAAAACAAGCAATGATTAAAGAATCATTGGTCGAGGCCATTGGTTTTTATCAGTCGATTTAAATCCAACGTTGAATAAATAATACATTTTTTTTTACAATGGCAGATTGTTGGAGGAGAGTGACTTGGAGCAGGAGGTCAACTCGTGCAAGGAACAGATCAACAAACTCAACGAGGAGCTGTCAATCAGAATCAGGTTGGTCGAGATGCTCTCTTATCCATAAATGTCACATTCCAGTATTTCATTATAAAGGCGTTATAGCACAATTTGCTTACTCTCTTTCTTCTCTCAAAAATATAAGTAAGTGTTACTAATGGCTAAATAAAAAAACAGAGTTGTACAACGAATGTACATGTTTCGGATTAGCCATCCATCTCCCATTGAGCGGCCATTTTAATGTGTTCACATTAAAATGGCCGTTCGAAGGTAGATCAAGTGATCTGAATGATGTAGAGATATTTAAACACTAAGAATAAAGTTTTAAATATGGTATATTGATGGATTGGTCAACCATCTTGCTGCCTGAACTCTCAAATTCACATGAGACCTATAAATCTATCTTTCACACTGAAGAGTTCCATACCCTGTCTCTTCATACGTTGCACAATTTTCTATGGATACCGTTTATCGGGTTGTGTAATGAGATACTGTATAAACTTAAATAATAAATGGCAAATTTCAGAAAAATTAATATGCAAAAGACTTCCTACATTGCCTTTAAATAAAAGAATACATTTTGACCCAATTCCAGGATTGCCATTGGCCAGTTTGCCCTGTGTTCAGTAGCACATTGTTTGTCATATGTTTTTAACATTGAGTATTGCAGACACTTGAGAAAAACCTTGGAAAATATCTTGTTACTGGATACAAGATATGAATATTTCCGCAATTCTGATTGCCTGATCGAGATATCACAAAAGCATGCAACCATTTTTCAATGAACAGATAAAATGTGCATCATACCTTGTGACATCACAATCCATCCAAACAAAGCACAGATTCTAAAGTTTGGTTTCAAAATGGAAATCAAAATAACTGATACTTAATCAAACAAATCTTGCCTAAGAGCCACATTAAATGATAGTTCAGTTTTAATTTACTCTCTATCAATCCAGTATAACATGTCTGATATTCAAACACAGTAGGTTTATCTCCTAATTATTGCCGAATAAACTTGCTTATAATTAAGTGTGTCTATCCGCAGCTGTTACAAGGAGGGGCAGCTACAGGTGAAGGAACAGATGAAGATGGAGAAAGGTAGGTCACGCTTGACATTTATTTTCGTTTTCAATATTTACGATTTGAAGATGCTCTATATGGTTGCGTAGCCATTGTTTGTAACCTACAGCTTGAATTCTTCTTTTTGAGAATCAAGAATGGCTTGAGCATTTAGAGTGAATTGTACTTGTACTTGTACAGCTCAGGTAACGGTATGTAGTACTATAATGTTCTTAATTAAATATTTCCGTGTTGGCCCAGTTACACGTCCTCGGTCTGTTGTATTGGCCTGCGACAAAGGACCTGTAACTCGGCCAATATGGAAATACTTAATTAATGACAATTTTATTAATTGACCTCTTTTATCTATTTGCACAACACTAAACATATCATTTATATTGAAATAATAATTATAATCAAGATTGGTGAAGATATATCATGGGTCAAAGTTCTGAAGCGATAGCTTCGGGCTTTCACCAAATGTGCGACTGCGCATGCTCAGACTCATATTGGCCCAGTTTGTCTCGTATTAATATTGGGGCCATTCCACTAGTCAATCTTAGCCCTAAGATTAATCGTAAGCCCATCTGTTATTATTGTCTAAGACTAAGTAATTGGAATGGTACTCAGTACTTTAAGAGACAGTCACTTGTAGTCAAGTCTTCTAAACAATAGAATCAAATCTAAGCAAAAATATGTTACACAAATTTGTTGTTTTCAGCCCACCAAGAGACAGTTACTCGAGTCAACGAGGTCTGCTTCAAGTTTGCTCAGTGGAGGCTCACGGAGAAGGACGGCCAGCTCGGCATTGCAGATCTGGCTCTCCGCAACTTTGTGTAAGCAGCTGGATCCAAAATATAATCCATCAATGTGACAATGTGACAGTAAAGAAAAACCAAGATCTATGAATAGTCAACTTCTTTATCACAGTGAACACCTCATGCACTCACCGACACCGAACAGTTTTAGTGATCTTTGTTTTCAAGCTATGGCAAGGGATTGTGCTTTATATTGAGAACTATATATTTTGGTTTAAACATATTTTTATTCATGAAAAAGATGCAATTCATGAATGGATAGGTCAACAAGCTCCTCAGAGCTTATTTTAAGGCCGCTCCAATGCAATTCCATCCGGATAAATAAATAAATACAGATTATTATGAAACTGACATGTCATATTATACATATGTAACTATATATTTTAGTCTACAACATAAAACAGTACAAAGTCTGATGAGAAATGAGAAACATTCCTCCATGTTTAATATATATATATATATATATATATATATATATATATATATATATATATATATATATATATATATATATATATATATATATATATATATATATATATATATATATATATATATATATATATATATATAGTTATATAAATGATTTATAATCAGGTAATATTTTTGGTGTTTGATAATGCCATCTTAGCCCAAAGGGCTTAACACATAGGCTATTGTCTGTCCACATTTAAACATTTTGACTTAAAAACTGCTACATTCCAAAAAGCTGACATTTTTTGGGGAGGTACCTTGCACTTGGACGATCAAACTTTTTCTGTCTATGTTTGGTCTTAAATTCCTACGAAAAAGAAGTTGGATTTGTGTTTAAATCTCAAATTTTGGTCCCCCAAAAGATTTCAGGTTGTGAAAAAATGGGGGTGGGTTGCAGTTGACATTTCTCCACCAAATGGTTCCTGTATTGTCTCTTCAGCTACACAAAAACAAACCGTGACGACGACTCGTGGACTCACCAGCTGGAGCTGGGATGGTTGAAGATGACTAACCTGCTTCCTAACTCCATCTATAGGGTGAGTTCGCTTACATTGTCTGCATGGCGAGTGTTTAGAGTTTGCCTCTCCATTTGCATCTTTAACTTAAACATAAGCAATTTGAGTCTCCACTAATGTGATGGGATAACAGTATCAGAATACTGTCAGAGTGCATAAACTGAGTAGTAACATTTTGTAGACTTATTGCCCCTCATTGCTGAAAACATCAATCTTTCCCTATCATTGATGGCAAGGTAGGACTGGATGTGACAGGACTGGGCAGAACAGGTAAGGGCAAGGCAAGGCAGTATACGATAGGGCAAGGCAGCATAGGGCAGGGCAAGGCAGCATACAATAGGGCAGGGCAGCATATGGCAGGGCAGCATACGGCAGCGCAAGGCAGGGAAGGGATTAAAGTGCAGGGCAGGGCAGCATACGGCAGAGCAGCATACGGCAGGGCAGAGCAGGGTGAAGAAAAATTACCTGTTTACAGGTGTCAGGCGGGTCTTGTTTCTTTCAAAGGTTGTAGGGGTAAGGTGCCTTGGTATAAAATCTTGACCCATCTTTTTCCTTATCTGTGACTGAAGACACAAACAAACTATCCTGTATTATTATATGATTGTAGGTGAAATACCGGGATCTATCAATGAAAATAAACCGTGTTATCAGTCACTAGTGAAAATAACAATGGAACGTGTTATCAGTCACTAGTGACTGATATAACAATTACCTGATGTCATAAAACAATGTTCCGACATCATGACACGTTCATGACGTCACATTGTTGCTGAGGCGACAGGCTCATTCTGGAGCCGACTTAAACGTTAAATGCAAGTCGATTTCGGTGAATATGCAAGGATTTGGTCATATAATAAACAGAAAATTTTTCTTTTCTTGACTAATACCATGTTATACAGTTATATATTTTCACTCGTGGCTGCGCCACTCGTGAAAATATAACCTTTCTACCTCACGAGATGAGATAAACATGGTATTAGTCAAGAAAAGCCAAATATCCTCTATTTATCGTGCTGTTACAGGATGTGCTGGTGCCGCGAGACGCTCAGAATCGAGATGTGGACAAACGGATGATGACACTCAGGATTGTGTGCAGCGAGCGGCCCCCAGGTGGGTGAGATGTAACAAGAATGAAAGATAGACAATGTTAAAGTTGTTGTATAGGGAGGGAGGCCTTTTGGTTACCATGTTCATATCATTGCTTGTGACAATTGGTTGTGTCAGCTGATAGAAATGTCTGCTTTGAGGAGGTTCCTTTGAAAGATCTTAAGAAATTGCTTTATTTCACAGACTTGTCAGCCAATGGGGATTCTAAATGGTAAATTTGGTGACCATTTGACCCCAAAAATGAGTCACAGGGGTCATTACTTCAAAACCTATTTCATCTTCTCAAGTACCAAAAGCTCTAGCAAGTTGAAATGTGTACAGACTGTTTAGTCAATGGGGATACTTAATTGTTGAAATTTAATGGACCTTCACCTAGGACTTATGTTCTTCTTCTCCAGTACGTAAAGTACTTGAAATTTGTTATTTTTCTGATAAATACTTTTGGAAATTGTACAGTTTGAACTATTTAGTTTACTGTTTAAAGCCTGAAGAGCTACAGATGCAATGACTCTATTTTTATGTGTTTTTAAAAATTATTTTTGGTTGTAATTAAAACCTGTCATGAAGTAAGGAGGATCCTCTTAAAAGATTCTGTAACCTCTGCAGGTTAGTTCGATTCTAAGTGCCATTCAAAACATATTAACACCGGGCCTTCCTACAGAAAGCTTTCCCCAGGAATGCCTGGTAAAGTGCTAGTAGAAGTTTAGTTGGTGAAAGACCGTGGTGAGAGAATAGAGTGATGTCACTAGAGGTTTATAAAGAGAGGTTTGTAGTTCAGAATGCTTCTGCAGCAAATATGACAATGGTCAATACTAATTCAAGGTAATAATAATAATTGTCCATTTATATAGCGCATATATCCATGCACATTGCATACTCAAAGCGCCGTTCGACGTATTACCCCTGGTCAACAAGTACAGAACGCTCCAGTACCAACAATCTTTACGGTATCAAACAAACAGAACATAACAAGAATGAGTTTGCTTAATGCAGTTTATTGCTTTGGAGGTGGAGAACAGAATCAGATCCATGAGGTTCACTGAACAAACTTACAGTGATTGATACAGAAATTAGAACATGTTGGACAATAGTTTGTTTGTAAAATCTCTCGTGTATTACTGCTCACTATCAAATCAATGAAGTCATGACTTTGAAGAAGAAATGGCAAGTTGGAAAGAGTAAAAGAAATTTTAAAAAGTATTGGAACATGTTCTTGAAGTGAGAGTCTGAGACGTCACATCAGCAGGTCGTCTCCATCTACTGTTGATCATTGTGTTTCTTCTTCTCCTAGCATTTTCTTGTCACCACCCTCTGTGGCTTGCAGTTGATTCCCTCGTTTTCCTCATCGAGTGTCTTGATTTTTGTCTGTGTGTTCGTCAACTTGTCACATGCGCCCCACTTGACTCGCTTGTACAAGCATTTTTCCTTGCATTCTCTAGTTTTTACCATCACAGGTTTGCAGTTGGTTCCCTTGTTGTTTTTCTCATCAAGAGTTCTGGATATGGTTTCTGTGTTGGTCGATTTTTCACATTCACCCCACCTGGATTTCTTGTACAAGCATTTTTCCTTGCATTCTCTAGTTTTTACCATCACAGGTTTGCAGTTGGTTCCCTTGTTGTTTTTCTCATCTAGTGGTCTGGATATGGTTTGTGTGTTTGTCGATTTGTCACATTCACCCCACTTGACTTTCTTGTACAAGCATTTTTCCTTGCATTCTCTAGTTTTAACCATCACAGGTTTGCAGTTGGTTCCCTTGTTGTTTTTCTCATCTAGTGGTCTGGATATGGTTTGTGTGTTTGTCGATTTGTCACATTCACCCCACTTGACTTTCTTGTACAAGCATTTTTCCTTGCATTCTCTAGTATTTACCATCACAGGTTTGCAGTCGGTTCCCTTGTTGTTTTCCTCATCTAGTGGTCTTGATATGGTTTGTGTGTTTGTTGATTTGTCACATTCACCCCCCTTGACTTTCTTGTACAAGCATTTTTCCTTGCATTCTCTAGTTTTAACCATCACAGGTTTGCAGTTGGTTCCCTTGTTGTTTTCCTCATCTAGTGGTCTGAATATGGTGTGTGTGTTTGTCGATTTGTCACATTCACCCCACTTGACTTTCTTGTACAAGCATTTTTCCTTGCATTCTCTAGTTTTAACCATCACAGGTTTGCAGTTGGTTCCCTTGTTGTTTTCCTCATCTAGTGGTCTGAATATGGTGTGTGTGTTTGTCGATTTGTCACATTCACCCCACTTGACTTTCTTGTACAAGCATTTTTCCTTGCATTCTCTAGTTTTTACCATCACAGGTTTGCAGTTGGTTCCCTTGTTGTTTTTCTCATCTAGTGGTCTGGATATGGTTTGTGTGTTTGTCGATTTGTCACATTCACCCCACTTGACTTTCTTGTACAAGCATTTTTCCTTGCATTCTCTAGTATTTACCATCACAGGTTTGCAGTTGGTTCCCTTGTTGTTTTCCTCATCTAGTGGTCTGAATATGGTGTGTGTGTTTGTTGATTTGTCACATTCACCCCACTTGACTTTCTTGTACAAGCATTTTTCCTTGCATTCTCTAGTTTTTACCATTACAGGTTTGCAGTTGGTTCCCTTGTTGTTTTTCTCATCAAGTGTCTTGGATATGGTTTGTGTGTTTGTCGATTTGTCACATTCACCCCACTTGACTTTCTTGTACAAGCATTTTTCCTTGCATTCTCTAGTTTTTACCATAACAGGTTTGCAGTTGGTTCCCTTGTTGTTTTTCTCATCAATTGTCTTGGATATGGTTTGTGTGTTTGTCGATTTGTCACATTCACCCCACTTGACTTTCTTGTACAAGCATTTTTCCTTGCATTCTCTAGTTTTTACCATCACAGGTTTGCAGTTGGTTCCCTTGTTGTTTTCCTCATCTAGTGGTCTGGATATGGTTTGTGTGTTTGTCGATTTGTCACATTCACCCCACCTGGCTTTCTTGTACAAGCATTTTTCCTTGCATTCTCTAGTTTTAACCATCACAGGTTTGCAGTTGGTTCCCTTGTTGTTTTCCTCATCTAGCGTCCTGGATATGGTTTGTGTGTTTGTCGATTTGTCACAATCACCCCACCTGGCTTTCTTGTACAAGCATTTTTCCTTGCATTCTCTAGTTTTTACTCTCACAGGTTTGCAGTTGGTTCCCTTGTTGTTTTTCCCATCAAGTGTCTTGGATATGGTTTGTGTGTTTGTCGATTTGTCACATTCACCCCACTTGACTTTCTTGTACAAGCATTTTTCCTTGCATTTTCTAGTTTTTACCATCACAGGTTTGCAGTTGGTTCCCTTGTTGTTTTCCTCATCTAGCGTCCTGGATATGGTTTGTGTGTTTGTCGATTTGTCACAATCACCCCACCTGGCTTTCTTGTACAAGCATTTTTCCTTGCATTCTCTAGTTTTTACTCTCACAGGTTTGCAGTTGGTTCCCTTGTTGTTTTCCTCATCTAGCGTCCTGGATATGGTTTGTGTGTTTGTCGATTTGTCACAATCACCCCACTTGACTTTCTTGTACAAGCATTTTTCCTTGCATTCTCTAGTTTTTACCATCACAGGTTTGCAGTTGGTTCCCTTGTTGTTTTCCTCATCTAGCGTCCTGGATATGGTTTGTGTGTTTGTCGATTTGTCACAATCACCCCACCTGGCTTTCTTGTACAAGCATTTTTCCTTGCATTCTCTAGTTTTTACTCTCACAGGTTTGCAGTTGGTTCCCTTGTTGTTTTTCCCATCAAGTGTCTTGGATATGGTTTGTGTGTTTGTCGATTTGTCACATTTACTCCACCTGGCTTTCTTGTACAAGCATTTTTCTGAGGGTTAGACAGAGAGTAACATGATAATATATAAAACATTACACAATTCTATTAAAGTGAATGATAAAAACTTTTCAAGGTTTATTTTCAAGGTCACCATGAGATTTTGACCGTTTTTTTTAACTCGTAGTTTTTTTTAACTCGTAGTCTATGCAATATTTCATGAACCGTAGCAGGCAATGTCTTAAGGATTTGGCAAAACATGGCACTTTTTACAAACAATGCAATATATGAATGACCACCATTTGAATGTTCCCTTCTGCATTTCTCCATTCTGCTCAATAAAATTTATAAAACAAGTAATTCATTTTGTCTGATTAGGCACTTTAAAGGGAGGGTTCTATTGGGGTATTTTTTGTGGAAATGAAATTCGTGAGGATCTTCCTGTTTACACATATATGCTTTTAATACATAATTAAAACAAAGTCAAATTGAAAGATAATAATAAAGGTAATATTTTGATGACTTTATATTTCACAACTTCATAAACACAAGCGTACATTTGTTGAAAAATATAACAATATGAACTAAAGCCATTCATCGGCGCTGCGAGTGGGGAAAACTTCGTTACAGCTAGTTTTTATTTCATGTAATGCAAAAGTATGGCGACAGAACTCTCCCTTTTAGAGGAGACAGTAGATTCACTAGACACATGTGGCCAGCAAGTAGAATAGGAGATAATGATTTAAAAATTACACCAACTTAGAGAGAGAGAAATATGGACAGTGACAGCAGTTGCGGATCCAGGAATTTTGAAAGAGGTGGGGTCCACTAATGGAAAAGTTGGGGGTCCAGTTTTGGGGTCCCCATACCCGCCCGTGCAAAATTCTGGGACAGGATACTAACTTTTGCATTCCTCTGTGTCCGTGAGTGTCTTAAGGCAAGTCCCTTTAGCATTTTTCAGTTGTTTCTCCAGAGTCACCTCCCTTGTTCTGGTTTTGATTCCTTTGCCACACTTTGTGAAGTTAGTGCCCTTGTACGTATACTTACAACCTGGAACTGTACACAGCAAACTTGCTCAAAACATTGTAGAAATAATGCAAAAATAAAAGTGACATCGATCCTGTCAATGGTATGTTACCTGCGCCAGTGGACAGTTAACCTGCAACTTTCAGCACTATACAAGATGAATAGATTAGATTAGAACGAATGTCAAAGGTCAAAGTGTGCTAGGGTGACATAAAATTTTCTATCTATGGAGCTGCCAAATAAGCTGGTTTCAGTTGAGTTGCTATGGTAAGTCCTTGTGTTTCACACGATACATTTAATTCCTGGTTAATGCCAATCTCATTTAAATCAGATCTTATGTTTCCCTAATACATTGCTATGCTATAAGTCTTGATCTCAGGACATTCAGACACATCACTGGCGGCAATCATGCAGCGACAAAGCTAGGAAGTCGTCAGAGCGATTCATTATCTGAATAAGGCTATGATTGGTTTAATTTCAGGAAGGTGAAACATCACATGACATGACCCTTGTCGAGCTGTAGTTCGATCTAGAATGCAACGAGGTATGAGGGTTACGTTAGATCTGATTTAAATGAGATTGGTGTTAATGTGACTCAACACCGGCTATCAGTAATGCTGTATGTAATAATGATACTGCATCTAGATACAACAGGCACATATACACACTCAAAAGCATTTCTCATGAAACAGTACATTATTAAATCTCATTCTTTATCTCTTTGGGGAGTATGCAATTACAACTACGACTAAGGTTCGTAGTTCTATTATCCAACTTGCCAGTATTAAGGTTTTAAGCTCTCCAATTAATTGATTCATCACCGAACGTGTCACTGTCATAGAAGAAATTAAATTAATTTCAACTTACCACAGACCCTAACAAAGACCTTAGTCTGCTCACAGTGATCCCCAGATCCTTCCCTCAGACTCTTGGTCATGGACGTTTTACCGTCAACACAGTCGCTCCATTTGCTAGTTGAATCCTTCTTGTACCGGCATGCTGTAACACAACATACATCATCATCATCATCATCATCATCATCATAATCATTAACAACATAGGCATCAACACATCATCATCAATTCCATCATCAACACAGTCATCCAAATAGTCATCAACACATCATTATCATCAACATTAACATCATCATCATCAGCAACAGTCATCAACACATCAGCATCAACATCATCAACAGTCATCAACACATCATCGTCATCGTCATCAACATCATCATCATCATCATCAACACATCATTAACACATCATCAACATCATTAAAGGAGAATATTAGAGAAAAACTTTGTTTTAACATGTTCAACAGTATTGTTTAAGACAAAGTGTGTCAAAAAAATTATTAAAATGCGACATTTTATGTAGAAACGTTGAAAAAACGTTTTCGGTGCGAGTCGTTTTCCGGAAATCCCCGAGAGTTAATCAGGCTGGCAGCGGTCACGTGATTTGACGTCAAAGATGCTCTCCCGCGCGCTGAGGCAGTGTATTTTCTACGTTCTTAGTGTTGTTATGGCTTCCTCGGATAGCGATGAGAGCGTCGATTTTCAACCATCTCATATAAATAACATCCTTCCTTATCAGTATGAACCTATTGTGAATCAAAATTGAGTTGAACACCAGGAATCAAGTGAGGATGAACTGTCAGAAGTCAACAGTGAGAGTTGGAAATACAGATTCGTACGTAGGGACTGACAAACTGTAACGTTACAATTTCATAATTAGTAGTGGATTATGCCGTACATTAAATAGTTATTGTCTACTTGTAGATAACATGGGTGTCAACAACTTATATGTAGTTTATTAAAATATGTGACTACAACTTATACTTCCTTTATTCGTATATATACTGTACCGCTGAAGTAACCAGCTATACACGGCACAAAATGAACCATCTTGATTCTCGATTATTCAAATCACGTTTGCTTTAAAAACGTATTGATATTAAATATTATTATTTAGATCTAATGTACAAACCAATGTTCAATCCTAATCAAGTAAGATAGGCAGTAAGATCTACACATAGCTATGTGAGAGATTTGGCAGTCACGAAAACCGGACTAACACGATAATAAGGAACTCGTGATATTAGAAGCATGTAATAACGTAGTGTAACTGGTTTGATTAATCAAATGTTTCTAGATAGATACTATAGCCCTCTTTATATGGCGAACTTTGCACATATGCAATATTGCTTATGGTAGTAATAAACACACGTGAGTAAACGTAAATTTACTATGCCTTCATGCGTGTGTAAACTCTTTTAATACATGAAAAGTGAATTTCTAAAACATGGCAATTAATATACATGTATTAGATGTAAACTAAATAAATGACATTACTATAAATATGTCAACATTGGTTTGACTTTATCGCCCTAATTATAATGAAAATCGGATAGTCAGATAGATTTCGAAGTTCATCGCGTGCAAGAAAGAGATTATCCTATATAGAGAATTTGAAAAACAGTATTAAGAAGTTATAAAGTTCTCTAATATATTTTCTCAACCGATCTATGTCACTATGTAAACGACGAACTGTTACTACAATAGTTAAGATACCATATTCACTCACGGTAGTAAATATAAATAATTGCAACTGCCCCTGACTAGGTGCAAATTTGCTTACGGTAGTGAACAATTTTCGTACGGTGGTAAAATACACATACATGTATGTGCAAATGCGTCCATACGGCGAATTTTGCTCATATGAGCAAATTTTCATATGTGTAATGATTTACAGTAATTAATTCAACTTGAGTTGCTAGACAGTTACGTGTTCTCCTATCACAAGTACACAAACCAAGCAACCACAAGGACTGAACACTGAAACTTATTATTTTTGCAATAATCATTTGTTGTGATATTGTGAACATATACAATCAGTGGAAATGCATTTTTTAGTTAATATATAAAAAAAACGGAATCCAACATAGGCGTAGGAAGGGTTCAAAAGTCGGGGGTAAGATTTATAATTTAGCAAGTGGGGGTTGTGGGGTGTAATATAAGCGACAGATATCATTTTAGCGTTGAATATTACTATAGTTTTCAAATGCTTTATAACCAGGACATATTTTTTTATTTGACAATGCCATTTGAGCTGCCACGTTGGCCATATTAAATTGAAATTAATCTAGTACAGTTATTAATAAATGACAAATAAATATACAACTGTGTACAAAGTTTCACAGTCAGAGCACGGCCTACACATCCCCTTCCTCGGTGGTACCCAGGGTTTTATATATGCTCCGTTACTCTCCGCTGGAGCATACATAAAATCCTGGGTAATCGAGGATGACACATCAAATAAGAAGGCATTTATAAGTTATATCCTTATATTATATATTTTACTTAATTAACGAGTACTCTAAGACTAGCTATTACTTATTTATACGGCTCAAAATGCTCTGAACATATAGTGAGAAAGATTCCGACGGTTTTCGGACCTTCTTTCCTCTTTGACACTATCCAAACCTTTCGCCGCGCTGCATCCGTCTTTTCACTTGAAAATTAAAAATATATAAACTTCTGTCCAGGCTTTGATGAATTATTGCCCACCAACGCTGCACAATATGCCATATCAAATCCGAAACTACCCGAATTCTACGTATTCAACCGATTCTTCATCTACTCTAATGCTTTCCCTTTAGGACCAAGGCGAGCCGTAGAGCATCTCTGACGTCACAGCCTAAACCTGCCGAAGGCTACCGGCAAATATGCATACGCGCATAGGCAACAGTCGGTGCGGTTGTTATATTGCGTAATTAGTAATTAAACACGGCTTTCCATATTATTTTCGGGGGAATATGTTTTTTAAAGTATATTTTACTATAACAGAATATAAATCTTTACAAATATTCTCCTTTAACACCATCATCAACATCATCATCATGAACATCATCCTCAACAAATCATCATGAACACCATCATCATCTTTTATCAGGACTTAAAACGTTGAGAGTTCTTCTGAACACATTTGTCTGTCATAGTTATACTGGATTGCTTTCAAATATTACAAACCATCTTCTTTCTTCTTTATTCCTTTCATGGGAAGAGCTCCAGCCACTACAGCTGTCACAACCAGTAGGACAAGCAGAGTCTTCATACTCCCTGTAACAAACAGTGTAACATTTTAGTTACGCAATGTTTACAGTACCTCATAAAGCCTGTAACAAACAACAGTGGAACACATTAGTCATATACAATGTTAACAGTACCTCATAAAGCCTGTAGCAAACAACAGTGGAACACATTAGTCATACAATGTTAACAGTACCTCATAAAGCCTGTAGCAAACAACAGTGCAACACATTAGTCATACAATGTTTACAGTATCTCATAAAGCCTGTAGCAAACAACAGTGCAACACATTAGTCATACAATGTTTACAGTATCTCATAAAGCCTGTAGCAAACAACAGTGGAACACATTAGTCATATACAATGTTTACAGTATCTCATAAAGCCTGTAGCAAACAACAGTGCAACACATTAGTCATACAATGTTTACAGTATCTCATAAAGCCTGTAGCAAACAACAGTGCAACACATTAGTCATACAATGTTTACAGTATCTCATAAAGCCTGTAACAAACAACAGTTTAACACATTAGTCATACAATGTTTACAGTATCTCATAAAGCCTGTAGCAAACAACAGTGCAACACATTAGTCATACAATGTTTACAGTATCTCATAAAGCCTGTAACAAACAACAGTTTAACACATTAGTCATATACAATGTTTACAGTATCTCATAAAGCCTGTAACAAACAACAGTGCAACACATTAGTCATACAATGTTTACAGTATCTCATAAAGCCTGTAACAAACAACAGTTTAACACATTAGTCATATACAATGTTTACAGTATCTCATAAAGCCTGTAGCAAACAACAGTGCAACACATTAGTCATACAATGTTTACAGTATCTCATAAAGCCTGTAGCAAACAACAGTGGAACACATTAGTCATATACAATGTTTACAGTATCTCATAAAGCCTGTAGCAAACAACAGTGCAACACATTAGTCATACAATGTTTACAGTATCTCATAAAGCCTGTAGCAAACAACAGTGCAACACATTAGTCATACAATGTTTACAGTATCTCATAAAGCCTGTAACAAACAACAGTTTAACACATTAGTCATACAATGTTTACAGTATCTCATAAAGCCTGTAGCAAACAACAGTGCAACACATTAGTCATACAATGTTTACAGTATCTCATAAAGCCTGTAACAAACAACAGTTTAACACATTAGTCATACAATGTTTACAGTATCTCATAAAGCCTGTAGCAAACAACAGTGCAACACATTAGTCATACAATGTTTACAGTATCTCATAAAGCCTGTAGCAAACAACAGTGGAACACATTAGTCATATACAATGTTTACAGTATCTCATAAAGCCTGTAGCAAACAACAGTGCAACACATTAGTCATACAATGTTTACAGTATCTCATAAAGCCTGTAGCAAACAACAGTGCAACACATTAGTCATACAATGTTTACAGTATCTCATAAAGCCTGTAACAAACAACAGTTTAACACATTAGTCATACAATGTTTACAGTATCTCATAAAGCCTGTAGCAAACAACAGTGCAACACATTAGTCATACAATGTTTACAGTATCTCATAAAGCCTGTAACAAACAACAGTTTAACACATTAGTCATATACAATGTTTACAGTATCTCATAAAGCCTGTTACAAACAACAGTGCAACACATTAGTCATACAATGTTTACAGTATCTCATAAAGCCTGTAACAAACAACAGTTTAACACATTAGTCATATACAATGTTTACAGTATCTCATAAAGCCTGTAGCAAACAACAGTGCAACACATTAGTCATACAATGTTTACAGTATCTCATAAAGCCTGTAGCAAACAACAGTGGAACACATTAGTCATATACAATGTTTACAGTATCTCATAAAGCCTGTAGCAAACAACAGTGCAACACATTAGTCATACAATGTTTACAGTATCTCATAAAGCCTGTAGCAAACAACAGTGCAACACATTAGTCATACAATGTTTACAGTATCTCATAAAGCCTGTAACAAACAACAGTTTAACACATTAGTCATACAATGTTTACAGTATCTCATAAAGCCTGTAGCAAACAACAGTGCAACACATTAGTCATACAATGTTTACAGTATCTCATAAAGCCTGTAACAAACAACAGTTTAACACATTAGTCATACAATGTTTACAGTATCTCATAAAGCCTGTAGCAAACAACAGTGCAACACATTAGTCATACAATGTTTACAGTATCTCATAAAGCCTGTAACAAACAACAGTTTAACACATTAGTCATATACAATGTTTACAGTATCTCATAAAGCCTGTAACAAACAACAGTGTAACACATTAGTCATACAATGTTTACAGTATCTCATAAAGCCTGTAACAAACAACAGTGTAACACATTAGTCATACAATGTTAACAGTATCTCATAAAGCCTGTAGCAAACAACAGTGGAACACATTAGTCATACAATGTTTACAGTATCTCATAAAGCCTGTAGCAAACAACAGTGCAACACATTAGTCATATACAATGTTTACAGTATCTCATAAAGCCTGTAGCAAACAACAGTGCAACACATTAGTCATACAATGTTTACAGTATCTCATAAAGCCTGTAACAAACAACAGTGTAACACATTCGTCATACAATGTTTACAGTATCTCATAAAGCCTGTAGCAAACAACAGTGGAACACATTAGTCATACAATGTTTACAGTATCTCATAAAGCCTGTAGCAAACAACAGTGCAACACATTAGTCATACAATGTTTACAGTACCTCGTAAAGCCTGTAACAAACAACAGTGGAACACATTAGTCATACAATATTTACAGTATCTCATAAAGCCTGTAGCAAACAACAGTGTAACACATTAGTCATACAATGTTTTCAGTATCTCATAAAGCCTGTAGCAAACAACAGTGGAACACATTAGTCATACAATGTTTACAGTACCTCGTAAAGCCTGTAGCAAACAACAGTGTAACACATTAGTCATACAATGTTTACAGTACCTCGTAAAGCCTGTAACAAACAACAGTGGAACACATTAGTCATACAATGTTTACAGTATCTCATAAAGCCTGTAGCAAACAACAGTGTAACACATTAGTCATACAATGTTTACAGTACCTCGTAAAGCCTGTAACAAACAACAGTGTAACAAATTAGTCATACAATGTTTACAGTACCTCGTAAAGCCTGTAACAAACAACAGTGTAACACATTAGTCATACAATGTTTACAGTATCTCATAAAGCCTGTAACAAACAACAGTGCAACACATTAGTCATACAATGTTTACAGTATCTCATAAAGCCTGTAACAAACAACAGTGGAACACATTAGTCATACAATGTTTACAGTATCTCATAAAGCCTGTAGCAAACAACAGTGCAACACATTAGTCATACAATGTTTACAGTACCTCGTAAAGCCTGTAACAAACAACAGTGGAACACATTAGTCATACAATGTTTACAGTATCTCATAAAGCCTGTAGCAAACAACAGTGCAACACATTAGTCATACAATGTTTACAGTATCTCATAAAGCCTGTAGCAAACAACAGTGTAACACATTAGTCATACAATGTTTTCAGTATCTCATAAAGCCTGTAGCAAACAACAGTGGAACACATTAGTCATACAATGTTTACAGTACCTCGTAAAGCCTGTAGCAAACAACAGTGTAACACATTAGTCATACAATGTTTACAGTATCTCGTAAAGCCTGTAACAAACAACAGTGGAACACATTAGTCATACAATGTTTACAGTATCTCATAAAGCCTGTAGCAAACAACAGTGGAACACATTAGTCATACAATGTTTACAGTATCTCATAAAGCCTGTAGCAAACAACAGTGGAACACATTAGTCATACAATGTTTACAGTACCTCGTAAAGCCTGTAACAAACAACAGTGTAACACATTAGTCATACAATGTTTACAGTATCTCATAAAGCCTGTAGCAAACAACAGTGTAACACATTAGTCATACAATGTTTACAGTATCTCATAAAGCCTGTAGCAAACAACAGTGGAACACATTAGTCATACAATGTTTACAGTATCTCATAAAGCCTGTAACAAACAACAGTGTAACACATTAGTCATACAATGTTTACAGTATCTCATAAAGCCTGTAACAAACAACAGTTTAACACATTAGTCATATACAATGTTTACAGTATCTCATAAAGCCTGTAGCAAACAACAGTACTAGTGTAACACATTAGTCATATACAATGTTTAAAGTATCTCAAATCTTGCAGAAAATATCAATGTTACACCTAAGTGATACAATGTTTAAAGTATCTCATAATTCCTGTAGCAAACAACAGTGTAACACATTAGTCGTACAATGTTTAAAATATCTTCAGAATTTCTGCAGGGGTGGGATAGCGCAGTGGTTAGTGCATTCGACTTCGGATCAAGAGGTCAAGGGTTCAAGTTTCGCCAGGGACTCTCTTTTCTGTTCTATACTACATACAGTGAGGTTTGGGTGTAATTCTACACTAAATTTCACGGTAGTACTACCAATGGTTCGGTAGTTTCTGCCCATGCTTGCTTAAACGCAATGCATATCCACCATGGTGTAGGGAAAACGGATATAGCAAACCAAATTCTTTGGTCCCTTGGAGTTCTACCGTGTTCTACTGTTAGTGAAATACTCTTGAAAGCTGCGTTAAACTCAAAGGCACGGTAGCAAAAGATCCAAAGGGAAATTTGTTGGTAACGGGGATATACATGTACCTTAAAGTGATCCGCTACCTCCCAAGTGTTTTGGTGAAGCCAGGTGAATCCTCCAACAGCTTGTGGTGAAAACAAACGAGAATTTGAGATAATAAAAAATTATGCTCGGTGAAAGAACGTGCACATCTCATGACGTCAGCAGAGTTCGTAGTGATTACCCATGGCAATGCAAATCTTAGTTTCATTTTGATATCTGATATCTGATAAGCCCATATCCATGTAGGAGAAATTGTTGTCAGCATTTCTGAATCTCGTAAATTAATCAATTGAAATGAATTGTTTATAGTTTACTGTACGATTTAGCTGTATATTGTTACAAGAACTCATAGAATATTTATTGCATCACATTTTAAATGTTGATTTCGCTAAATAATATGAGAGAGATTATTATTATTTATTATCATAGGCGTAGGAACAGGGGGGGCCCAGGGGGGCCCCCCACTTTTCACCCACGAAAAAAAAATTCAATAGCGCTTTCTAGGAGCAAATAGTACGTGTCAATTTTGAAGAAAATTTCTTTTCTCATACTATTTTTTCAGAAACAGAGTATGTGACGAGTCCTCTCTCTATTTTTAACACTAATATGGATGAAAATTTTGATCCTACATCATCTTCTAGTGAAAATACAACATGGCAACCCCAATTTTCAGACGAAATTGAAAAGAATGTTGTTCCAATAGCTGTGTTTGGTGGGAGGAGGGTGCTTTGATACGTTTTTAATACGTTTCAAATTTCGGAAAGTGTGCCAAAGCTGAAATCTTGTGTACATACTCCTTAGCAAATGGGGATTTTAAATTGCAGAGTTTGTGACCCTGGTGGTCCTCAGATGCCATGGCCCAAAAAACCTATTTTAGGCTTTTTCTCCAGAAGTAAGAGCTAGAAAGTTGAAATATCGACTCCTAAGACATTTGGGATTGAAATTGTGGGCAAGTGGTGATCATAATTTATAGATTTGGTAACTTTTGGGTGTCATGGTTTTATGATCTTCTACAGAATGAAAGGTCTTTGTATTGGTCTCTTGGATTATGAATTGTAATTTTTCAAACAATATGTCTAGTGTTCATTTAAAATTGTGACTTCCGTTGTCTTGTCTGCAAATATTGAAGCTCATACAGATCCCAATTACAACTATATGGTCCTGAGTACCCTAACACACGCGCTCAAAAATTCCAAAATTGTTGCCATTATGGACTAATCGTGGCCTAGTGTAAACGCAGTATATGCAGATTAAACATTTGTAATGATTATTATCCGAAATATTAAGAACAAAAGCACTAGGAATATGATACATGCTAACTTTCAACTTTCTCGCGAGTATAGGTCTCTGTCCCTTTCACAGCTAGGACATACTGTCCTTTCTCTCAAAATGAATGATTTCTATTATAATTTTTTAAATTTCCGCCTTTAAAAATATGTTAACGGTGCTTATTCTATTCAGGTGCATGTTTCAGTCCAAACACATTTTCAAATGTTCATTTCTGATTTGATCTAGGTACAATTTGGTGTATTTTCTTGACATAAAATCGATTTTTTACAGCCACACGTGTGTCAAGTGACTTTTTTTTGCCTCAAAAGCAAGGTCACGTGACATTTTTGGCTTCCAAAGCAAGGTCACGTGACTTTTTTTGGCCACAAAGTAAGGTCACGTGACTTTTTTTTGGCCCCGAAGCAAGGTCACGTGATTTTAAATGTAAATAATCAGTGAAACACACTTTAAACCCCATCCAAAATGACTAAGATCCCCCCCCCCCCCGTCATCCTGAGAAGCTAATTGGCCCCCCCCCCCCCCCACTCAACACAGACAGGGTATTCTGACCAAAGCTCGATCCACCCCCCGCTCTCAAGAAAAAAATTTGGGCCCCCCCACCCCAAAAACCGTTCCTACGCCTATGATTATATATTTATCATTCCTTATTTGAAGGAAGATTTTGACCAATCATGAGTCTACATTGTGTAAAGATGTTATTCTGAAAATTTTAGCTTACTGTATCAAATGGAAAAGAAGTTGTACAAATTTAAAGGACCCCCTGCGACTCCCTTGTTAGGCTTACACAATAGCCCCTTGTAGCACTGTAAATGATACTATATGAGGAGGTACCTTCCACGTTTGGAATCAAAATGTTTCGTTTGTACATGATCCACCTCAAATATTGGCATGGAAGTAGACTTGATCAGTAATCACAGAAAGCTGAAATTAACAGAAAAGCTTGGTTCTACTGGAGTGTAAAATCTGTTCATTTCATTGTGACCACATCATGGCAGCATGACCTCAAAATCTGCTACAGATACTGTATACATACAAAGGAAGCTCAATTTTACACAATTATATATCTGTTATGTGCAGATTTAGATTTGTTTAGTCCTGTGAAAATGGTGGAGAGTTCTGTAATTCATGTATATTAAGAATCTCTACATAATAATCCCTCCCTACTTCTACTACTTTCATAGATAAGAACACATCTTCACCATCATGCAGATGGTCAGCTATCTCAGTCTGAGACACTTGATGGAAAAAAAGTCAAATTCACCTCACTCATCTAAGGATGTCGCCATTTTGTTGAATAGCGAAAGCCACTTGCAGTTTGAAAATCTCTTAGCCTAGTCTTTGAAACAGCCATCTAATATCCATATTCTCTAACATGATGACTATACAAGATCTTTGTGCACGTCATACATCCTGAAACACGGCGGCACAATGTCTCCATATCATCCAAAAATGTGTTCCACGTGCACAGATGATACCGCTTGTGTGAGATTAAAGAGCCATCACGGATGTTAGTGTTTCAAATTTTTGGAAAATTTACTTATAACGTCATTCGCCAGAGAATTTTTTTATCTACAACATGGCATATGTAAAATAATTTTCATATCACGACAATGTATTTCAATTTGGTTTCAAAGAGAAGTATCACTTCGACTAGCGCGCGCTACGGGTATCTGACGTATATAAACAGAGTCCCCTTTTTTGCGTAATACGTACTACACAAACAGCAAGCGCTTCCGAAGCGTGAAGGCTCGTCTCTAGCGCAAGTCACCATAACAACCCATGTGCTGCACGTGCTTCACGCGTCGCTCTTGCAAAGTACCCTTGTCACACATTACTGAATGTGACGATTGCTTTACAAACTATGTTTCTAAATGTCCTGAGAATATACAAATTATTTCCTGTTTAATGTTCTTTTTATTCAGATAAGACCAGCAAATTATGACAAATTTTTACTCTCATTAATTATAAAATTCAAGCAAAATACCTAGTTGGGTAAAACAATTATTCCAATATCTTTAGCAAATACATAATTAAATGAAATGGTAAATAAATAACCATCAGAAAATTATATATTTCGATTTCTTTCATTGCTCATATTTTTTTTATTCTTTCGTGTCTTTGTTTACTGTGTGTGAGCTAGACCATAATGCTTTGCGCTTGAAAATAATAGACTGGATCTATATTTAGACTGGAAAACACCTTTACAAATTAATGTAATTTCTCGGCTTATTTTTAGTTGGAAAAATTAGGGAAAAATTAAGTGTATTTATTTCACGGAGATAGATTTTTGGAGAAATTTTTATAATTTCATCAACATCCGTGATGGCTCTTTAAACGATATCTCCTAGGGGGTATTGTTTTGACAGTAGATTTTGCACAATGCCCTGTCACCGTGCATAACATCACAATGAATTTACATCAAGTAATGACATCACAATGCCATGACGCTTTAAACAAGACAACTGGCAGTGTTGTGCTCACAGATGTAAAATTGTCCATTGAAATGTAATGCAGAATGAATTTGGATGATAAATAGAATCTCACTCTTGTGTCTTCTGATATCAAATATATCAACACTTGTTGATAAAAACATAAATATCCTTGTCAAGCCTTGGACATTTGTTACTTTTATGAACTTGTGTTGATATGTTTGATATCAGAAGGCACGAGGGTGAGATTCTAGTTATCATCAAAGTTCAACCCCGGATTCAGTGTGTGGCTTGGCCACTGTCAGGAATTGCCTCCAGAAGAGCTTTGTTCCAGAAGGGATTTGACCAACATTCAGTCCAAAGATAGATGGGCCTGTTATGCGTGCTGGTGTGGCGATAGAGATGCTTTTTCTACATATCTAGTCCCTGTGTTGGAGTTCCTCTAGTGGGTGGTATCTGTGTTACAATGTTTCAGTAAGTGGCATCTCTGTAACAATGTTTCAGTGGGTGGTATCTTTGTTTCAATGTTTCAGTGGGTGGTATCTTTGTTTCAATGTTTCAGTGGGTGGTATC
Organism: Gibbula magus; assembly: GCA_936450465.1. Taxonomy (NCBI): domain Eukaryota; kingdom Metazoa; phylum Mollusca; class Gastropoda; order Trochida; family Trochidae; genus Gibbula; species Gibbula magus. The sequence continues at coordinate 14,394,256 of OW388295.1, forward strand.
GCGGTGAAGGAACACTTCGAAGTGAACATGGTACCCATACAGATCCAGCTGACGTACCAGTTCTACCAAGCCGTTATGGGATTCTTCTTTCCAGACAAGAACATCGAGACGGACGACCCAGGTAGGCACTTCGTATCTGTCTAGATGTCAAACAATCCCGAGGGTTGATCTTCAGTTAGAATCATGATAAGTTATAAAAGGGTACATTGTAGAAATAACAAGGTCATTATTGGCAGGTGTTTAGATTCAAATAGGAATGCTGTAACATTTGCTGTAAAATGTTATCAGCCAGCAATGGATGTAGCATTTAGAATCTTACCCAAACAACAGAGTTAAAGGTACATCCATTGTGTTGTTGGGGGTCAAATATGACAAACGTTATAAATGGTCTTATTTTATCGAGAAGTACCAACTGTTACCGAAAGCAACCATTTCAATGATACTCGACTTAGTATATTGACGATAAGAAGGTAAAAGAAGTGATTTCTGATCGAAAACCGGACAATGCACCGCGTGTGGCGCGCGTCAATATGTCAAACGTAATTTTGGAATCTTATTTACACCAGACAAAATAACAAATTTCGGTTGATAATGTTCAATAGGTCAAATAACTACTGGGCATGTACATGGGACGTGCACTTTCGGTTTCTGCGCATGCATAATGATGTTACTCGATCTTAATTGGAAACTAGTAATTATGATAAGTTTGGCGATTGGGGATGAATATGCAAGATAAGTGAATTTGTTTGTATTGTATACAGCACATATAGTGTGTTGGTACGTATTAAAGCCAAATAAAATTTTATGAAACACAATGGATGCACCTTTAAGAATATCATTTTATCAATATGGCAAGTGCTTAGGATCACACCTAAACAACATAGAAGAGTTTACGATCTCAGACTATTTGTATCCGCAACGCTACTTTAAACTCCTTATCATTTGTCTTGTATCGCTGAAGGTTGGTTACCCTTTGCTTAAAGCAACCATACATATATTTGTTTATCTCAATTTTGAAATTTGGTCGGTTATCTGGGCTTTGCCAAATATTGCTCAAATTTAAGTCATTTTATTGGCTGGTTATTTAAAGTGAAATTAAGAGACAAAAGTTGAGCTTAAACAACAAAGATAGAGCAAAAATAATGATTATAATATAATATTTAATAATAATTGCATGATTTTATGCCTGGGATAACAATGTATGCTCCTACATTTCTATAATTCTGTAACAGAGTAAGAATGACTGTTTAAAGACATACTGACAAATTAATGTTACACCCTCACTCCTTACTCAGATGACGAAGTAGAGAAAGGCAAGAAGAAATCAGACAAGAAGGTGAAGAAAGAGAAGGAAATACCAGTGAAGAAAACTATGTCATTCAGCAGCGGAGGAGACATAGACAAAATGAAGGTATGAATAGAATTCAAGTGTACGAGTAAGTATCTTTAGGTAACTTCCATCAGAAGTAAAACTTGTGCCAGCCCAAACTGGCTTATGTAAGTCTTGCAGCATTTCCTTAATGTTTCTGTGCTAACAAATCAGAGACAACTATGCATTTCAGGTGCAGCGCTCTGCTATTTTAGCATGGAAAATTTAAAGAAATGCTGCAAGGCTTAAACTAGCCTGTGTTGGAGACTGGTGCGAGTTATGACTTGTATGGGAAGTTGTCTAAAGAGGCATTTAGAACAAAAACATTGCAGGGCCTGTCAAAATTTGAGAAGGGTTAGTTGGTTTTACAAGACCCATTGCAAGTTGAGTTTAAAATAATTTAATTTTAATTGTACACGAACTGAATTTGCTATATCAAGCTCTCATTGATCTGCTTGTCTGTTGAGAAATATCAATAAATGCTAATGAAGATAATGTTCTTCCCCCAAAAAAATCCTTGATTGGCCTAGTGTTGTTTTCAAAATATTATTCTTATGTCCTGTTTTTAGGAGCGAGCTGCCAACAACAATACTTTTGTGTACATCAAGATTCCTGAAGTCAACTTGCGAGTCAGCTACAAGGTGGGATTTTTCTTTTAATTCCTATATTTCCAGAGTTATGGCTCTAGACTTGGATTGATTTTAGTGCAGAGTCACTAAGGGGGACTGATTTTCAAATTCTATAGAGTTTACCATTCTGTCTCAGGGTATAACGTACGCTACCACAACTTTCATACCCTGGGTGCAAAGGCAGCTTTTATCTTCGCTAGGTGACGTATGATCGAGGAACAATCTAAAAATAGACAACCAATGACATCACTTGAAAAGCAGGTCGGCTATCGCCTGCGTTCTTTGTGGTTTATCACTGCGGAAATCATAACGATCTCTCAAAACGTTTACCGCACCTTCCTCAATGAACTGTGTGTCCAATATCCCATGGTCTGCGTCTGAGACAATTTGACGTGAAAAAAAACTTCGAGGAAGTCCCCATTTTGCGAAAGTGCGAAAGCCAACTGCATTTTGAAAAGCTCTCTGTGATTGGCTAAATTTTATCGCCAACAGGGCGAGAAAATTATTTGATTGGCTTGACCATACGTCACCTCGCGATGTTATGAGCCTTTGCACCCAGGGTTTGAAAGTTGCGGTAGCGTATGTTATACCCTGAGACAGGATGTTGAGTTTACATGCTACTTCCTGTATTGATAAACAATTTAAGAAGATACTTTGGCCTTGAATCATGTTTACGACTTTTCATAGTATTTTATTTGGCTTTCAAACGTGCCAAAATACCACTGATTGTGCTGATTGAAGTTCAAATAATTTCACTTGACTTACATATTCATAATCTACTGGCAAATAAATATGATAATTACTTTTTTTGAATGAAAATCGAGCAACATCCTTATACATGCACATGATTGGAATTACATGTCCCATATATACACACACAGTAGTTCTATGACCTAGTAAATATTACCAACCCACATCCGTGTTTTTGCCTGTTATAGATAAGTTTCAAAAACTGTGATACTAATCTTGTTTTCGATCATAAATCACAACTTTCAGCTTTATATTGTCACTAAATTGAATGAACTAGCATTAAAATGTCAGTACTTCTTGATAAAATAGCACAATTTATAACATTTGGCAAAATATTACTCTCAACTACATCCTAAAGGAGAATCGTTTTTTTGTGATGTTCACACATTATATAATTATTTGTACCTCAGGGCCAGAAGGACAAGAACATTGAAGATGTCCACGACTTCAGCTTCGTGTTACCGACGATGGAGTACCATAACTGTATCTGGACCTGGTTCGATCTGCTCATGGCGCTCAAGAACCATAGTAAACGCACTCTCCTCTCTCAGGTGAGTTTGCAGAAAATGCTGAAAATGCTGAAAAAATTTATGTGGAATAGTTTTTCAAATAGCAGATAGACCATGTTTTTCTGAGAGACTATTCTTGTGCTCTTGTGCTTTAACAGGTGCAAACCACATTTTGGTTAAAAGCTGTAATGCTGTGTTAATTAAGAATTAGAAGACGAGTTGGAGTGCATTATCGTTGAATAAAACAGCAGGGAGCATAAAACACAACAACGCGTTATATGAGATGCTTTTATATAAAAAACGTGGAGATATTACGTTGTTTGTGTATAAACTATATTTTGAAAATATTAATACCTTCCTTCGTAGAACACATTCACTAACATTAAACAATCTAAGTGACGTAAAATATGACGTCATTTGCTGAGCGACGCTCTAACTGACGTCTAAAATCACGAGCATGTTTTATTGTCTCATAAAGCATGCTGTCGGTCCCATTGACCGTCTGTGTTTTATTGCCATGGGTATGTTATAGGTTTAGCTTTGAATGACCTAGTGATGGTGAATGCGTCAAATTTAGTAATTATTAAAACTCAAGAGGTTACTTGGACGTTGCTTTAATTTCATTCATTGTGTTGTCCTGGCAAAATCAAACCTTCACTTTTTCGATTGTGTTGTAATCTGTGTTGTAGATGCAATTTGTCAAAGACAGCATACTTCAAATTGACTGATCAACAATTTATAATATGCCATCTGTAAATATGTCTTATGAAATAAATAGAGGATATCTGTCTTTTCTTGACTAATACCATGTTTATCTCATGGAGTGAGGTAGAAAGGTTATATTTTCGAGAGTGGCACAGCCACGAATGAAGATTATAACTTTTCTACCTCACGAGATGAGATAAACATGGTATTTGTCAAGAATTGACAGATTTTCTATTTATTATGTTATCCTTTTAATTATGTCCGAAAAGGGTACCGGTAGTTTTCATGCCGAGTGGCCGCTAAGAACAGCCCGTCACCACAGTAACACTGTGACGTCATAGGCCAATTCGCTTCGTCAGACAATTGTTTTATGACGTAAAATTATATCAGTCACTGGTCGCAGTGAAAATATAGGTTATTTTCACTGTAGCTTGATTGACAGTTTATTTCATTGATAAATCCCAGTATTTCATTGCTCGTCAATTAAATAGCTGTTATATTTTCTGATCTGGTAGGCAATAAAGCAGAAGCTGCACATGAAGTCACGGACAGGAGATGACATGCCTCTCACTGACGTACAGCAGGAGGAGGACAAGGCAAAGATGCAGATGCTACTTGGCGCAAAACTACTTGTGAGTTGCTCGTGTATATACTTTTCTCGTTGTCTCTTGCCATGGGCAGTTTATTTTCAAACTGATATATTAGTCTGTTACCATAAACACTTCATCTTAGTGCACCTTTAAATCATAATATTTCAACCAAACTTTAAACCATTACAACAACAACAAAATATGGCATTACCAAATAATATATACTTTCATGTTCTGACAAAAGTTATGTGCTCCAACAAAAGCCTTCATAGCGAGAAGCTAGGGGCAAGTATCAACAGACAGCCATTCTTTTGTCTGTTACTGTATCATTAGGATCATGTTAACCAATGATTTTGAATGCATTCAAAATGGCATTCATTTTAAATCCCTGCTGTCATGATTGGTCAGCTATGTGACTGTGTTTATGTCTGCACTAGACTAGTACATAACAAGCATCTAAACAGGGTGCAAATTTTATCCCTCTGAAGAATGATTTTAATGAGACTGCTAAATGCCCATCAAGCAACTACTTGTCAGCTTCAACAGAGTGTATTAATTCATAACGTGTTATCAATATCATACCAACCTTGATCTAACATATTCATTTGGTTCCAGGCTGGACAAGAAAAGCCTTCGAAGAAGAGTTTGTTCGGAAAGTCTCACCACAAGTCCTGATGTGCCATTACACCAAGATTACAACTGTCACTTGTACATATCCAAAGGCAATATTGTACAGTTACTTTGCTTTTATCAGTAACAGTCTACCCTTTCTCCTCCTGCAAAAACATCATGTGGTGTATCATATGTATAATCATTGTCTTCCCAGAGGTTACTCACTTCAGATTTTCTATCGTATCCTCTGTTATATTTCGAGCACTTTCTCGGCTAGATATAGAGAACCCTGATTGGTTGCATGAGCAGTTAGTTGTGCGATCAGTGATGTTGTGTCCAACTGAGCGTTCTGTAACTGTAAATGAGTACATCATCCTTGTGATGCACAAATATTGTTTAGAAGACAGAATTTGGTCGCAGTTATAAAATGATGTTTGATTGGGCCAAAATATGGATGTTACCAGTGGCAGGGATTATGAGAGAATAGTGAAGTTTTGTCTTTATCTAACAGAGGTTACGTTAGAAAACCTAAAGGATGTAACCTCTGTTGGAAGAAAATGATGTACAATATGAGCTGTCAGATATTACTTTACTTGTAATGACTAAATAAACTGAATGTTGAGTTATTTTTGGGGGTGAAAAATTATCTTTGAAATTGGATTGTATCATAAGCCAATTTTGTTATGATGAATTGTCATTTAAAAAAATGACAAATTAATTATATAAATATTGAAAAATGATTTGTAAATTGAAGCATATCGGTGATGTTTTTCAGGATCTTAACATACACATTATTGTATTTCTATATGCACAATTTGTGAATTTGATGTTGGATATGTATTTATGAATATGGTTGTGTGTATATCTTATCCAAAACATCTGTTTTAGTACATGCAAAAATCTTCTGTTTCGATAAATGCACAAATATTTTCAATCAAGAGAAACATTTTGAGGTTTAATAAAAGTATCTCTATGTTTCTACTTGACACCAAATAGCAGGGGGAGATAATCTAACAGTTTTGCTTTCTGTTATCAACTTGCTTTGTATTCCTTGTTACTGTGACCGCATTTGTAGATTTCCAATAGAAATTTACAATCCAGGGTTAGGATGTTTGAAACTCTCTTAGCAATAACATAGTCTTAAGCCAATATGAGTGAGTTATTGTTTAACGTCACTTTGGCAATATTGCAGCCATTAGCGGCTCAAGCCAATGTAAATATATGGTATATATTGCTGGGGTAATGTATTCAGGTGTGAATTTCACCATCAATGAAATGAAAATTCAAAGATTCACAATAACAATATTTTGATTAAACAAAAATTTTAGTCATAAGGCACCTCTGTAGAAAGCTAGAGTGATGCACTTTAACTTTTTGTCGCAGGTTATCAAAAACATTCACAAACAAATATTTTTAAAAAGTAGATTTGAAGTGTAGTTCTATACACAGAAACAAATGATAATTTTAATGTCAGAAAGTCCGTCCATTTATCATGGTGAGGAAAATTTTTTTTACTTCTAAGACCCTATATAAGTTTTGATTTAAAGAGCCATCACGGATGTTGATGAAGATATCAAAAGTTTTCCAAAAATCCATCTCCGTGAAATAAATACACATAATTTTCCCCTAATTTTTCCAACTTAAAATAAGCCGAGAAATTGCATTAATTAGTAAAGGTGTTTTCCAGTCTAAATATAGATCCAGTCTATTATTTTCAAGTGCAAAGCAATATGGTCTAGCTCACACACAGTAAACAAAGGCTATGCTTGATTCGTGACCCGGCGCATTACCCGGCGTACAACGCCGGAAGCGGCGTCAACCGGCAAATCACTTGATTTGGAACCCGGCGCTCGCCTTAGGCGTACTCCGGATGCGCTGGTTTGAAATGACCGGCGAAGGCGGCGTATAATGACGGACAAATGTTACCCTTGAGACATTCAATAACCATTTTGTTTATGAAGTTGCGTTGGACAGTTAAATAGTTGACTGATTTATTTTTAAATGTCACTGCTTATTTAAAACAATGCATTACACGCTAATAAAATATTAATCAATGTTTTGAAATAATTTTCAAAAAATACTTATATAATATAAATGACATGTTTATTGAAGCTAGTTTGAGGGATGATGACGTCGATGACCGGTGTTTACCGGTGTATATACGCCGCCAAAACGAATCAAGCATAGCCAAAGACACGAAAGAATAACACAAATTATGAGCTATGAAAGATATCGAAATATTTTTTTTTTTTGCGGTGATTTATTTACTATTTCATTTAATTATGTATTTGCTACATATATTGGAATAATTGTTTTACCAAATTAGGTATTTTTCTTGAATTTTATAATTAATGAGAGTAAAAAAAATTCGTAATTTGCTGGTCTTATCTCAATAAAAAGAACATTAAACAGGAAATAATTTGTATATTCTCAGGACATTTAGAAAGATTTTTTGTAAAGCAATCATCACATTCAGTAATGTGTGACAAGGGTAACTTGCAAGAGACACGTGAAGCACGTGCAGCATATGGGTTGTTATGGCGACTTGCGCTAGAGACGAGCCTTCACGCTTCGGAAGCGCTTGCTGTTTGTGTAGTACGTATTGAAACCAAATTGCAATACATTGTCGTGATATGAAAATTATTTAACATATGCCATGTTGTAGATAAAAGATTTCTCTGGCGAATGACGTTATAAGTATATTTTTTAACTTACCTTACACTACAATTGCATATACACATGTTTGTTCGAAACACGCGGAGAGTTTCATCAACACACTAAGATAGGATACTTCCCCTCCTAGTGGGGTGATGAACCGGATGCGCATCCCACGGAAGTGAAAGGTCACATGACCATGGGAAACCACATCATTACACATGCTTTCGCCTTAGCGAACGGACGCAACGAATGCTTTTCGTCAGCTACTACCTTTTCTTCGTGCACTGGTGGTCCAGTGCTCACCTTTGTCTTTGCTACGGTTGTAGCAACCCTTTTTCCTTATATTTAGGTATGTTTGCAATTTTACAACGTGTATTTTTGCCTACCTGTCATGCTTCCCTTCCCTCGTCGACACGTGGGTCAGCTGGCTTGCAAGTTTGTGTTCGCTCGTATTCGACAAGACTGCTTGCTTCGCTGAATGTATAGTTGAGGTATCCAGTAACCTTATCCAAGTGGGTTTGCCTATGCAATATACGTTTTTTGCTTGGTTTTCCCGTCTTAAGTTTTCACGACCTTTCACCTCGTAATGGTCGCCATTTTTTTTTTTATCGCCTGCAGCTAGCTAGACTTGCCCGGGGGCGAGGTCACGTGCACTCGCACGCTGATTGGCTGTGGCGTTTGTTGTTATTGTTTACATTCACTGCGAGATGGTACTGCTAAGTTCGTGAGTACTATATCTCGTAGGTTTTTACCGTTTTTAATGTACGTTTGAAAGTGTTTATACTTTGTTATGTCTACGTTTACCTTTCGAAATGGTATTGGCGTAGAACTTAACTCCTTTTTCTGTTTGTTTTGCAGTTTTGGTTTTGTGTATGCCACGTGAGAAGTGCGTGGTCTGCCGAGGGCCCAAATCTTCTAAGGACCCTCACCCTTCGTGCCTTGACTGCACAACCTTGTGCTCCGAAGATCGTCGGTGTACTTTTTGTGTGAAACTTTCGCCTGATAGTTTCAGGTCCTACGTGAAGGTTTCACGTAAAAGACTCACACAACAAACTCGAAAACGAATGTCGAGGCTGGACTCATCAACGCCAACGACGTCAACGGGCGTCACCCGGGCGTCACCCAGCGCCACCCAAACGTCACCTAGTGCTTCTCAGACCTCGTCTGTCACGACTAGAGCGCCGTCAACACGTGATGTGAACAATGACCAGCTACCTCCAAGTGGACAGGTAGTGAACCAGACGCCACCAGGAGGGGTTGCTGGGGATAACAATGGGGCCCAGCCTCCCCAATGGCAAGTGTTACACCCCCCTCCTATGCAGCAGGCACCGCCCATGCAAATGTGGGGCGGTTATGCCCAGCCTCCAGGTCAACAACAGGCACAGCCTCCACATGTGCAGGGCTATGACCCGAACATATTCATGGGATATATGAGGAATTTTTTCCAAGTTCCGGGTCAACCCCCACCTCATCTGTTACAACCTCAGCCTCCTTTGCCTCCTATGGCCCCCCCTGCACCACCACCTCCCCCGGCACCACCGGCGTCCGTGATCTCGGAGTCTACTAGGAGCTCGAGGTCACGTGCATCCTCGAGATCTAGGGAAAGGAGTCGCTCTCCTATCAACTCCCCACTGTCAGAACGCAACTTTGTTCCTGATTACGATGAGGAATTGGACCCTAACCACCTGGGCTTTGCGGGGGTGTATGGTTGGATGGCGGACAGACTAAAAGACTCTTGTCCATCCCCCGGCCCGGATCTGGACCCTTCTACAACGCTGCGCGAGGACCCTCAGCTTCTCTTACCGGCTCATCCCAGAGTGAGAGACCTCGTCGCCACCTTGAATGAGGAGTTCAAACGTTTGTCGCTGAACCCAACTTTCAAGGCATCAAAGTCAGTGAAATATGACTACCAGATTCATGGCCTGGAATTCACGGATGGTTTGGTATCTCAAGACGAGGAGATGCACCGAATCACCACTTCACTACTTCGTCTTATAGGGTACAAGACACTAAAGTCGCAGCTATTGACTTAGAACTAAAACGTTGCCTCAAGCCGCTCTCAGCCCTAGCGTCTGCCACGGACGCCATGGCAGCAGAACTGTTAGAGCCAAACCCGGACAGAACTGACCATCTCTCCACTGTGCTCAGGTGGCAATCTCGCACGGTGGGGGATTTGTGTGAACACGTCAAAACTGCCCTGGCCAACATCAATGCCATGCGCCGTTCAGCCCTACTCAGCTTATCTTCTTGGGACGAAGAGTTCAAGAGGAGACTTTTGCACCAGCCCATCTCATCCAGAGCGGTTTTCACCGGGGCCATTCCAGAGGTGTACAGGGATCACTCAGAGTTCACTAGAACGGAAATTGCTCTGAGAACATTCAAGTCCTCGGCCAAGTCCTCGGCTCCCCCTCGTCCAAATACGTATGTGTGCAAAAGAGACTCTACTCGGAGGGCTGCTAACAGCTTTCGAGGCAGGTTCCCCTCCAATAGAGGGGGTAACTCCAGAGGCCGGGATGGTGGCAAGTCCGGCCGCTGGAACAAGAAATGAACACTCAGGGACGCACGACTGGGACCTCCCGCCCCCCAGTCGTCCCAATTTACCCCTCACCAGTAGGCGGGAGACTGGGTCTGTTCTGGGAAAATTGGACATTCCTGGGCGACCCGTTCGTAACCAGGGTACTACGAGAAGGCTACAGACTACTGGTTTGCAGACCACCACCCCTGACGTCAACACCCCAGGCAAGCGTCCACCCAGACTCACAGGTGAGGCTCTTAAGAGACAATATAAGAGTTCTGTTAGACCATCGGGCCCTAGAAATAGTCAGAGACCCGGTGTCTCTTCCAGGGTTTTACTCTCCGGTCTTCCTGATAGACAAGAGAAATTCGTCCAAAAAGAGGATGATACACAACATGTCGTCCTTCAACGATCTGTTCCTCCAGGAGCCCCCTCACTTTTCCATGACCACTTTAGACCTTTTACGCACCAAGGTCAAGGTAAACGATTTCCTAATCAGTTTGGACCTTCAGGATGCTTACTTACACGTCCCGATTTTTCAACCCCACAGGAAGTACCTGCGTTTTATTTTCGAGGGGGTTCACTACCAATGGGCGGTCCTACCATTTGGCATATCCACGGCCCCGTGGTTGTTTTCTCGGGTAACGGTTCCAATCTCCCGTTTCCTCCACTTGCGGGGAATTCAGTTCGACCCGTATATAGACGACTGTCTGATGGGTCACCCAAACCAGTCTCTTCTGTGCAGGCAGAGGGATTTCACACTGCGGCTTCTACGCCAGCTAGGCTGGCTGATCAACCTAGGGAAATCGCATCTAACTCCGTCTCGTCACCTTTCCTTCATAGGGGGCCTCTTTCTCACCGACCAGGACTGTCTGAGAGTCCCTCCAGACAGATGGGAGAAGATTCAGGTCGTGGCGAACAAAGCGCTCAACTCCAGGCTGAATCTCAGAGAGTGGCAATCAGTCCTCGGTGTACTGTCAGCCGCTCAGAATCTGACAGTGAGAGGCCGCTTGATGCTACGCCCCCTTCAGAGATTCCTGCGACCTCTGATAGAGCAGAACGATCTAAAAACCCGTTTTTGTCTACCATCTCCTCTCCATCAGTTTCTCCGGTGGTGGACAGTCCAGTCGAACGTTTGCGTAGGCGTTTGCTTGACAGCGTTCACACAGGATCAGGAGCTCTTCGTAGACGCGTCTCTGCAGGGCTGGGGAGCTCACATGGCAGGGCAGGTGACCTCAGGAGTGTGGTCAGGCCATCAGATCAACTGGCATATCAACCGCCTCGAGTTTCCAGCTGTGATCCTGGCAGTTCGGTTCTGGGCAGAGTGCCTGCGAGGTCAGAAACTCCTGGTCGCCTCAGACAATGCAACGGTAGTTTGGTATATCCGGAAGCAAGGCTCAACCAGATCTCCTCAGCTGTTATCCCAAACCTTCGAGCTGTTTCAGCTTGTGGACAGCCTGGAAATCACGTTACAGGCACGCCACATCCCGGGGTGCAAAAACGTCTTAGCGGACGCCCTGTCACGTCCAGACAGGCCAACCCCAACCGAATGGATGTTACACAGGACATCTTTCGAGGCCATATGCCTAAATTTTCATCGTCCCCTAGTAGACCTGTTTGCGACAAGCAGAAACTGTCGACTGCCACTGTTTGTGTCGCCAGTCCCAGATCCCACAGCCTGGGCAGTGGATGCTCTGTCTCTAGTGTGGGAGGGGTTAGACGCTTATGCCTTTCCCCCACCAGTGTTACTTCCCAGGGTACTGGAGAAAATCAGAACTACAAGTCAGCTCCATCTGCTTTTGGTCGCGCCCTGGTGGCCAGCAAGGTCATGGTTTCCAGACCTTCTCGAGGTAACAAACGCAAAACCCTGGGAAATTCCTCCCAGAAGAGACATCCTGTTACACCCACACAGCCGTCTATCGCACCCGGAACCAGAGAGGTTCAACCTGCACGTTTGGTCCATTTGCAAAGAGCTCTAACGGCTAAAGGCTATTCTTCTCGCCCTGGCTCACAGGCCTTCAACTAGGGGCTTGTATAATGACAAGTGGTCCTCTTTTGAGCAGTATTGTCAATCCAAAAACCAGGACTCGACGTCAGCCTCACCTCAGTTCTTGGCAGACTATCTCATGTTTCTGAGGCGCAAACGCCATCTGAAGGGTGGTACCATCGCCTCCTATTTAGCTGCAATTAACTCTGTCCTCTCGGTGAAACTGGATAGAAAGGTCTCCAGAATTCCTGAGTTGCAGTCTATACTAAAAGCTTTTAGACTGCAGGACCAGAAAGTTAAGTTCAGACCCCCTGCTTGGGATTTGAACATAGTCTTACGACACCTAAGAGCAGCCCCCTTTGAGCCGTTAGCTCGGGCCTCTCTCGACAACTTAACTAAGAAGACCGTTTTCCTCCTGGGTTTAGCCACTGCAGCCAGAGTGAGTGAGTTACATGCTCTCGACGTAACCCGTCTGAAATTCGAACAGAGGCGTCATGGTGTGGCGCACCTAGGGTTGGCCTGGGACTTTGTGGCGAAGAACCAACTCCCAGGCCAACCAGATCGCATGTTCTCGATCCCTCCCCTCTCCTCTATAGTTGACCCCTATGATGACGAGGAGATGGCTCTGTGTCCAGTCAGATGCCTGAGGGAATATGTCTGTCGCACAACTGAGCTTCGGGGCACCCGCAAGAGGTTGTTCCTCCCCATTTCAAAGTCCTCGAAAGCAGAGGTTTCGAAGAACACAATATCCCTTTGGTTGAGGGCTGTCATTCTTGGAGCTTATGATGCTGAGGGTTTGGAGCACCCTTCAGCTAACAACCCTCATGAGATAAGGGCTCTAGCCTCCACCATGGCTCTTCACAGCAATTGCTCCATCGCCTCAATAATGGAAGGATGCTTCTGGAGGTCGAGCACTGTGTTTGCAAGCCACTATCTGCGTGACTTGGCAGTAGAGGACGTTAAGGGCACACAGAGCTTTGGCCCCCTGGTCTTCGCCCAGCAGATCACTAATCCCAGGAGATCATAGGTAAACCTTTGTCAGTGGTTTATTTTTTATGGTTCTTGGTTGATGGTTTCCAACTATATAAACGATTGCGTGTTATAGTTGCTTACCAATTCGGCTTGGACTGTTAGTAGTTGACCCTCCTTGGGGCTACCCTCCGTCCCTTCTGTCCGATACTATATGCAATTGTAGTGTAAGGTAAGTTAAAAAATTTACAAAAATCTAAATATTTTTTATATTTGGATACTTACCTTACACTACAAAGTCTCCATGCCCACCCGGTGATGAACACTACCTTCCCCTTTACGCCCCCAGGAGGGCTCTTTTCTGGGGCATGTGTAATGATGTGGTTTCCCGTGGTCATGTGACCTTTCACTTCCGTGGGATGCGCATCCGGTTCATCACCCCACTAGGAAGGGAAGTATCCTATCTTAGTGTGTTGATGAAACTCTCCGCGTGTTTCGAACAAACATGTGTATATGCAATTGTAGTGTAAGGTAAGTATCCAAATATAAAAAATATTTAGATTTTTGTAAATTTTCCAAAAAATTGAAATACTAACATCCGTGATGGCACTTTAAGATAGTGTAGTGTTAATGTTGTTGCCTCAATAACCTTAAATAGAACTGATGTTATTATGATTTTTGGGTGAAAAAATATAGTAGCTTTGAAGGATTCACATGGTTTTGAGAGTTTGAGATATTTTTTTTACACATTCTCATTTCCATTGTGCCTTTAAATTTGTCCTCATAATACATTTAGAAGATACTGTACGAGCACCAGTGCAATACTATTTCAAATAAAATGTTAATGGGTACGTAACTTATTTTCACTCGTTTTATGAAAAACAAGGCATATATTGGGGCAAGTTTAGTGATTCTTTTATGCCTTGCTAACTTTATCATAAAAGAAATTAAAATCTAACTTGGTCTAAACATTGTGATGTAGTACATGAACTATACTTATTTCACTCAGTATGTGCAATTTCTGATGTCCACTGTTGGACTAGACACAAATATGTTATGTAATTTCTCCCCACAGATGTAAGTCAAGTCAAATCCTTACTCCCTAGATGCATAAGTGGAGGTGGATTTAGGTAACCTGTAGGGAAGAAATGCATGTTATTTTGAATGTTCACATTTATCGACCTATCAAATGTTAATGCTTTTCCATTACCGGTATGTTTTATTGGTTTCTTATTTTCTTCTTGACGTTCATTTTAGATGACTTTTAAAATGTTCTCGTCTGTTAATTTTTGTTGCTTTTTAATTTTCCACACTGGGTGACACAATGCTTTACTCATTCCACCTCGTTTTGATTCAAAATTTTTATTTTCTTGTTGCTTAAATGTCATTTGGAAGGTTTGTGTGAACTCAAAATGGAATCGGCAAGAGTTATTCACGGTTATATAAGCATCCAGTTCCATCAGGGTATTTTTTTTTATCTGTAAGACTTCTCAAGATCCCCCAGAGACATGTTTGGATTTGGAGTAATCTTACAGTTGAAAATACCATGATGGAATAGGATGTAAAAATGTGCTTTTGAAAATACTGAAGTGAAGTGAGAAATTGTAGGTAAATGCACCCTCAATGTCTTTCATAGAATAAACAAAATATTTGAAAGGTGATTGATGTTATATTTTCTGTTAATTTTTATTCCCCCAGCGTATAATGTGAAAGGTAAGGTTTGTTTCTGGAGCAGATCTGTAAAACTACCAGACCAATCCTCACCAAATTGGTATACTCCCTCCCAATATCATGTAGATGTGCCTTTTGGGGCTTTCAACCTTTTCACAATTTTATTTTTTTGTTTCTATGGTAACAAGTTGGATTTGGTGAAGACAAAAAGCCAGGACATCTGATTAAAATCTATCCTGTTTTGAGGAAAAAAATCTGCAAAATAGTGCATCAACCGGGATACGATCTGGTTCTGGAACGTGGTCTGAGGACACCCTGTACAAGCAAATGTTCTTTAGCTGTCATTAGTTGGCCAATTGCATCATAGTTTTTAAACAATCACTGTTTTGAACACATTCAGAATTATTCAGTAATACGTTCCCAATGTTATGGAAACAGACAAAAGAATAGTTGTGCAGAACATACGAGCTGTCAGACTGGAGAGGAAACCCCCGAATGATACAAGTTTTCCTCCCGTTAGATGCAACTTTTATTCCCTGGAGAACCATCAATTTGAATCAACTTGATCTTGGGGAAAAGTCATACCCCATGGTAAACAAATCATTTGACTTGACAACGTTCGACTTGAGTTTCTTCTCAGTAAAATTATCCACACATTTGTTTAACACAGACTGCATGCTTCTTCAACTGCATAAAGGTCAAGTGAAAAACAATTTTTAAAGTTCAGTCAGCATTAACATGATCATTGCTAGTCAGGGGTGTATAGCACTCTCATGTGTGTCTTTTGAATTGTTTCCGAAGATTAACTCGTAAACTATATGCTTTAGAAAGGTGTACCAAAATAAATAGCATGAACCTATAATATGATGGTATTGTGTCGTTTTGCAGTTTCAAGTTGCAAACAAGCAGACAGAGTCGGCCATATCCCCCCCCATGTAGGAATTTTGAATATATTTATGCATTTTGAATATATAATGCATTTACTTTTTATATAGCAAAAGGCACATCTAGACTACTTGGTTGATACCTGTACAAAGTTTCAGCAAAATATATTGAATAGTTTTGAAGTTTGAGGCCGGAATATAGTTTTCCTTCTTCTTGGTTCTAAGTCCAGACTGTTTGCATTCGTAAAAAAAAAAAAAAATATTCTCAAATTTCAATATAGCAAAAGGCACATCTAGACTACTTGGTTGATACCTGTACAAAGTTTCAGCAAAATATATTTAATAGTTTTGAAGTTTGAGGCCGGAATGGAAAAGCCCAGACGGACAGACGGACGGACGGAGCTCATTTCTATATCCCCCGCCAACTTCGTTGTGGCGGGGGATAATAACTCTTGAAGGCAGTGGAGAGAGAGAGAGTTTGTGCTCATCTCTCACACTGAATAGAACTTTGCTTTGGCTAACCCCACCACTCTCTGCACTCTCAGTTTATCCAGCAGTGAAGCGGGTCACCAACCCATCAGTGAACCATGCCCATTGTTGCTGAACTTCACTGATAGTGGTCAAACTGACCTATACCACAAGCCACCATGAAAATCAATGAAAACAGCTGACTTGTTTTTGGAATGGATTGATGGATGGTTAAATTTGCCTTGCACATGAATAACTACATCCTCGGTTACCCAGGGTTTTATATGTGCTCCGTTACTCTCCACTATATCCAGTTGGACATTAGTTGAACCATGGTCCTGATGTTTAGCGTTTGACTGACTCGCAAGTTAATATTAAGCCTTCACTTATGTTTAAAAACAGACAAACTCAGGAATATGGTGCAAGACCGTCATTAAAGTTCACTATAAAAGCCTCTATGTTCTGGGATAGCGCAGTGGTTAGCGCATTCGGCTTCGGATCAAGAAGTCCGGGGTTTGAATCCCGCCAGGGGCACGGGCAACTTTGTTTGCAGTAGAGAACTGTTCTACACACAGTAAGGTTTGGGTGCAATGCTACACTGAATTTCAGCGTAGTACCACCCATGGTTCGCTAGTTCCAGCCGATGCTCGCAGGTTTCACCTCACCGCAATACATAGCCACATGGCGTTGCGGTCTTTCCCCCTGCTATAATACTAGCAGCCACGATGCAAGTGAAATACTCTTCAAAGCGGCGTTAAACCCCAACTCACCTCACCTCTGTGTTCTATCAGTAGAATGCAGCAGAGAAGAGACAAGTTCAGATTTCAAACGATGGTTATTAAAAAAAGAAGAAAAACAAGCAAAACAGTTTAATGTATTTATTTATAATACATAAATAGAGTATTGCTAATAATGTTTCCTTAGAAAGTAGAAAAAAAGACTGCGAGGAAAAGGTTGAAAAAGGTAAGAGGACAAAATTTTCTATAATAGTTTGGGAATTGAGTTTGCTCAGAGTGCATTTCATTTAATTTGGGTTGACTTCAAGCATACATTTAAAAAACATTTGATAAATATCAATCAACAGTTTGTGTTTTTGTGAGTAAAGGTGATTATTTATTTTTTTGTAAAAGTATTTCCATTTATACAGCAAATAACATAGAAATCAATCTGAATAACAATCTTGCTAATAAAATAAATCAATATTTTTAAAATATCTACTTGGAATCATTTTTAACAACCTGACCCGATGCTGAGATTTTCAGAAATGCCTTGAAAGGACAGTTTTATGACTAATGAGGTAAGAGCATCTGGACTGTTTCCTTTAAAAAAACTTAGTCCTAAAGGCTCCACTCTTAACCATTAAAACTGTTTGTACCTTTGTCACTAGAGAGTTAACGATTTTGAATCATAATGTGTTTGTCATATAATCACCATGATAAATATAGTCAGTCATAAAAATTTAGGTTGTCGCTTAGTCTTTCAAATTGTCCTATGTTAAGATGATCAGAAAGTTGGTGTTCTTCTGGAAGATGAAGGGTGTTGGAAGGTGTCCTCGCCGTTGATTACTCGCATCAGTCTCAGAAGTTCAGGGTTGTTGGAGATGAAATCCTTGTTGTCCTCCAACACCTGAAACGAGTTTCATTCCATTAATTTTAATCATGAATGCCCCTTCATGAAACAATTCTGCACACAATCCTACATTTACTGCCCCACAAAAGTCTCAAATGATAACTTTCCTGATTCAAGGCCTCCTTATAAATACAGAGACCCTGTAATCATAATATTTATCAATTTTAGGTTTTTCTTAAGTTTGTTAGGCAGTAAATGCAAGAACATGTTCAGAATGTAATACAACATTTCACTATCCATAAAACCTTAAAAACATGGAGTTGTCAAATTTAATCTTGTGATACACTCTACAAAAAAAGATCTATGTTTAAGATGTTTTTTTGACACAATTTATATATACAAAGACAAAATACATTATTCTTGAAACATGACATGCTCTGTATCAATCAAAACTTTAAAACAGTCGTCCCTCCTGAGTGGAACAATGAGCAGTGGATGAAAACAATCAATTGTTGAGGGTGACGTCATCAACATGGATTAATGTTCAGAGAATTAAGAAATATGATTACGGTACCTTCTGAATTGAGTACACAAGTTCATCGAATCTGAAAACTTCGGCCTCTGCCTTCTTCCAATTGTCTTCTAGAATCTTCATCTGGATTAGAGTCAACTCATTAGAAGTGAGAATAAACAAATGTTTGATGAAAATCAATCTTCTCATAAAGACAAATGATTAGATCAATACATGATGGAAATACATCATTATATGAAATTAATAGAAAGACTTTCCATGGTTTATTCTTATAAAGCATTAATTATATAATGAGCCATGAAAACACTGGAATTTATCAGTTAGATAAACTGTCTATCATTTAACATATTTTCAATGGATTAGTGTCCGAATTAGTTTGACATCATAAAAAAGTTACAACACTTCGATATCAAGTAATAAATGATCATCATGACAACTGAGAGTGCCATTATCATTTGCAGCTGATTAACGATAAAATGAAAGCAGTTTCAAAACAAATTCACCCATTTTAACCATAAAGAACAAGTTTAAACAGCAAGTGTACCTTGCGGGCTGCCTTATTTCCCATGTCCTGGTAGCGATCCCTCTCTTCATTCATTTGGAGGAACAACTGCTGATTCTAAGAGAGAAAACAGAAGTTAACATTCGAGATCATCATCCAACAATGCCTGCTTCCCCAGACCACCCACTACAGACGCGTCACAATAAATTGTTTTGATATCACAAACAATGCCTCACCTTAATTTCACAATGGGCTCTGCTACGCTCACACAGAAAAGTTAAGGAAATGCAGCATGGCCAAGTGATGACAGTTGTGCTGAACTACGTACCTTGGTCTTCAGAGCAATGAGCTCCCTCTGTACATGAACATCACGTGCCCCCGTGTGCCGCTCGTCGGTCTGACCCCGGCTCGTCTGGTTGAGTTGTTCTACAAGGATCTCTTTCTCCCCCTCCAGTCTCTTCACCTCCCCCATCAGACACTCCATCTCTTGCCGGATACTCTGCAGCACACAACAGCATGGTATAAATCTCTATCATACAAAACTGTTCCACAGGAGATATCGCTCATGTGATATCAAGCCATATCTCCTAGGACTAAGGAGATATCGTTTTGACAGTAGATTTTGAACAATGCCCAGTATTCACAGTTATAAACTTGCAACGCGAAGCAGCAAACAAGAGTGACCGGCTGCACTGCCGTGACATCATGGCTTTGTGACGTCATTAACCATGACTTCATTTGGTGACGTAATTACACTCCTATCAAGCAATCCAACAGAACGATTGTCAGTTCACGTTTTCATTAATTTTCTCTCATTCTGCGACATTGTTTACAAGATAAACGAGTTGTTTACTATGTCAGTTAACCATTTTGGGAATAAAATTCAACAGTTACTTTTGAATCTTTCTAAAAAAAGAGCACAAGTTGCAAACTGTTTAGATGTGAGCATTTTGAAGGTTGATGAATGGCGTATGAGTACAATTTCTATTTTACAGTAAAATCAAAGATAGTGAATTCGCGTGACT
This sequence comes from Gibbula magus, assembly GCA_936450465.1. Classification (NCBI taxonomy): domain Eukaryota; kingdom Metazoa; phylum Mollusca; class Gastropoda; order Trochida; family Trochidae; genus Gibbula; species Gibbula magus. The sequence goes on from OW388295.1 coordinate 14,414,200, forward strand.
TGTTTTAAAAAATGTTCGCATTAAAATGATCTTTGGTAAGAAAAAGAAAAACCAACTCGGTGCTCGGAATTACGGATTATCTGTCCCTCGTGAATTATTATGTCAAACTCCTCGCTAAAGCTCGGAGTTTATCACAATAATTAACTAGGGACAGATAATCCATCTTTTTCCTCGCAACTCATTGATTATACTTTTAATCACTCACATGTTTAAAAATAAAGGGAAGTTGTTTAGTATTCTCAATTATTCATTTGATTATTCTTCATTATTTGATTTCACATTACATACCCGCATCAGAATGTTAGGGAATAAGCAAAAGCTATCATGAGATTTCTACAGATACTTTGATGAAGGAACCAGAAATGGTGCTGAAACGTAATAAAATTTATTCCTTGATGAAATCCACCTAAGATTTATACAGATAAATATGAATTACTAAATAGGCAATCACATCTGTACCCTTTGATCAAACTGGTAATCCGAGAGAGTAATAATGCGCTCCCCCATCTCGCGGATGCGGTCCTTGAGGTCATCAATGAGCTGGTTGGCCTCAGTCAGTTCCTCCGTCTTCAGGTTGCGGTCCTGTTGGAGTCGACTCACCTCGCCTTCCAGTTGAGTCACCTTGTTCCGTAACAGGCAGCTGCAGAAAGTCAACATGTATCAGTTACTTGATGAGTGATAATAACTCCTTACTCTCCTTATAGTGATTTACGCCGCTAATGGCTGTGATACTGCCGAAGCGGTGTTAAACAATAACTCACTCACTCACTTATAAAGATTTGACCTAAAATTTGCAATGATAAAAGCTTTTATCCTCACACATAGAGACAGGGTATGCTCGATTTGCTTTATCCCCTGTGCAGCCGGTTAGGCGGTCGCCCAGAAATCTGCCAGCTGACTCATTCGTTTTGGAGCGACTGAACCTGCGGTTGATACTGGCTGCCAACCAATAGCGTCTGTGTCATTTGAGCAGTTCAAGACGGCGGTACGTGGTAAGTAACGTTAATAGCAGTATCTCCTGGTGTATTCAATTTGGTTAGTGAGCAAGCTTAACAGTCACAGCTACCAGCCGGTTCAAAGCAAATCAAGGGAACTGACAGTAATTGCTGCTCCCATCCAATCATATATTTGAACAAACACATCATAACACTGCTACAAAGAAATAAAGCCATCGAACAGAACAAAAATGAGTTATCATTATTATAAAAATGTTCAGAGATTTTCATGTAAAACTGTTTTATAATCAATGAAAAAAATACCAGTCATCTTACTTTTCTCCTTTCAGGTCTTGAAGAGACAGTTCCGAGGCTTTCTCAAGGATGTTAGCCTTCGATGTGATCTCCGACAGGAGGGAAGAGAGAACCTCAACCTCCTCAACAAGAGATCCGCAGGTAGCTTCATCATCATGGCTCCTATCTGCAGACGAAACCTCCTTCACTCGACTCCTCACTGGGGCAAAAGCACTTGCCTGTGAATAACCCAGCTTGGATCGACTGACTTCTCCAGGGCTTGCGAAAGAGTTGGAATTAGAGTTAGAGTAGCCACTGTCCACGGAGGAGGCGTCATGGGAGGTAATGTGATTGGGACTAGCGTGTTTGGATCTGTCGAGGGGACTGGTGTCCTGGCTCCGAGGTCGAGATTTGCTCCAACTGAAGGAACTATCAGAGGTTTGAGAGGTGTCGGTTTGGGAGATGGCAGCAGAGGTCTGAGGATTGTGCACAGCCTTGAGGACCTTGCTTACTAGAGACTCGGAGGAAACGTTTGCTGGACAGTACTCTTCATCGACCTGAAACATACAATTTGTATCCAAACATTGGATCACTTTTACAACTGTGGTAATGGCATATCTATGTTCATGTGAAATGCAGCCAAGGTGTAATGCAGCAGGGTAAATATTAAAGAACCTGATCAAGTATTACTTTTCAATAAATTGAAATCAATGGGTATAATATTCATGCTTTAAAATTACAGCAGGTATAGACTTCAAAACAGATTTATATTCATATGAAATGCAACAAAGGTTTAATGCAAAATGGAGAATATTACATAAAGATAGTGATCAAGTAATACTGTTGAATCAATTGAAAAATAAGTGGTTTTTTAGTAGATGATATGAAGATGATTATTCCTAATCTGCTGACCTCTGATCCAACCTTCTTGTTGAGGACACCAAGAATGGTTGCCATCTTCTCCTCGAGAGCTGAGAGTGCCTCGCTGCTCCGCTTCGTATCCAGGTCATGCTTCCACAGCAGATCCCCGGTCTGTTTCCGCGTCCTCAGCAACTCCTCCTTCGTCAACGTCAGCTCCTCTCTGTAACGAAACATTCATACTGATCATACAAAGTAGGCTTGCTTCACTGTGTTGTTACTTGTCCTGGTACAATCGAACCATTGCATTCTTATTACCAGGGCAATTTGTGCTTGTTTCAACAATATATCAGGGACCGGTTGCATGAAACACCAAGGTGGCCTTAGTGCAATGTAAGGTTAATCTTAATATTCTTACCCAAGCGGGCACAGATAGGCCGGGTATTAAAGTTTTCATAATGGTCATGGGAATTACAGTTTTTCTCAATATAACTTGCGTTTTGATTGGTTGACGGAACTACTTTGCGCTCATTCATGAATTCCTTAGCTATCCTGTTTAAGCAAAATCACATAATTGAACAATTTCGAGCATACCTAATTGAAGTCACATGTTAGTAAAACTTATTAAATATAAAATCATGTTCAACCTAAGTTTCCGAGACCGTAATTACAGTACTAAACTTGCAAGGCGAAGCAACATGCAAGAGTCGCTGACTGCACTGCCGTGACGTCATTGCTTTGTGACGTCATTAACCATGACGTCATTTGGTGACGTAATTACACTCCTATGGGTCCTTATTCTCGAAACGTTCGTAGCCTTAAGAATTCTTAACTTTGATCGTGGCCCATGTGTAAGAATGGTTTTAAGATATTTGTAAAGCTAAAAATGCTTCGAAAAATAAAGGCCCAGGACCTCGTTTCACAAAAAATCTCTAACTAAAAATATTTTGTAAAACTAGGTCAAGTACAATCTCATATCTGTATATCTCATGCATGATGCTAGCAAACTTATCATAAACATGCGGACTCCGCAATTTCATTTTACACATCAGGATTTCTTCTCTTGTTTTGTACAATGGACATTTGTTGATTCTTGAATGAAATGTAATGCATCCTTGTCATGTTTAGCTCATAATTCAAGTTCTGAATTTCGACATATGTCAAGCTGTATTTAAAAATTAAAAAACTTCACATCATAGCAAAAGAAAACATGGTGGTAGATGTACAGTTTCTGCGAGATTGAATTTTCAGGTATGATGAAAAAATAACCCCAAAGACATTGATTGTATGCAAGGATGCTGAAGGATGTGTTGTTACATCTTATTGAATTATCTAGTTTATCCTAGTTCTGTATTGTGTTGAGATGATGACAACGTACTGTAGAGAGCGCAGGTTGTTACTGGACTGCTCCAGGAGTTGCTGCTGTTCACAAATAGTTTTCTGGTTTTGAGCCTGGTGATGGAATAACGAGCGGATCTTCTCCTCAGAGTCGCGTAGACAGTCAATGAGCATGTTCCTCTCAGCCTCCAGAAACTCGACATGGTCTTTCAGTGACTGCAAACATCAGTGTAGCACATTTGTGGAGAAGTGAATGAATAAATGTTACACTTAGCCAGTCTGAAGTGTTACTCTGTGATTTTGAAGCATAAAAATGTGAGTAAGACAAATGTCCTGAGTGGGTCTCTGGCAAAGGGATTAAACATTAAAATTATTGATCAGTCTCAATGTCCTAAGTCAAGAGAAGTTGATAGGTCATTTGAAAATGTAATAGGACAATGGCCTGCAGTAATCTGAATTCCTGTTACTATGCCAAACCATTTGGGAAATAACAAATAGTTGAATTCATGTACTTCAATAGCACCTCTAGCGAGTGCCGGATTACAGGGACGTAACTCTCCATGAAGTTGAAGACTACTATTGCATAGTACCAAGTGATACATTTTACTAGGTTTTTACAAATTTTCTATATATGTAATATCATACTTCTGCGAAGTCACATGCCAATAGCCTGTTCATTGGCTTTATACTTTATTAGAAGTATTAATGTAGTTAACAGTTATCAACAGAATATTATCAAAGGAATACAATATGAAGCTTAATAGTAGCCAACTGGCAATTCACATGTACTTAGAGAATAACGAACGAGGTACGAGTGATTACGGGAAATATCCACTCGTCTAAATAATGTTCAGAGCCACTCGCTGTACCTCATTGGTTATTCTATATATTACCCATTATGCAATTAAATTGACCAAATTACGCTTGGTTATTACATTTTCATGTTGGGCGGCCGCTGTGAAGGACCCGTCGCCATAGTAACATTGTGATGTCATAAGATAATTCGCGTCAGACCATTGTTTTATGACGTCAGTCATTCTTTCTCAGGGTAACCGACCAATCAAGGTTGAGAATCACTTGAAAGCACATGTGCAAATATCACAAAAATAATCACCTGTGTCTTCTCACCCTTATGGGTAATATTACACTGTTATTACCTGGATAGTATCTAATTGTTACCTGTAGTTCTGCCTGGTCCGTCTGTTCTTTGTTGGCACTTTCTTTTAAGGACTTGTACTCACTCTCCATCTCAGCCATCGTATGTCGATGCTCTAGTATGATTTCCCGACACTCCAACAAGTCCTTCTCCAGAATATCGATGTCCTGTTCTCTGTTGTCCAGAGTACGTTCCAGGTTTACAACAACCTGTTCATACCTGGAAAAAGACAGTGAATTGAGTTGGGGTTAAAAGTTGCTTTCAAGAGTATTTCTCTTATACCATGGCAGCTAGTATAGTTTTATATTGCTAGCAGAAAGCCTGCAACACATCCATAGCGGTGAAACTTGCGAGCATCTGCTGGAACTAGCGAACCATGGATGGTACTGCACTGAAATCCAGTGCAGCAATGCACCCAAACCTTACAGAACAGATCTCTACAGCAGACAAAGTTGCTGTGCGCCACTAGTGGGATTCGAATCTTTGACCTCTTGATCCAAAAGCAATGCTAACCACTGCAGCATCCAGCCCAAAGGATTAATCTCAGACCATTGACACTTTACGGTGCTTGTGGATCGATTGATAACTAGAATTGTCTTGAGGAAATAAGACTCATAAGTGGAAATATAAACATGTTACATGATGAAAATCTACTCAGTCTGATTAAAATCGACGGTTGTCCGTGGAATAAAAATTGCAAAATAGTGCATCTACCGGGATACGAACTCGTATCAGTTATAGGTTCCACGCCAAACCGTCTGATAGCGCAATTCAGGTAGCCAATCAAAAGATGCCCAACAAATGCTTTCGGTACGAGAAGCTAGGGGCAGATAACTCCAAACAGCTATCCTTTTGTCTGTTCCGAATGCTTTCAAAACAGCAACCGTTTAATAATAATAATAATAATAATAATACTTTATTGCCTTTTCAGGAATTTGTTTTACATCAACACAGAGCTTGAACAATCATATGCAATATTTATGTACACGCATTTAATTCTTTTCACATTTATTTAATAGACATAATTATTGTGTTTGGAACAAAAGATGTACGGGCTCTCTTAGTTTTCAAAACTGGAACTTTGTAGCGGCGGCCTGAAGGGAGAAGGTGATATTCTGAATGAAGGTAATGTGTCGGGTCAGATATGATTTTGAGAGCTTGATTTACGATTTGCCGCTCATATATATCAGTTAAACACTCGAACTTGACACCGGCAATCTTACTCGCAACGTTCACAATTTTGTTAACTTTACATTTAAGATGAACTGAGAGAGACCCGTACCAACAATGGAATGAAAATGTTAATATGCTTTGAATAAAAGCTGTATAAAAGGTTGACATGACGGAGGGGTTAACATCGAAAGATCTGAGTTTTCGCATTAGATGAAGACGTTGCTGACATTTGTTATACAGGGCTTCAATGTTGGAATTCCAGTTCAATTTAGAATCAATGTAGGTTCCCAAATATTTATATTCCGACACAGTCTCAACACATTCACCATTTATCATGACTGGAAGCATTTGTGATGGTTTACTTCGAAAGTCAATAACCAGTTCCTTCGTTTTTTTGACATTTAAAATTAGATGATTGTCTGCACACCAAGTTGTAAATTTTGTAATTTCATCTTTATACAGTTGTTCAGATATATCATTATTTATTTTTCCAACAATTGCGGCGTCATCCGCAAACTTGATCGTTGAGCAGGTTGAGCTATAACTAACGCAATCGTTAGTGTAGAGGGTGAACAGGACAGGCGAGATGACACAACCTTGCGGCGCTCCAGTATTTATGGATCTTGTGCTCGATACTGCCCCGTTAACTTTGACAAATTGCCTTCTGTCCACAAGAAAATTTCCAATCCATTTGATGAGATTATAATTCACGCCCATGTTCAACAGTTTGTCAATCATGATGTGAGGCTGTATAGTGTTGAACGCAGATGAAAAGTCCACTTTGGTGTCTCAAGATGGTTGTAGACATTATTGAGGAGTGACAATGTAGCATCAACAACTCCTCTCCTAGATCTGTAGGCGAACTGAAGTGGGTCCATTATATCGGAAACTGCCTGTCGGAGATGTCTCAGCACGATGCGTTCCATGGACTTCATTGAAATAGATGTTAGCGCAACTGGTCGGTAGTCATTTAATTCTTTAGGCTGCGTCTTCTTTGGAACAGGTATTATTTCTGAAGTTTTCCAAACGGAAGGAATGACATGCGTATCAACTGAGAGTTGGAACAATCTTGAAAACACTTTACACAGTTGAACTCTACACTCCTTTAGCACTATGCCGTCAAGGTTGTCAGGGCCTTTCGCTTTCCGAATGTTGATTCTGGAGAAGCTTTGGATGACATCTTCTTCCGATATGTGGACAGGAAGATCGCTATCAGGAATGGTTTTCTTGACTTGGTCCCTATTGATGCTAAAATCCTGATGATCAAAGCGGCTGTAGAAACTGTTGAGTTCTTCAGCAAAGGTCTTATTGTCATCAGTGTTGATTGTGTGACGTGGGGTATTCTTACCTATCATCGTCTTCACACCTTGCCATGCTTGCTGCAGATTGCCTTGCTGAAACTGTATCTCAACTTTATCTTTGTATGCCTGTTTACACTCGCGAGCTTTCAAATGAATATCTTTCTGTATACTTTTAACTTTGGCCAAATCTTTCATCATGAATGCACGTTTCTTTTCATTGAGTAAGGCTTTCATCTCTTTGGTAATCCAAGGCTTATTATTTGGGAATATTCTTATTTCTTTCTCGGGTATTATTTTGTCGACACAAAAATTTATGTAATCAGTGATCACGTCACACACTCCGTCAAGGCTTTGTTCTGCATCATAGAACATGTCCCAATCTGTACTCTCAAAACATCCTTGTAAGGTCTTAATAGATTCTTTGTTCCATGTTTTAACGGTTTTAACGACGGTCTTTCCTGTTTTTAACATCTGGCGATATGTAGGCAGTAAATACACAGAATTATGGTCGGAGGCTCCCAAAGGTGGTTTACAGTATGATTTGTACGCGTTTTTGATGTTTCCATAACAAATATCTAGAATCTTGTCTTTCCGAGTACAACATGTTACATACTGATTGTAGTTGGAAAGCACACCTTTCAGGGTACATCCGTTAAATTCTCCAAGAACAAATTTGGGGGAATCTGGACAAATGAGTTCTAAAGATTGAACATGATTATGAATAACATCGGCTGCTTGTTTGTTATCGGCACTGGGTGGTATATATACATTGACAACAAAGATTTGTCCAAATTCTCGCGGTAAATAAGTGGGTCTCATAGAAACAGATAACAGTTCGATGTTAGTTGAACATATTCTTTCTCTCACAACAAAATTACGACACCACTTTTCATTTATATACATGCATACGCCTCCTCCGATAGACTTCCCGGTAGCCTCTGAATCCCTGTCCAAGCGTACTGGAGTACCAAATCCTTCCAAATGAAGAGTGTTGCTGTCAATCGATGGTGATAGCCACGTCTCGGTAAAACACATAACACAACTGTCTCTGAATTCATATAGGTATTTGGTACTTGCCGCTAATTCATCTAGTTTGTTCCTAAGAGAGCGCACGTTAGATAGCAGGAATGTTGGTAGCGGGGGTCTTGATTTCCGAGCCTGGACGCGTCGGCGAACTCCTCCTCGCTTACCTCTTTTCCTGGTTTTTTTCCTTCCTGACTTCGATTGATCCTTTTCTGCATTACACTCAGACGGAAGTTCTTCAATTCCTTTCCATTCCAACGTTGATCCCTGCAGCGCCATCAGCTCGTCACGTCCGTACTGCAGGCGATGACGTCCATCTTGTTTCGCCGTTATGGAGTCCGCTAACGGCAGCCAAGATGATGAAACGTAACGGGCGAAAACACTAAGCGCCAGCGCTAAAATTACATGACGGCGGAATCCAAACATGATCACAAGTCCAACCGATACAAATAACTGATTACTCGACTAATTTGGCATGAATAAATATGAAAAACAACGAGAGCTCTGTTGATGCGTGTCGCCACTGTACAGCGCCACCTACTGATGCGCCACCTACTATGATGTGATTGGTCAGCTATTTGACTGGGCTTTGGCTGCGCTAAACTGGTTCGGAACACACGCCTATACGGGGTGTTCTCAGACCTTGTCGCGAGGAATCTACAGAACCTGTTCGTATCCCGGTAGATATATTATTTTGCAAATTTTATTCCTCGGAACAAGGTCGATTTTAATCAGACTGAAAACCTACTCAGCTCTCTTCTCTTCAAACAGACTCCTCCCATCTACTGCTATTCTCTCCCAGTCTTCCTTTCTGAGAAAAAAAGAAAACAGAGTTGAGGTGAATTGAGGTTAATTGCTTGTTCTTAACAGATATTAGCTATTTGCCAAATAAGAGAGTGGAGATGTAGCTACTGATGCATTGGTAAATTGAGCCAGGTCCGGATTATGTCCGGTGTCTTTGGACTAAAAATCACTTTCAAGATTATTTCACTTATAACATGGCTGCTAGTATTATTGCAGGCAGAAAGCCTGCAACATCATTGTGACTATGCATTTTGATGAAACCTGCCACATTGGCTGGAACCAGCAAATCATGGGTGGAACTGCACTGAAATTGAGTGTAGAATTGCACTCAAACCTTACTGCATGTAGAACAGTTCTCTACAGCAGAGCCCTTGATTTGAAGCTGAACACACTAACATCTGCGCTATCCTCTGCCAAGAATAAACACCAAAATAGAATGACATCCTGCTTTATACGACCCAAATCAGAGCCTTCAACCGCTTGTGAAAGGACTACTTACCTCTTTGTTTCTTCCTCGAGGGTAGTGTCGAGGTGCTGCAGCTGTTGATGTAGAGACTGCAGTTCTCCTTGCGTCTCCTCCTCCTTGTCCGTGAGTTCCGCCATGTGGTGCACCAGCAGATCCTTTGTCAGGAGCAGATCCTGTAGGGCTGGACACAGAACAATCTACATTTATAACTCAGTCATCGCTGACACATATAACATAACATACACATGGCCAAATAAGATATTTTATTACCGATATGGTTGAAAATAACCGAGTTAATATTATTGATATAAGACCATGTGCACATATCACGTTTGCCTAGCAACAATTGTTTCACTATGACTCGTATTTCATCGTCTGCCACAGCATAAAATGATTGTTGTGATGTCACTGTAGCTCTATTTATAATTCACTTAATAGATCTACAATGTGTTGCCAATTGATTCTACGTCATAATGGCTAAAATGTGATGTCACAATATTAGCGATGCGGCCGAGTTGGTCTGTGACCTACTTAAAAGTGAGTGTCAGATCAGATATTAAATGGCAATTTTGCTTGATTTAAATAAGTAAGTAATAAATAAAATTCTTAACTCGGACCCATTAAAGTCAATTATTTACTTTTGAATGGTATTGGTTTCTAACTCGCTTTCGCTTGTTAAATAGCAACACGCTCTGTTTCATAAAAATGGTATTACACGTACCATCATGTGGTATTATTCTCTCTCTATATATTAGAAAAATATTGCATCCCTGTGTTTAACTTTGTTTAATTAATCACAAGCACAAACAAATGAGACTTGACACACATGCTTACTATCACTACCTTTCCTTGCACCAACAAGCTCCAGGTTCATCTGACACACGTAGGACGTGGCTTGTAGCAGATCCGTAGCCGTGCTCGAGTACAGGGACTCCAGCTAGGGAGAAACATAACAGATTGTATGAACAAAGCAACCGTTACTAAGGTTAACCTGAACTCCCATACTTTAACACTAAAGTAACCTACCCTGCCTTCAGTAACACAAAATTTCTCAGGATGCGCTCGCGAACACTCAATGTTCAAGCAGGATGCCCGCCGCGAACACTGCGATACTGAACGCAGAGCTGGTCACTCAGATCACCTTAGTGATTGGGAAAGGAGGCCCAGGTCACTTTATTTCACTAGCTTTACAACCAGTACCATAGAAAAATTTAGACAATTAAGGCAAATAAGACATATTAAGACTATTGATAAAAAGCTTTCGACTGATTTTCAAAACTAGGTTTCAAGGGTGTAGCCATGTAGCTCATATTGGTACAGTGAACAAATTGAGGTGAGGTGAGGTGAGTTTGGGTTTAACACAGCTTTCAAGAGTATTTCACTTATATCACAGCTGCTAGCATTATGGCAGGGAGAAAGCATTGCGGTGAAACCTGCGAGCATGGCTGGAAATAGCAAACCATGGGTGGTACTTCACTGAAATTCAGTGTAGCATTGCACCCAAACCTTACTGCGTGTAGAACAGTTCTCTACTGCAGACAAAGTTGCCGTGCCCATGATCTGAAGCTGAACGCACTAACCACTGCGCTATCCTGCCCCTGAACAAATTGACAATTTAGAACATGAATACATGACTGTGCTGAAGTTCGGTGTAGTATTCCATCCAAACCTTACTGCATGTAAAACAGTTATTCACAGCAGATAAGTTTGTCGTGCGCCTGGCAGGAATAGAAACCCGGGACTTCTTGATCCAAAGCCAAACTCGCTAACCACTGTGCTATCCTGCCCCCAGTATAGCTATCAGACTCACCTGTGTATTGTTGTCGTGTGAGAGCGAGACGGACCTGGTCAGATCGTCACACTCTTCTCTCAGACTCTCATTCTCCTGTTTGTAGTTCTGTAAGTCTTGAGTTAGTTCTTTCTTCATCTTCTGCATACCCACATACTGAAACAAATGGGTCAGTTCTCAAGATTAAAACTCAATAATATATGACATTGTGTGTGTTCAGGGTATAATAACAAATCTTAATATGGGATAACTACCCACCGCAAGGCATAACTCGCACCAATCTCCATCACCGGCAAATTTAAGGCTTGCCACGTTTACTTTACTTTCCAGTGCTAGTGTAGTGGTGTGCTGCACCTGAACTTCACAATGAGCTCTGTTACACTAGCACAGGAAAATTAAGGAAATGCGTCAAGGGTAAATTTAATAGGAAAAGAAAACAGTAAAAAGATATTCCTGTAATTATCAATTCTAAATGAAATCCCCTTTTAAATCTGACTTCCTCAAACAGAAAGAAAATAATTTTTAACAGAATTTCAGGCTATAATATATTTTGTCATTTTATTAGGATGTATTTTTTACCTCTGTGATCAGTTTTTTCCTCATTTCAGCATTTCGTACCCCAGCACACCTCAGTTTCTTATGGGTCTCTGAAATAGTGGAGTGAACTTCACCCTGTAAGAAAGACAAATTAGAATGAAATTTCTAGAGAATGCTAACTAAAAGTTTTGAATAGCCTGAATGATTAATAATAATAATCATATCTCTTCATTGTCCGTAATACATTGTACATAGGAAAAGTTTGTTTTCTGCAATTTGCACCCGTCAGCCACTGTGCAGTGCCAGTTAAGGCATCTTGAGTGTCAAGCAAGGAAGCAACAACTCCCATTCTTTTAACGTCTTTTTGCATGGCACGACTGGGAATGTACATTCTACCGACTGAGGTCAAGGAATCTACCAATTGATTTTCAAAGTTTCATCACAAATATAATCACAAACAAAATATCTACAAGCCCTATTAGCTTACAAAGACAAAAATGATGAGTTAGGTATTGTTATTGCTGTTCATGCAGTATTTCAGCCTTTAGTGATGTGAAGATTAAAATGGGGTTAAAATACAAATCTGAAATCCAGATTTTCAAAGCTCCTTGACAACTAGATTGCATGAAAAATGGAAGCAAATGATTCATTTCAATTCCATGTCATTAGAAAGATGTATAGTAAAATTATCTTAAAGGTGAAAGCTCTTGGAAGTCTAAATCCACAAGAGGGAGCAAGCATCTCCAAAAAAGTACCTGAAGTTGTTCTGTGACCTCAAAGTCAGTCATGATGTCTGCAAACTCGTCCAGCTGAGCCTGCAATTCTTGAATCATCTGCTGAGAACGTTGAAACTGAAGTCTGTAGTTGTTCTTCTCAAAACTAGCCTCCATTTCAGCAACCTACACACAATAATAGTTGTAATCACAGAAGAAATGTCAGATTTATTGGAAGCATTTGTTGATGAGAACATTGGAAAACCTGGAGGAGTTCAATGTGCATGACTATTGCAAAGAAATAAATCATTTGACATTAAAAAGTATGATGCTTCATATTGAGGGTTAGGCAACCAGCATAAATCAGGGAATTGTTGCAATACTAAGAGAGATAAGTGATATGTCATACCTTTACTCCTCATGCAAAAGTGTTTGCCTTATCAAAATGAACAAAACTTTTTTTCTTTTTTTTTTAATTCCTGTATTGAAGGATTTTACATTTCCTTCCTATCTTTTTCACATTTTTTTTTTCTCCTTTGTGTTTAGTTCAAATGAACAAAACTTGAAACTGAAAATATGCCATCGTAAAGTGATCTAATTTAAACTGATATAGCAGAAAAAGGTTATGACTAAAAGGGCGAGAGCGAGGGTGTGACCGACCTGTGAGAGATGTTGGGCCTCCTGTTGGTTGAGCTGACACTGTAACATCTCACACCGCTCCTCCAGCGTAGATTTGAAGTTCTTGTACGCCACTTCAGACTCAACGACCAGAGACTTGAGGTTGTTCAACTCTGACTCCAGGGAGACGATCTGCTCGTCTCGATCCTCGACCTTAGTCTGGAAGTCACGGACCACCGAAAAGTGCATCTCCTACAATGTTGGGAACCGTCAAAATTAAAGCAGGAAATGGTAGTCTACTTACTTAGATGAATAACTCCTAACATAAAATAATTTGTAATAAATGATATAAGTCTGCCAACAAATTCTGTTTCACAAAAATGCGTAAGCTGAGTAAACTTTGAAATTGCATTATGACAGTTTAATTGCAGTTGTATCTACAATGAAGATATCGCTTGTAGATATTGCATCTACTGTGGGAGCCAGTTTTTGTTGGACAAACACACCAGCATTATATTCAGTAAATCAGTGTATAAAATAAGGTCCATCCGACGGCACGTAACCTGGCAACTGTAAATTCGGACGCATAACTTTTGATGACTTTCTTTAATTCGATCATTGACAAAATAACACTGTTTGGGTTGGCTACTTTTTTATCTTATTTCATATACTAGTAAAAGGCCCGTTGTTATTGCAAACAGATAAACATCAGAATTGACTATTTTAAATCATCATAACAGGGCATAAATATTATAAACAGACAGATCAAGTAAGATTTATATAAACACAGATAAGAGGAAATCAGTTTCACCTCAAGTTCTGCCTTAGCACTCTCCTGTTGGGACTCTAGCTGCTCTACAAGTTTGTGTTTGGCAGAGAGCGACATGCGCAAATCCTTGACTATACACTTCAGTTTGTCTCTCTCCTTCTCTGCATGTTTTAGATCAGTCTTGAGGCGCTCGTTACAGACCAGAGTCGTGTCCAGCTGATTAGCGATGACCCGAGGGTGCTGTCTGCGCACCTCTTCAGCAGTCAATCTGAAAAAACAAGTTCCTTTTCTTTTGTAGGCCTCAAATTGGCAATTTATAATATGAAATCGGTTAGAATTGTGTTATTAAATGTCCTGGGTGAATTAATTATTAATTTTGACGGTTTCATTTTCTTAGTGACAGTATTCATTTCACGACGCTGAACTTTCAACTTTGTTTTTCTATATATTTTTGTGAGATGAGAAAAATTGTGAGAAGTCATTATTTTGAATAAAACAGTTAAATATAATCAAATTTCCTAAATATAAAGGTAAAAAATTATCTATATGGAAAATTGTCTTTGTAAACAGATAATTTTTTACCTTTTGCCATTTTTAGATAATGCTTTAACGGGGGTCATTGATGTTTCTGTGGTCTTTTTGGTGGCAATATCTGTCAATGTCATTTTATCTTCACACTGAGGTTTAGCTGTGATGCCTTGACTGACAAGTTCAGGATTCTCTGTAATCATGGAAATGTCACACATCTCCTGTGTCGAGGCAAGCTGGAAGGGTGAACAGGCCGTGGAGGTCACGTCTGGGTTCACTTGAACGATTTGCTCAGTTTTCTGCGGGGTACATGGGTCAGTGATCATTGATGAATCAACCATCATCGGTTTCTGGTCTGTTTTCGTTTCAGTTGAAACTCTCTCTGGTAAAGGTGAACACACTTTGTCTGTACCCGTTACACTCACTGGGTTTAGTTTGGTATTCAGATTCGTTGAGTTATAACTTATTGGCAGGGGCTCTGTGTTCATAACTGCCTGTAAGTCATCGGAAGGTGAGTTTGGTTCTTTGCTTGATTCTGTTGAAGTTATGTTTGCTGTTTTGTCCACAACTTCTGAAATATTGTCTGGTCTAGCACTGTTATGTGAAGGTGGTGATGACACAAAACTGGCACCCATGTCACATGAGGAAGATGTTGGGAATCTACACTGAGTTATCTGGTGTTTAAAGCACACATTTTTGGTAGGTGTCACAACCGATTTGGATTTGGAGGGAGAGTTAAGTTCAGTTACATCTTTGGCACTTGGGGAGTTTACAGATATTGATTCAACTGGACCTGAAAATCTATCTGTTGAGTTGGTGTCGGTGTCAATAGGAGCGCTAGCTTCGTTCACAGTACACTCCGGAGAGGAATAAGTGTTATTGTTTGCTGTCATGATTCTCGTCTCTCTGAAGTCAATGTTGAACTCTTTAGCAATTTCCCCTGCTGTATTAGGTGTGTCCTCATGGGGAACAACTCCTGGGCTTGGAGTTGGCGGGATTACCACTATAGAAGGATATTTCTGTAATAAAAATATCAAGCTCGTTTACATATCTTTACAAACTTTTCACATATCACATTCTCTATGATATCAACTTATTGCAATTGAGCATAATTTCTGTATAAATTGTGAATGAATCATTTGATTATAGTCATTAGTCATGTGTTGAAAACATGAACAATAAAATAAAACTTGCTGCAATTGATTGTATTACCTTTTTGCTTGTTTCATTTTTTCCCTTCCCTTGCTCCACAAATACATTCCCAAGTCATCCTAAATTATTCCAAGGAGATTATCGACTCGTCAAGGTTATTATACTGCTTCCTACTGGTAAGCAGTCTGATGAAAATCACCCTGTTTCGAGGAATTAAATATGCAAAATAGCTCATATGGGGATACGAACTGGTTCTATAGATTCCTACCACAAGGTCTGAGAACACTCTATATAGGCGTGTGTTCCGTACCGGTTTAGCGCAGACAAAGACCAGTCAAACAGCTGACCAATCACATCATAGTTTTTAAACGGTCGCCATTTTTTAAGGGATTAAGAAAAGACGAAAGGATAGCTGTTTGGAGTTATCTGCCCCTAGCTTCTCGCAGCGAAAGCTTTTATTGGAGGTCCTGTAATTGGTTAACTGAATTGCGTCCGAACATGGGAGTCTACAGGCTTTTATCAGACGGTTTTGCAAGGAAACCTCCGAATGATATGAATTCGAACCCTGATAAATGTACCATTTTGCAACTTTTATTCCTCAGAAAACTGTCTATTTTAATCAGACTGCACTGGTAGGTAAGTTTAGTAGTCTGAGAATGATATTGACCTGACTCTCTTGCTGTAGTTCCTCCACAGTCAGTTTGAGGATGGAGCTGATGAATCCTTCTATTTCAATATCTAATTTCTCCTCCTCGTCATGGCAACCATCTCCAGCTTGACCTCCATCTTGGATATCTGATGGAGGACTTCCAAACACCTCTTCTTTCAGATTGAATCTAACCTAAAACAAGATTTATAACCCTTTAAATTGAGTTTTGGCCTTAATGTTATAAACAATTAACTTATACAAAAATAAAGGACATATATTGTTCTTTGCATTTGATTTAACAACACAAGGGTTGGGTCGATGGTTGAAGTTTCTAATCAACTCATCAAATATGACTTAAGAGTTGATTCACAGTATCAATTTTTGCCTCCGCTATCAATTTAATTTTCCTTTGAAAAAATATAGCTAATCTAAATATCAACTGTATCTATGTATTAAAATTTAACATCTAATTCATCATGTGTATGTGTAACTTGTTTGGAGACAAATCTGTACTATCAATATTGTATGTAACATCACAACTTGCAAAATAAGGAAAAACGATCTAACTTGATGCTAGAGTTGGCAGACGACAAGAGTTTGATGTGCAATTCGATACTTGATTCCACAAATCAAACGCAGCCATTGTGACATGAGGGATCATGGAGCTTTTTGCCAATTACCGGTAACCCTTTTAAACTTTACATTTTACCATTCTATTGGATCTCTGGCTTCAAAGAGTTATAATATTAGATCATTCAAGGCAATGATTTAACCATACCACTTTTTGTTTCTTGTCACTAAATCCACTTCTCCGTCGAGATGAAGGCTTCATTGATACGGTTCGCTTTGGGGTTGTCTCTCTTGAACCGGACTTGCTTTGACTGCATTTGCCAGTACTCCTGTGTGAGAAAACAAACAGTTTTATAAATCTCTTCTTTAACCCTGAACTTAGCATGAAACAGCTTCATGAAGTGACAAGGACTAATGAGCTATATCATTTGAAAACACATGTAGCAAACGATCATAAGGTATCAAACAAGCAAAAGTGAGTTTGATACAAAATCATTCACAAGTTAAAAAAAAATGACATTATATGAAAGGAGGTTTAGTATGATGTTTATTACTTGCCTAAATTAAATCAAGCAAAATTGCCAACAGTATGCAGGAACTAAGAATTTCAAAAGCCATGCGCACTGCACAGTGGCATTGTTGGTACGATTATTATGACATCCCAACTGTACAAAATTTTTACGTCAACCTCGCGGAGGTATCACACTAGTTTAATATTGCTGTATACAAAGTACCCTACAGTCTCTTCCATCAGGGGAGAAATAATGTCAAATATTTCAAATTTGTAATCCCTCCAACAGACATTGGAATGATTCCGCATTTTACATAAATATTTTAAATTAAAAATACTGAAAAAACTGTTTGAAAAGGTGAGGTGAGGTAATGTGAGGTGAGGTTTAATGCCGCTTTCACTATTTCACTTATATAGCGGCTGCTAGTATTATGGCAGGGAAAAAGCCTGCAACGTCATGTGGCTATGCATTGTGGTGAAACCTGCGAGCAATGGCTGGAACTAGCGAACCATTGGTGGTACTACGCTGAAATTCAGTGTAGCATTGCACCTAAATCTTACTGCGTGTAGAACAGTTCTCTACTGCAGACAAAGTTGACATGCCCCTGGCGGGATTCGAAAATCAGACACCCCCCCCCCCGGGCCAGAAAGAATGTTCAATCATATTCGTAATCCTAAAACCTTACCTTGGAGTTTTTCTCTTTGAGGAAGTTGGGGTTCCATAGAGCGTCTTGCGAATGCTGAGCACATAGCTGCCCTGGGGAATCTTGTTCCTCACATCGCTAAGTGGAGTACGTCCGGAGCTGAACGGACTGTCAGTAGCCTCCCGCATTACCTGACCGAATAGTCATAAAGAATCATTTAATGTTTTGAGACATTAGGTTAGACAGGATGATCTGGGGTTTAAAAGGACACTGCTAATCAGTATAGGTAGATTATTTTGATAATCATAATTATCCTCGATGCGGTGTCCCTTTCAAGAATTTTTCAATTAAAATCAAGGCTGCTAGTATTATTTACTACAGGGAGAGCTATGCAGTGAGGCATTGGCTGGTACTGTAATTTGGTGCAGCATACATTACACACCAGCCTTACTGCATGAAGTGGAACAGTTCTCTATAATAGCAGACACTATACGGACCTCTTGATCAAAAGCTGAAGGCGATAGCCATTACATTTTTACCACACCCTTGGAGATATTAGAAACAGTTAGAATTGCTTCAATTTCAAAATACATCTTTTGAAGTTTAAAATCCAAATTTTATAATTATTTATCATAGAATAGGTTACCTTTCCCATCCGGGAGTTTTCCTTATCACGGGAAACATTAGTTAAACGTTCCATTCTTCAATTACTTGTTACGAAAAGGCAGAAAACATCCTGAAAAACAATTCAATATCAATCAATAAATAAGCAACACATTTAGAAGAAGGAATGTAGTGTTATGTAACAAAAATCAAGCTATTACAAACTTCATGTAATTGTTGTTTCGTTTTAATTTATTGTTAGATATGGTCACTATCTGGTAGTTCGAACAATGCCACATCATTACAGCTTACATGTGTGCTTCATGTGACAATTACAATAACAAAAGTTTAATTTACAGAAAGAAGATTACAAGACGATTAAAATGGTTTTAAAAAACAGTTTGTAGTCTGATATTGCTGTAACTAACACACACACAAAACTTCCACAAAGATTATTATAGGGTGAATCGTATCAAAGAACAGTTTTTATCAGCAATACACGCCCCTGTGATTCTCAACTCCCATACCGGTACTTTGCTTGTGAAGCACACTATATTAAAAGCCATCAAAATATGCTTAATTATCAACTACTAAAACTTCTGGCTTTGAGACAGTGAAACAATAAAAAGTCAGTGCTGCAGTTTGTTTAAGTTTTGGATAGGTAAGCGTTGTTTTGTGTTCTTCTTTCAACTGTTCAAAGGCAAAGTGCTAAACGGTGTTTTTGATTATGAACTGTTCCAATACTCGAAAAATAGCCGTAATTAAATGGACAAAATCTTAAGAATACGTCGTCGACGATTGACATATACTGGATGGCGACCAATTATCGCGGCATAAAAATCATCGCCAACCCATAGCTACATAGCTAAATACTTAAGTTGAATTGAACTTTTGTTGGTTATCAGTTTGGTGATATGGTAATGTGTGAAATAATAGGGAACCATAGGATTAAGTTGTCTGCGCAAGCGCTGTAGCTATGTGTTGGTGATAATTGGTGCGGCGATAATTGGTCGCCAGCCAGTAGAGGATATCTGTCTTTTTTGACTAATACCATGTTTATCTCATCGAGGTAGAAAGTTTATATTTTCACGAGTATTTCATTGCTCGTCATATAATAAATGGTTTTATTATACGCTGATTGACGCGTGATTTCAGGATTTCCTCCACCTACGGTCGACCAGATGAATAACATTGAAAAATACAGTGCGTAAGGGTATTCCAGATCACGGGTATTCCGGATCACTTGTTCGTCTATTTAAATCTAGGGAGTGCAAACCTGGATGGATTTCTTCACTAAATGTCTTATTCTAAAGCTGTGTCAATGTTCTTCAAGATGACATAATTTGTTTTACTTCTTGGTAGCAGGAGTTTACTTGCACGCCCTGAAACGAGCATACCTATCATTGCGATAAGCTGTCGCTTGCGCGTCAGAAATAGGTCACTCATTGAGGGCATCCTATTTTAAGAAACAATAAAATCAACTTGCTAAATGTTAATATTTCTTTGCTTACCGTAACACTTCACCTGTACATAACAATGCAAATGATTTTTATATCTGCCATATATTTTAAGAAATAAACAATTGATCGAACAACATAATTCGGGTAGTTCCGGATCACCATAATTTAGGGACCGTTATTATAATTTCGAACGGCCGAAAAAAATTAATAACTGTTGAATTGACGAAATATATTAACAATGTTGTATAATTTTTAAATATCTACAAATAATAATGTCTTTCTGGTCTGAGAACGCCATTTAGGTCTACACAGCAGTAAATGTTAAATTTGTTAAAAAGAAAAATACTGTTTTGAATTGCAATGCTTGTTATTCCTAATATATTCATCATAATTAATATTTCTCACGCATGTGTGTAATTTAACTAGTGTTTTTATTTGACAATTCCCCCTTTTTGTCCTAACAGGCATAATAGCCGGGCGCGACCTCATGTTGTCACGTGATCCGGAACACCCTGAAATGATCCGGAACTGCCGGAACAGCGAACGGTTTTATTTGTCAGTTTTCACTATTAAATCCTGATCGCCTGGGTCTCTTATTTTGATATGAGTTAGATGAAAGATAGCTTATACCAAAATTGTCTTTTGATTTTCTTAAAGTGTCTTTACGTACGCGCATGCAGTCGCTCTTTCCTTAGTGATCCGGAATACCCTGACGTACTGTATCCTTACTTCAGCGAAAAGACATAAAAACAAGAGTCAAATCAAATAAATAAAATATTATCATACGTCGACAAAACCTAGGTGCATTCCGTAAAATACATTTAATTTCAACCCGTAAATGCGAAAACTTAAAACTGCCTGAAAAAAAACCAACCCAAAAAACAATACCCAGTCAGTCAGTGGGAAACGGTCTTTTCGTAGGAGGATCCCGTTCGTAGGAGTGATTTTCGGTCTTTTCGTAGGAGGATTTTTAGGTCTTTTCGTAGAAGTAGAAAATTACTATGAAATATTTTAATGTTGTTTTTGTTAATAAAGACATTTATCAGGCAAGTATATTCACATTCACAAAGTTTAATCATCGCTTTGATGTCTTTGATGTCCAGACCGATGTTTGATAGGATTATGTTATTATATCACCTATCCTCTGTTATGGATCTGAAATATGGGGCACATCCTACTGTAATACTATTGAATCTATCCATGTGAAGTTTTGTAAATATGTTTTAAAACTAGGGAAATCATCATGTAATAATATGGCCTTGGGTGAGTGTGGAAGGTTGCCTTTACAATTAACTTATACAACCAATGCTGTAAAACACTGGTGTAGACTTTTACACATGCCTGAATATAGATTACCAAAACAATGTTATTACATGCTATTATCACTAGACAATGTAGGTAGAAATTCATGGACCGTGTCGCAGTTGTTGCGAGAGATCTCGAAGATCAAACGGCCCAATTGTGTCAAACTGATCTGAAAGTTTGAAAATAATTCAAGTGCTAAACCAGTGCTAAAGAAAATGTGTTGTGCTAAAGAAAATTGTCGTGCAACTGTTGTGACAATATTACTCAGTGCTGTAAAATAAAAAACAAGTTGAAGGAACATTGATTGTTTGTATATGCATTTTATGGCGCTTCAGTATGACATTGATATAATAAATAAAAGGAAAAGAAAACCCAATCCAAATTTATTTGTTATGTTTTACATTTTAATACATTTAATACATACATAAGAATGATAAAAACATTCATTCATAAAAACATATATTCGTAGTCATCTTCAAGGGAAGCAATCCTAAATCCTAAATCAAGCAAAGTCACCCTCAGTTTCGTACCTTGGAAACACTGTAATGACACAAAATATCTCGATTAAACAAATAATTTTATTAAATATATTTACAACAAAAGTTAAACCTACCTAATTAATAATATATTATCACTCCTACGAATATATTTTTTCACTCCTACGAAAAGACCTTCTACGAACGGGATCCTCCTACGAAAAATGCACTGCTACGAACGGGATCCTCCTACGAAAAGACCTACACCCCAGTCAGTGACTGAGTGAGTTTCAACTCTTGGCGTCTTACTGAAATGTATACTAAACAAACTAGTTAGATATCGATTGCATTCCGTTGGATTACTGCATAACGTAAAGTACAATGTATCCAATATTCGAATGCGTGTATACAGTTGACTGATTACCGTGAATATATCATACAAACTTCATAAACAACTTGTACATTTCAATCCTTCTTCTTCGAAGACGGCAGCCATTCGAAAAATGTACACAACGTTTTGATTGGTTGAAAATCATTCTCGTTGAATATGAGAACATTATTATTTTTAAAACAGATTTATTTTTTATTTTGTGAACAGATATTGACTTTTACTATTTATAATTTACATATTAGGAGAAATGCTATATATTTTTATTTCGCATTTGAACTGTTTTGCAAGTTTGTGCTTGTTTACATCACGTGACTTTCAGCGGGACATGCCAAAATGGATCGCATGGATGCAACGTTTCGGCGGACGATGACAAATGTCACGGGCGTTTTATTTCCTGTCAGTAAAAACGCAAGAGACCCCCAAAGACAGCAAATTATAAAACGTGGTAAAATTATTTATTTGTGATGTGTAGGGGTATTAAATTAACCGAAAATGTCAAAATTGTTGGTATTGTCTCCTAATTTCGTGATGACAACAATCCATTTCACTTTAAAAAGGCACCATATTAACCAGGTTACAGTGGCAGGTATTATAATATATAGTGGGGTCGTCATTACCGTAATACGATTATACTGGGGGAAGAGGTTATATAGCTACACTACAGTTCTGCAGCTACTACAATTTACAAACCTATCTATTTCAACCACTTTCAGACTTTGAAATTTATACAAGTCAATAATCAACAAGTTGCAGGTTTTCCCCTCCAAGTTACTCTACGGCCATCTTTCACGGGGGCTGCGCATTGTTGTCAACCCAGTATATAGGCAATATTTTACTATTTTTATCCCACCGGTATGGTATACCGTGAGATATAGTCATCACCCCGTCCGTCTGTCTGTCCGTCCGTAATCATTTCGTTTCCGGAGCAGAACTCGAAAACTGTTCATGATATCTTTCTGAAACTTTGCATGTGTATTACCCACCAACTGAAGTGGTGCCTTTTGATATTTTCAGATTTCTGAAAATTGTATTTTTTTTCATTTCCATAGAAACTTGTTGAATTTGGACTTTGTTCAGAGACAGGTTCGTTTCCGGAGCACAGCTCCAAAACCGTTCATCATATCTTCCTGAAACTTTGCATGTGTATTACCCACTAACTGAAGTGGTGCCTTTTGATATTTTCAGATTGATTCTGAAATTATTTTTTTTTTCTGTTTCCATAGAAACATGAGAGGGATGTTGGTTGTTGTTGATTTTGACTGCTTCTGGAGCAAAAGTCTAAAACCCTTAACATACCTGAAACTCAGCATCTGTAATACCCACTAACTGCAGTTCGGTAGTAGATACGCAAGTATCTGTCAAAGATGTGTTTTAAAAATTTTGTGGAACCGGTGGGATATGTCAACTTTGATGACTCTTCAATTCAATTCAATTCTTTATTTCGTATGCGTGGCCTCCGGCCCATATACAGGTAACAGTGAGCAGGTTGGACATGTTACAATAGCAACTGACTCCTCAGACGGAGTGCATGATGGATATAGAGCTGTAATGTAATAATAATGTCTGTATCACATGATGACATTAAATTTATGAAACTGTATTTTAAATCATATGGCCTGCAGACAGGCAGTAAATATATTAATCTCAAGTCGTCAAAGGCTGGACAAACCATAATAAAATGGAATTCATCTTCAATATGATCCAGTTTACATACTCTGCATAAGCGCAGTGATCTTATAACATTTCAATATCGCCCAAGTTCAACTTGTAGTCTTACCATACCAATACGAAGTTTCGTCATTTCACGACGGTAAAGGGAACAATCACTATGAGTTAAATACAATTCCGATTTTAAATGACTCTTGTTACATTATTCCCTACAAAACTGGTAAAGTCCTTATTTTAGACAATCAAACACCTGGGACCATGTTCTGTCTTGTAAGAAATATGTGTGCATCGTACAGATGAATCATCTCTAGTCATTTTAAAGTTACGGAATGCTCAGTTTGAAACAACATTGGTGATTGCACGACTAACTTCTGACACAATCAATCACGATGCTCTATATTTCTAGACGAGAAAGTGCTCGAAATATAACAGGACACGATAGAAAATCGGAAGGGGGGTAACCTCTGTCACTCTCTCTGTGGGGAGTGAATGGAAAACACAAGTTTTGTCATAACATTTGCGTGATTATTATTTCAGGAAATGAATATGTCACAAACCTGCCTCTTCAGATGGCTCTGTTCTTCAATGTGTGCTACTCTCCACTCTGGATGATCACAATGGCCGTCATCATTGAAGCAAAGGTAAATTTTTCTATCTTTATTATTTTGTTCATTCATTGATGTCCCACTGATCTGTCATCCAGACCCCAGGCCCTCCATTTATCCCACCGTTATGTAACCGTGGGATACAGTCATCGCCCTGCCCATCCGTCTGTGTTCATTTTATTTCCGGAGCAGAACTCGAAAACCGTTCATGAAAGCTTTCTGAAACTTTTCATGTATATTACCCATCAACTGAAGTGGTGCCTTTTGATATTTTCAGATTTCTGAAATTTATTTTTTTCCTTTCCATAGAAGCATGTTGGATTTGGACTTTGCTCAGAGATAGGTTTATTTCCAGAGCACTGCTCCAAAACTCTTCGTCAAAACCTGAACTTTGCATGTGTATTACTCACTAACAGTAGTGGTGTCTTTTGATATTTTCAATACAAAGTTTAAAAATACAATTTCCTTTCCAGAGAAACGTGTTGGAATTGGACTCCTGGAGCAGAACCTCAAATCTCTTTTGTTCTTATCATACCTGAAACTCAGCATGTGTATTACCTGCTAACTGAAGTGGTAGATATACAATTATCTGTGAAAGATGTGTGTCACAAATTATTTTGGACCGTTGGGATATGTAATCTTCTGATGACTCTTGTTTTAGTAACTAGGCAAGCTTACAACAAGACCACAGAGCTTAAAGGTGCACTCCGGCAAATTTTTGACCTTTTTCACTCTTAACTGTTCTGAAACCGTAACAATATACATTACCTATTGGTTAAAATTTAAAAAATAATAAAAAATTAAATTTTAAGTTATATTTGAAAAACGTTTTTTTGTGTGAAGTTTAGTGGTACGCAATAACAGTAAGTCGTCACGTGACTTCCGGTACTCGCGTGTAACACGACAACACGATGGATCATGGAGGTCGGTATGGCCACTCAAGCGACTGAGAAAACTTTCATGGTATGTGGACGTAATATTGTTTTCCATGGGTACATGTGGTGTATATATTGATTGATGTACAAGTGAATACGCATTGAACATTTCAAATATGTCATGTTGAGAATATGTATGTTCGTAATAATAATTCAAGTTCGAAGTTCGGTCATCTACACTGTTCCGGGCATTACGAATCGCAATCGCTGAATCAGCTGTTGATTCGTTGAACAATGACTTTTACAAGACAATACTGTTTTGTGTTTATGTAAGACATCGGTAAGGTAAAATTGTACCATCACACTACCGGTACGAGTCTTCGTCGTGTAAAATGAAAGCAAAATTTATTATGGATCTACGAAGTCTCTTCCACTTCGCCACCTTGTCAACCGAATACCGTAAATCCTTGAATAATCGCCCGGTCTATATGATAAATTCCTCGTTGATATACATAATTGCATGCCGAGTTAAATTTAGCAAATGTAAACAAACTAGAGCATGGTAGTCTCCGGCTATAGTCTCCTTTTTAGAAATAATTCCGGCATATTTATGTGACTTTCAACCTCACGGCAAGAGCTTTATTAACAATATATTTACAACTAAAAATCTACCCGATTATTCAAGGATTTACGGTAATAACTGTTCCTTTGTTTTGATAACCAGCACAATCCTGATTAATAACTACGTTTCTCTTTTCTTTGGAAATACTGAAAATAAATCCAATTAGATAGGCTACCAAAGGGGTAAAACTTAATAATTATTAACTAAAAGCAAAATTTTATTTAAATTGGTGCAAGTATTATGTTGTGATATACTATCTGATCATCTGTCATTTGCTATTGACTAGATTCAATGAAAACATACTTTTATATTAAATGCTTGCATCAATTAAGTCATGTATTTTTTAATGACTTGTTAAAAATAAAGTTAAAATTGATTTTGCAGAAGGAAGCAGAGAAAGACACTCCGGAAGGAGCAATGAATAGAGGGGCGGGTCCAGCTTGTTACAGCAGTTGACTAGAAGAGGGCAGGTGAAGACATTTGGCTGTAAGAGGCTGATGATGTGGAGAGGTTGAGAATTTTGTATTAACAATAACAAATAAATATTATGATTGAAGTGATGTTTTTTTTATTCACTGGATTAATATGTTAGTGGTGTTGACAAAAGTGAGCATGCATGCCTATCAGTTTCCCAGAAACTGCTGTTAGCAGTGTAAAAAGCTGGAATTATGACTGATGTTAAATAATAGATTAAAGGGACAGAACTCCATAAAAATCATCCCCTCTGCAATTTGGTGTTGAATGAAAGCAAAGTGTCATAATGTGGTGTCCATTTCTAGACCCCACACATCAAGCATGTACATTTATAAAACACACTGATATTCATGAGCGGGAACAATGGTTTATTCACCCAGCAGTACAATTGGGTACCTGGTATGAAAGTTAAGGCAATGTAACATAAGTTCAAGCACTTTAATTGGCAGCTAGGTTGCATGCTCCAAGTCAACTTCCAAGTCTATCATTGACAAATTTTAAGTCATGCTGCATTTTATCAACTTTTCTATGTATGCTCCTACACTAGCACAGAAAAATTAACAAACTGAAGCAATTTAAATTAGCCAGTGACTTCAGGAAAAATTGACTTTCAGTGACTTGAGGTTGAAAAAAGAACAATGTTGGTCTTTACATCAGGGTAATAATGTGTGTGCAGTATGAGCATGTCCCTTAGTGAGTTCAGCCGGTAGAAGTATCGGATCCTATTATTATTATTTATGAAGCCATCATTGACTAGGAGCATCTGATGTTGATAATATTCTTAGAATGGATTGCAGATCAATGTAAGATGCCAAGTTACTGGTGCTTCATCCATGGATAACTGAAACATAAGAAAAGATTTAAACATCAATATTGTACAATTCAGTTCTAAATGTTCATTATGTCAATTATTAACAAGCAACCATCACGGTTAAGACATATCCCATTATCCCGGGTATACCCAACTTCCCAATGCAAGGCATAATTCTTGCCAGTCTCCATTACTGGCTGATTTAGGCCTTGCACTATTTCCTTAAGAAATCTGTGCTTAGAAATCCAAGTCCACTATGCATTTCTGGTGCAGCGATTCACTATCTAGGCAAAACAAAGCAAGGGAAATACCGCAAGGCTTAAATCAGCCAGTAATGCAGACTGGCAAGAGTTATGCCTTGCGTTTGGAAGTTGGGGTATACCCTGCAACTGGCATACTGTTTTACTTTGCTGAATAATATGTCCAATGTTATAGAACATATTTGGAATCTTAAACAGAATATAAACTAGTTTTCTAATTAAAAAAAAAAAAATACAGTTGGTGGGGTCATAATAAAGTAAACTAACTTCAAAATTTAGAACCCCTAGCCTTGAAATTGTCAGTGCATATCAAAAACATGACTATACACTAATTTTTAGCTCATCAGGCCTGAAAGGCCCGATGGGCTTATGGCATGGCATGGTGTCTGGCGTCCGTCTGTCCATCCGTAAACTTTTCGCTTTTTCGACCGGGTCACATCCTTAAAAACCTATTTTCATCTTCTTCTCCAGTTCCAAAAGGTCTAGAGAGCTGAAAAGTTGTGTGCAGACTCCTTGGCCAATGGGGATTCTAAATTGTAGATTATGTGACCCCGTGACCCCAAATGGGGTCACCGGGGTCACATCCTTAAAAACCTATTTTCATCTTCTTCTCCAGTTCCAAAAGGTCTAGAGAGCTGAAAAGTTGTGTGCAGACTCCTTGGCAAATGGGGATTTTAAATTGTAGATTATGTGACCCGTGACCCCAAATGGGGTCACAGTGGTTATGATCTAAGAACCTATCTTTTGCTTGTAAACAATAACTTAAATAACTTAAATATTCAACTTTAGATAGTAAATCAATGAAACCCTGATGAGCTACAGAGCCCATGGCTCTATTTTTATATTTTATAAAATGTATTGTCCATGTATCACAATTCCATATTGATGATAAGATTAAAATTAAAAAAGTAATTAAATTTTTAAAAATTGGAGAGAAACAATACAAATCCCTTCTCAAGTGAGTATACTGTAGGGCTGGGACGGGTAGATATTTCCTACCCAGGTACCCGACCATCTGTTACCCTACCCTACCCGGATACCCGTTTTGTCGATCTCCGACATCTAATTGTAAGATTTTGTACTACTTTATTCAACTGGTTGGCTGGAATATGGGGCTAGAAGCCTAGCATAGAGACCCATGGCTATTTCAATCAAATTTATTATGTATGACAATAGATCATTTTAATATTATGTTAGAATCTTCAAATACATTGTAATCTTGAAATGAAAGAATAGCAAATTAAACTGTCTTATGATTAGTCACATGATAAAAACGGGTCCGGGTAATGTGATGGGTACCCGGGTCCTACTCAGTAACAACCCGTCCCGGGTATCCGGGTTACCCGTCCCAGCCCTAGTATACTGTATTAATGAATCCTACTTATGAGTAGAAAAATCATTCACAAAAACCTGACCAAAACCCAATGAACATTTATCATAGACCTTAGACTAAAATTCAGTCTATGGAATTTTTTTAATTATTGTATCTCCATTCTTATGATTACATATTTTTCAATACTACCAGTTTGTGTATTCAGTTTATCTAGACTTGCTGAATAAAGATCTAGACTGTATTAAAGGCTCTTATTTTTACACAGTCATGGAGCAGGATTACATAGCAGAACTGATGAGCTAAAAATACAGCCATGGGCTCTGTAGCTCATCAGGATATGTATTGATTGCAAATAAATTGTTCTCAGCTTGTTCTAGAGCTTTTCATACTGGAAAATAAGTCAAGAATAGGATTTTATATTTAGAATATCCATTGTCTAAGGAATG
This sequence comes from Gibbula magus, assembly GCA_936450465.1. Lineage (NCBI taxonomy): Eukaryota > Metazoa > Mollusca > Gastropoda > Trochida > Trochidae > Gibbula > Gibbula magus. The sequence continues at coordinate 14,443,357 of OW388295.1, forward strand.
TGTACACAACATTTCAGCTCTCTAGACAATGTGGAACTGGGGTCACGAAATCTACAATTTAGAATCTCCATAGGCCAAGAAGTCTGCACATAACATTTCAGCTCTCTGGAGTAATTGATTCTGGAGAAGAAGTCCAAAAAGCAAAAAGTTTACACATGGACGGACGGATGGACACCGTGCCATGCCAGAAGTCTGAAGCCCATCGGGCCTTTCAGGCCTGATGAGGTAATAAGCGAAAAGTTTCGGACGGACGGACAGCAGACAGGGAACGGTTACCAGGTTGGAAATACATGCCATTTATTTAGTGAAAAAAAATACAATAATTACATATCTGGGATTACAGTTTCAGTTAAAGATGTGATAATTACAACTTACTCAAATTCTTGCATGTTGAACAGTTTTGCTTTGAAACACTAGGTAGGGGCCTTTCATCCACCTGGGTCTCATCTGCACAGGTAACTCAATGAACAGTCTCTTGTTGGGCTAGGGTCATACATGATACTTCCATTAGTGGTTTCCGTAATGTCGAAGAGGTGTACTGTCCCATAAGTCTTCGGAGAATGTGATAATCTCCAACATTGTTGGCTGAATCGCTGAAATAGTTACATATATTGTATTATATATATAAAAGTTCACATCTATATTTGCAATTATTATGAATGTATAACTGAACAGGATGACAGCCATCTAACATTGTTCAATATTGTTCCTATTGGACACATAACTATTAGTGCTTAGCTAGTGAAAGTAGAACTCTGTAGCTCATCTGGTATTAATTGCTTTATTTATTATGTCCCCCGAACAAATTTTCGTGAGACATAATGTTTTCGCCTCCGTCCGTTATTCGGTCATTCCGAAATGCTTTCTTTTCCGGGCCATATCTAAAAAAATGTTCAATATTTTTTCACGAAACTTGGTATGTGGTTAGATCTAGTGGTGGAGTGGTGCCTTTTGCTATTTTGGTTATTCTGAATTTTTTTTTCTTCTGGTTTCCATGGAACCTATTGAACTTAGTGCAAATTGGGGGTAGGGACCTTTTCTGGCCTCTATTTCAAAATCTATCTAGTATTTCTTTACGAAACTTGGTATGTGGTTAGACCTAGTGGTGGATTGGTGCCTTTTGCTATTTTGGTTATTCTGAATTTTTTTTCTTTTTTTTCTGGTTTCCATGGAAACAATTTGAACTTAGTGCATATTGGGGGTAGGGATCTTTTCCGGCCTCTATCTCCAAAACCGTTCAATATTCTTTCACCAAACTTTGTATTTGCTTAGACCTAGTGATAGAGTGGTGCCTTTTGCTACTTTGGCTATTCTGAATTTTTTATTTCTCGTTATTAATGCAGTATTGAATTTAGTGCTTAGCATAAGTGAACAATAAGGGTAATATGACTAGATTGGATTGAAAGTTGGAGCTGGGGAAATCACAGTGCATCACATGCACATATTTCTAGTTATTTTTAAGATTGAAAACTCATAGTATGAATACTCCACAGTGATCCAGGAGTTTTACAAGCTCACAGGGATACCAATTCTCAACTTGTGTTAGCCCAAGGTTACAATATTAGTCTCAGACCAAAGGACTAGTGTCAAATTTATTTCTGAATGTGAAAGAGTGAATCATTATTATGATTTAATAAATGTCTCATAAAGGTTTATGTTGGTAATTTAAAATTTTAATACTAAATGCAACTTCCAAACGCAAGGAATAACTCATGCCAGTCTGCATTACTGGCTGATTTATCCCTTGCGGTATTTCCCTCGCTTTGTTGTGTCAAAATAGTGAATCGCTGCACCAGAAATGCATAGCGGGCCTGGATTTCTAAACACAGATTTCTTAAGGATATACTGCAAGGCCTAAATCAGCCAGTAATGGAGACTGGCAAGAGTTATGCCTAGCATTGGGAAGTTGTACAAAATGATGCACTGGGGCTAGTGTTTTTTTTATTTTGGGTTAGTGAAAATTAAAACCACAGGCCCAACATAACTGCTATACAGTATTGCCTCTAATAAGAACCCGGGCGCTTTTTTTTCCAGCACTCCTTGACCCCCCCCGACGCTTATTAGAGACCCGGCGCTTATTTCTTTAATAGGATATTGCAGTTTACTAAGGAAGCATTAATCTAATGGTTTAGACCCGGCGCTTATTGGAGGCCCGGCACTTATTTTCTCAACTACCATTGACCCCCCAGCGCTTATTAGAGGCCCGGCGCTTATTGGAGACCCAGCACTTATTAGAGGAAATATGGTATATTTCAAATTATCAGTAAAATTTATCACCTGTTTACTCCAGTTTTTGGGTTTCTACATACCTAATAATAATTACTGAAAAATAAATACCGGTACTTACAGAATGATGGGTTTGTTCCAGATATCTAATTCTTTTCTCATTCTGCATGTACACACTAGTTTTGAAAAGCAGTTGGAAGTTTCTGCTTTCATAGCCTCATCTGCAGTAGTCAGCTTCACACTGAAATAAAAACAATCAGCATGCAATTATTAATGTATAAAATCTTTAAAGCAAAGAAGTGTAATTGAATTTGACTATTATTTAATTTGACATTCAATCACTATTTAAAATCTTCCTGCTTTTTCCATTGGTACTACATATATTTCTCATATTTTAATCAATCAACAAAATTATGGTTCAGAACTGTTTATTATTAATAATTTGGTATTTGTCATTGACAAAATATAACACAAACAGAAGTAATTATGTTTGACACAAAGAGCCTAGGAAGAGGGAATTGTGTATGAATTAAATTAATTAAAAACAAACATTCAAGGTACCATTAATCCTTGAATAATCACCTGCCTTGAATTATTGCTGAGTCTAAGCCCTTTTTAAAATAAATAATCGCCTGCCTTCAATAATAATCAGGTTACAGTTAGCATTTGTAAATAAACTAATGGCTATTTCCTTTTCAAAAATAATTCCAGCATAAGCATAACAGGAAAATTAACATGGACATGGACATTTATATATTTTTTTCTCTCACTCCATTCTATTCATCCTTGGTGTACAGTCTATTCAGTAGCAGAAATTATTTGTTCATCACATTTTATAAAAAAATTATTTATATATAGTTACCAGTGGACAACTATAAGCAATATGTAAACCTAACTGAATTACATTCAAGTTGATGAATTCTAAAAAATGTAACATAATAACGATAGTACACTTTACTATCATATGAAATAGGGTAGATGATCTATTTTTGTTGTTGAAGTAGGCCAAATGACAAGTAATGAAATCATGAAAATAGTTTAAATTACATTACAGGAATTTACTGCATTCCAAATATGAAACTGATTTTATTCACGGTCATAATACAAGAGGATTAAACAAATCTACAAGATTAATTTTTTCTTTCAATTAACAGACTGACTGGCAAACAGAATATTGACCAAACAAATTCTTATTCCGGAAGTGAGAGACTCAGAGAGCTGAGAGTGAAAATTGGGACCTGAAACTAACAATTACTATAGATTCAAACGTCTACAAGGCGTAAATTAGGGCTAGATTTATTTGTAGGCCTACTTGCGCAAACCAAAACTTAGTTGCGATCTGGTCTGAAGAATATTTATTACCGGAGAAAAAGTAAACACTGCCAGCCGCATGAGGCGACGTTGTTCAGTTCAATTTGGGACAGAAGAAATTATATTTGAAACTATTTACCTTTACGTGTTCCTACAAACCTGAGGCTTGACGTGCACATTTCAAAACCTAAATATATTTGATTATCCACAAGTTATGATAAAATAATAAAGTGTGAAAGCGTCCCACTCACCTCTCGACAGCTGCTCGACTCCAGTCGCGTATCTCGACAGTACCGGTGCTCCGACACTGTGACAGTTGACATGCGTCGAGGTTTGGGAGAAAATGACCGTCCTTCAAGTTGGTCCTACGGCAACGTGGAAATATTCGTGTCTTTGATGGTTGCTCGCTGTAGATCTTTTATTAATATGACTGTCGATTGTCTGACGGCTCCGTCGGATTGTCATCGGTACTTTCGCTACACGTTTGTTTACTGCACTGTGAGGAGTTGGTGGTGGAAGTGGTGTACACGCGAGTCAATCATTTCCGGTTTAGCCGCCATATTTATGGAAACGTTTCCATAATTAAGATGACAGATTTTAGCGGTGATTTTCTCGAAAACCCCTCGACAAATTTTTGCCATTTTTCGTGGAAGTGTCTGAATAGTAGAAATGAACAAATCCATGTTAAATAATTGCAGGAAAACCTTCTAGTTTAAAAGTGGAAAATATGCCGGAGTGCACCTTTAAGTCCTAAATTAACACATCTCAGAGGCTTCTTTTTATAATTTTTTTTAATGTTTAAATTTAAAATAAATTCATTTCAGAGGCTTAATGTAGACTAATGTCCTACCAGTGTTGTGTAGTTTATCGCAGTGGTAAGAGCATTTGGATTTCAATCAGAGATCTGGGAAATTAATTTTATTAGGGTCTCATTGACAGTTGAAAGCTGTTCCACATACCTATCATTAGCAGTCCCTCATTACAGAGTGCCTAAAAAATCTGCAATTACGGTTAATATACACCTCGTCAAAAGTATCGCACCACCCATATGAAAGTTGAGCATAAGTGTGACATTCAAATTATTTTCTGCCATAGGGAAAAGTTTATCCTAGTGTAAGGCAGTTACACCAGATGTTCAATGGTCATACATTACATATATCTATAATATTATTTTAAGTTAAGTGTCAAAAACCTACATGAAACCTATTCTGACTGTCTGAAGGGCTCTGGTATGAATTAATAGAATTTTCATCCAAGTTGGGGTCTCTCCCGCCTAAAAGCCCACCCCCATGTTTTCAAGATGTTTGTTTGCCTGGACCTTTGGTATTATACCCGAGAGAATACAGTAATGTGTCTTGTAACAATGCAAACAGTTATACTTATTTCATCTTATCTTATTCTGATCTGAGTGAACTTTAGTTTGCTACAATCGTCAAGTAGTGTTCAAATTCAATCTGGTGTTGTCAAATGTTTTGACTGATTCACTGAACGCTCCCATTAGGCTATTTAAGCAGTTTAATGTGCTTTCCTTCAGACCATGTGTATGAGGCTGAAGATCCAGTTTTACTTTGTGATAAAATGTTGGTGTTCGTTATTTATGAAGAGGTGTATATTAATCCATTCGCAAATTCATAGTGATTGTATTTCAAAGTCTTCTAAAGCAAGTATCGGTAATCACTCATTATCAGGGAAATGTTTAGTGCTATTATTTTGGCCTTATATAACAAGTAACTGAATAATCTGCTTTGTTACAGTTTGAGTACCTTGGGATGTTGTACCAGATTATTGTGACCGCAGTGTTTATAGCCTACAGCATCATAGAGATTGTGAGGTTATACCTCGGATATGTGGGGAACCTCATGGAGAGGGTGAGTTGTCTTCCTTTGTTATTTGAGGAGTTGTTGGTGATTGTTGGCATACAAAAGGATTCCTTTAAAATTTGACAAAACTAAAGCCACAAACTACCCAATAAATTTGACATAAAATTCGTTTTAATGTTGTTTTTTTAATGACTGCCTGTCAATTAGCGCAACATTAGTTTATTTTAGACGGTGCCTGTGGCAAGGTGTTTTTGATTTTTAGCTCATCTGGCCTGAAAGCCCGATGGGCTTATGGCATGGCATGGTGTCTGGCATCCATCCGTCCGTCCGTCTGTCTGTGTGTAAACTTTTCGCATTTTCGTCTTCTTCTCCAGAACCACTTGGTCCAGGGCGCTGAAATTTTTTGTACAGACTCTTTGGCCAATGGGGATTCTAAATTGTAAAATTGGTGACCCTGTGACCCCAAAGGGTCACAGGGGTCATGACTTTAAAAACCTATTTTCATATTCTCCAGTTACAAAAGGTCTAGAGAGCTGAAAAGTTGTGTGCACACTCCTTGGCCAATTGGGATTCTAAATTGTAAATTTCGTGATCCTGCAACCCCAAATATAGGTCACAGAGGTTATGACCTGAAAAGCTATTTTCATCTTGAGATTTTATGTGCTCTTCAAAGGGAGGTAATTTATAGGAAATAACAGTGATTAATTAAATCTTCAAGTGTGTCTTTATTTGTAGGAGATTTTATCTCTGGCCTCAAAGATAGGTCAGAGGGGTAAGGACCGTAAGACCTATTACATCTTCTCCATTTAAATTGCTTTCTATTTGTTGTACCTCTCCCTAGAAGTTGACATTTTGAATTGCTTAATGTATATAAAGCCTGATGAGCTACAGAGCTAGTGGCTCTATTTTGTTGGGGTTATGATTAAATTGTGTTACATTTACTCCATAAAGTCTATACAGATAATTTGATGTTGGAATAACCAAGAGGTAGACAAATTCAAAGAGAATACCTACTTACATGCTAAGAAACCTTTTCTGTTTCAGGTGCCCGAGCTGGCTGGGTTTTGGCTTCTCACAGTGCTTCTTCAACTGCCGCTAATTATTCTCATGAACTTTAACGAAGACGCAAAACTAGTGCCAATGGAGCGTGCGATGAATATCATTAAAGGCCTGTTTATTCTTTTCGAGGTCATCGTCGGTTACTTCGCAATTAGGATAATGGTGAACTATCAGGTGACAAAATTTCACCTGCAGCAGTTTGCCGACTTGGAGCAAATTGAAGATCCATATTATCAGGATAAGAGGGACGGTTATGTCATGTGAACCATGTTCAGCGACCTGCAGACTTGTGTTCCTCACCAGGGCTATTGAAGTTGAACTGAACTCTGATTGGCTGAACACCTCAAAATCATGGCTTCTGATTCGTTCATTGAAGTTTGAGTTAGTTAAGTAAAGAATCATGTCAGTAAAGAGAGATGTTAGTTATGTGAAAGATGGTTTTTCTAGATCCGATTGTTTTTAGGCTGCAGATTCTAGACTTGTAGCAAGATCCATATTATTGCTTTGAGAACATCCTGGATCATGTCAGTAAAGAGAGATGTTCAAGTTACAGTGAGACCTTGTTTAACCGGACCCTGTATATCATGAAACCCGGCCATCCTCACAGTAGTATTTCAAATGTTCTCTATGCATTCATGATGATTCACTTAACCGCACATCTTGCTTTACGGACGATTTTCAACTGTAACCAAATCATGCGGATGAACGGGGTCTGACTGTTTATGCAAGATAAATTTTCTAGATTGTATTTATTATATTTGCAAATTTGTACCAAGATCCATAATAGCGCATCCAGCTCCGTCCAGGTATCGGTATCCGCAAGTCTCCTTCATCCTATGATTGACTAAGCATCTTTTGCCTTGTATCGCTGGAGGTTGGTTACTCATCGTTATGTAAATCATGTATGTCATTTTTTTGTCAGACAATGAAATGTAGTGATTTGAAATTTGATGGTCACTCGTTGGTCTTCTCTATGATAATAACTTTACAACTATAATCTTGTGGAAATGTGTTATCAAACTCTTAACATTATAATGCAAAGAACTTAAATTCAGCATCTATCAATCATGAAATGGATTGGTCCAATTTGTATGAGTTCTTCAACTTCTTGTTTACTATATAAGTTTACTATAGATCATTTTATAATTGTGGAATTAGATAATAAGAAGTGGAAAGGTTGTTTTTAATTATAATTGTATTATTGACATTTTCTTGATTCAATATTTCATCATCACTATTTCATGTGTGAATAGAGATCACAATATTATATTTTTGTATTATTTATTTGTTATCTGTGATATTAAACTTATCTTTTGAATAAAAAATTGTTTTGTTGATAATGTGATTAAAGCATAGTTATGTCTGGTTGATATTTTGCTATCCTTAACTTTTTAACTGCTAATCCTAGAATATTCAGCCAATTGCCGATATCAGATAATATACTTGCTTCCTTGGCCGGAAATGCCTTGCAGGTTGAGATAAACCATTTCAGCCATGGGCTTATAGGTGAGGTGAGTTGGGGTTTAACGCCGCTTTCAAGAGTATTTCACTTATATCGCGGCTGCTTGTATTATTGCAGGAAGAAAGCCTGCAACACCATGTGGCTATGAATTGCCGTGAAACCTGAGAGCATCAGCTGGAATTAGCCAACCATGGGTGGTACTACGCTGAAATTCAGTGTAGCATTGCACCCAAACCTTACTGCGTGTAGAACTGTTCTCCAGTTCTCTACTGCAGACAAAATTGCCGTGCCCCTGGCGGGAGTCGAATCCCGGACCACTTGATCTGAAGCCGAACGCGCTACCCACTGCACTATCCCGCCCCTCCATGAGTTTATAACTTATAAGATTACCAATGAGACTATCATGACTTGAAACACAAATGAAATAAAATAGATCACATGGTCATCTCAATATCACAATTTCTTCATTGATTTTGCACCAGTTGATTTCAACTGGTGTAAGCATTTCAAATTATGATACAAAGCAGTACAAAATTTTAAGAAATTTATTGCATATATTATTACAACAACATGTGGAATGGGGATTAAGAAAGACTGCCCCCTAATCCCCTTTTAACCATATCTCGACATCACTCATAAGATATGTATTGCTTATATATTTACAAGTGAGTTGAGATGTTTTAATTTTAAGAAGAGATGGAGTGAGAAATGTCAGATATCTGATTGTTTCAAGTGAGATGAGGTCAATGCAGGGAGAAAGCCAGCAATGCCATGATGGTTATGCATTGCTCTGAAACCTGGGAACATTGACTGGAAGTAGTAAACCATGGATGGTCCTGCACTGAAATTCTGTGTAGCATTCCACATAAACCTTGCTAGTTACTACACATGGAACAGTTCTCTACGGCAGACAAGTTGCCGAGCCCCAAGCAGCATTTGAAATCTGGACCTCTTGATCCGAAGCCGTACGCGCTAACAGCTGTGCTATCCCGCATGTGACAACATGAGTACATTTGTGACAACACCACTGTAACATTTAAGGGACTAAGTTTCTCGTCACTCCCCCCTCCTAATGATTTAGGGCCTACAGCATGTGCATGAGGGCATTTTGAAAGATTATGATATCTCAATGACAACCGACGGCCAGACTTAGCTACATTTTCATTGGCTGTAAAACCCAAATGCATGACAGTTTCTTTAGATAGAAGGTCATGTTCAACATTTTCATAAGCTTGTCATGATTTGTGACGGACATATTTCTGGAAGAAGCTGGGCAGACATCACAAATCCTGCTCATAGTCTCTCCGTGTTGCGTCAATCAACATAGGTGAGATGTTTCTCTTGAAGCCGGACGCCACTTCACACATTCTGTTCACTTTGTCCGCCAGACAGGTTACTTCTTTCTGGGTCTGTAACAAATAATTTGAGTTCTTTACCCTTTCAATAAGAATTTAAGAAGAACCTTCAAGAGAGATAGCTTATCCCCCGGCCCCACGTAAGTTGAATAATCAATTTTAGTAGTATATAATTAAAACTTTAAGGTGTTTTTGCTCGTAAAAACAGATTTCTTCTCCTTCCCCCAATTAAATTCTAAGACAAATGCCCAAAATGTTGCCATGGAAACAGAACAAGCAGTTGTCACCAAGGTGACATGATCTCCCAACGCAAATTAATACTTCCAAATTTAAAAATAATGTTAAGATCAGGAAAATAGACTGAGCCCTGAATCTTCCCTTGAAGAACCATTAGTGCAAGATACTGATGAAAGTCCAATGAACAATTCTGCTGTGACCTTGAGAATAATGTCAAGGTCACCAAAATCTTAACAGGCCTTTTGTCTTCCCCAGGAGAAACTATGTGTAAGATACGAAGAGAATCCAGTGAACGGTTCATGGGATATCCCGCTGACATGGGTAAAATGCTCTTTCACATGCTGAAAATTTCAAAGTTCCACTGTGACATTGAGAATTATGTCAAGGTCACCAAAATATAATCAGCTGTATCCCTAAGAGAAGCTATGTGTAAGATATGAAGATAATCCAGGGAACGGTTCTCAAGATATCCCGATTATAAGGGTAAAATGACGTCTCTTTTTTACCTTGAAATGAAGGTCAAGGTCACAAAACTCTGAAGGAACATTACTCTCCCTATGATGAACCCATATAAAAAATTAAAAGGATTCAGTGAATAGTATTTGAGTTATTCCATTTCGCACGGACATAAGGACTGACGCAGCCGAATACTATTTCACACGCTTCACGCAGCGGGGGATAATAATGTTAAATAATGACATACCTCAACTTCTCCAAAGATGATCTGCACATCATAAGATTCCGCCAATTTTGTGATATTATCCATTTCAATGATTCTTTTGTTTGGATATTCAACTGAAAAAAAGAGAGAAGAAAATGGTAATATTAGAAAACATACCTAACAATGAAACAATGTCAAACAATTTTGGAAAACTTTTACCAATAATATTTCGAACCTGAAATCTGTTCTATCATGAATCTGTAATTGTTCGTCAATGATTGTTTCGGTGTGCAAGATTGAGAACATCCTGACCTTCCAAATTTCAAAGAAAATATTACATTAACCATGAGTGAAATCCTTCATTTAAAGGGGCTGTAGCACATAAAATATAAGAGATATTTGGTTTTGACAAAAAATAACCAAAGGCTTATTTCTTTTCATGTTAAGAGAAAACAAAACAAACTGAAGTTATGTTGAATGGTCATGAAAAGAACCTTACCTCCTGTGACAATGAGACAAGATTTCCCCAGGAAGAAGCGGACGTCAACGTTTCTCAGACACTTCTCGACAACTTTCAAGCTGAAGATATATATAAGAATTGGTATCTAAAAGTATTTTTAAAAATGGTGTTTGGTATAGAAAGGTTGCACCTGGTGAAATCTGATCATTTACACATGTTGTATGAACAACAATTATGACAATACATGCCTCTTAGACAGTGAAGAAACATGATATTGTTAAAGGTGGCATTGAGTTTCATAAAATTTGATTTTTCCTTTAATACGTGCCATCATACAATATGTGCTGATATCAGTTCAAATTATTTCACTCAACTTGCAATTCATCCCTAATCACCAAATATATAATAATTACTAGTTTCCAATTAAATTGAGCAACATCATTATACTTGTGCAGAAACCGAAACTACATGCTCCATTTACATGCACAGTAATTATTAATAGACCTATTAAACATTATCTACTTTAAATTTTCTTTTTAGTCTGTTGTAAGTAAGTTTCCAAAATTACGTTTGAGTAATTGACGCGCAACATGCAATGCATTGTCCGTTTTTTTATCAGAAATTGTTACTTTTACCTTTATATCGCCTGTATACTGAGTCGACTAAGATCAAAATGGCGATTTTCAGCAACAGTCATTACCCTACGATAAATAAGACGATTTATAACGTTTATCATATGTGACCCAAAACATGGTGAGGTGAGGTGAGTTTGGGTTTAACACTGCTTACAAGAGTATTTCACTTATATCGCGGCTGCTAGTATTACTTGGCAGACACAGTTGCCGTGCCCCTTGCGGGATTCGAACCCCGGACCTCTTGATCCGAAGCCGAACGCGCTAACCACTGCGCTATCCCGCCCCCTGACCCAAAACAACACAATGGATGTACGTTTAAATACGGAATCATACATCATACTATCTGCAGTGTGCTGCTACACTAAGACAGAAAATTTAAGGAAATGCAGCAATGCTTATATGAGAACCAGCGATTGAAACTGGCACGAGTTATTCCTTGCAGACGGAAGAGGAGTTCACCAACCAAAATTAGGCAGTTATCATCACCTTGTTTCATTGGTGACATTCAGAACAAAGGCGATGAAATCAACTCTTGGTCGTGATGATTCATTTTCTGATGGTAGAGGCAAGGAGGATGCTGTTCGCCTGAAGGAAATAATTTAAGGAAATATTTATTGTTGATTTTACACAGTTTTAAACACAGATTGCTCAAACTACAAATTGTATCTTCATGATTTGATTTTTATTCCCAATACCTGGTAAATACAATCTAAGGTAACATATTCGAAGTCTGAGGTTTTAGGTTTGAATTTGACCAATGTGAATGTGAACAATCAACTTTAAAGGGGCAGTTGCACGTTTTTTCGCTCAAAAATGTTGATGAAATGTATTTGAAAATAATGTCATTAATAGTAAAACACCCTTCTCTCTTTGGAAAATTAAGTTAAACAATGAGTCTACATGGTTCTGTAAAGTCATGGGAATTGTTTTTGTCATTCGAAATAATAAAATGTTTTCACAATAAAATGGCCGCCATGCAATTTTTGCTTTATAAGCAACACCATTATTACCACTATAGATAATTGGTTTGTGTAATAAGATGTTTTACCCTCTAAAGTAAATATAAATGACTTAAACTATCTTTATAAATGGGAAATTTGAAAAAATAAAAATTTAAAAAAACGTGCTACTGCCCCTTTAAGTTTCTTTTTTCATTATCTTACTTTCCGATTTGTTTGACATGCAGACATCGTTCAAAATATTGTTCTCTACTGGCAATCAGGGCTTGTGGTTTGAAAAAGTAAAAAAACTTTGACAGGCCCTGCAGTTTATTGACGCTTGGTTTATCGTAAATCACAGAAGACAAGAAGGCTTGCTGGCCAGTTTTGCAACAGCCCACTCTGAAAAGAACCTGTAGGGGTGACTTTTGACCAACAAGGACTAGTGCTATAGTGAGAGTCTATCAGGGGCGGATACAGCTTTTTTGGAAAGAGGGGGTGCACTTTTCCAGACCTCGGTCCTTGAAACAAAGGTATTTGGAATATAAAGTGTAAATGTAACATCTCTGTGGCAAAAAGGAGGGGGGGGGGGGGGTGCACTATTGTTTTGAGGATGGTTTCAATGGTCATTTTTTAAAATCTCACATGAAAATTGCACCCCTCCTGGCTATTGTCTATTGTGACGAACTATTGCGGTAGTGATCGTCTACTGCAACAGCATATTGTGATATTAATTGCGATAGTTTATTAATAGCCAAAATAGAACAAATTCTAGAATAAACAATGTTTTATTGTCTACTTTGAAAATACTTTTTCACAATGGTTGTACAGGACCTGGCCAAAAGTGAGTCATCAAAGCTGAAATCCCATAGACTCAACCATTGGAAGAATAATTTTCATAAATAGAGAAGAAGTCCTTTTAACTTTTACTTATTGTACACAGCAAGGAAATCATCTATGCTATACAGACATAATTAACTTTTATCTTTCCGTCAATTAGTCTTAGAATGACAACTGATTAAGCGACACATGTACAGCTTGTTTTACCGCTGCTCCATAGACCGCCATGTTAAACATGATAAGTATGCCATTATTTTCTGACTTTTTTTGTTTCAATAGCTGCAGTTTTCTTTATTGTCATATTAATGGAAATTATGGATATGCAGCTGAGATGATTTCTCAACTTGTAGATCTATACCTTTTGTAAGCAATTCAGCCAACAATTAATTAATGTAAATTATTTTTTCAACGGTTAATTAACATGAAAGTCTATGGGAATTTCAGTTTTGATGACACACTTTTGGCCAGGTACTGTATCTTTAAATACTTACACATGAAGAGAGAAAGTCGTCTTCAGGCTAAGCATTGCCAGCCCAAGTTCATGTTTGCCAGTTCCTTCAGCACCGATAATCTGGCAGTGTGAAAATAGAAGTTAACTGTTGTTAATGCTGACACCTGAAAAGCTTATATATAAAGTGTCAATAATATAATATTTCAGTGTCACAGATCAGACTAACAGTGTTCCATCTAGTATGCGCGAAATTACATGATTAGCGCTGAAAATGATCAAATAGCCCCTTAATCTTATGTGGGATTGTTGAGCATTTATTTTATCCTATCCTTTGAAAGAAGTAAAGCTGTGATCTTCTATACTTTTAACCCCACAGTCTTTACTGTGCGGACTACCACTTGATAAATACACTTCGAATGTTGGGTCTAGATTTGACACTGGACTAACTGATAAAGTTAAAAGTGCTGTACAGTACAGTAGTCACATGAACCCCAGACCCATTTCAATTTGCTTATAGAGCTCGGCGTGGAGTAGATGATGCAACAACAACATCTATAAGCACTTGGAAAATTATAGTTCTTATGTCAGAATAATGTTTGTTGATTTTTCATCTGCCTTCAATACCATTCAATCTCATCTGTTAATTGATAAAATTTCTCATATGAATGTGAACTCAAATATCATTAAATGGATAAATTCCTTCCTTGTTAACAGACAGCAATTTGTACAAGTTAATAGTGTTAAATCTTCATCTGTAAGTACTTCTACTGGCGCCCCACAGGGTTGTGTTGTTTCACCAATTTTGTTTATCTTGTACACAAATGACTGTTCTTCAAATGTCATAACGTTTAACTTTTTAAGTTGGTACGGAAACCTGTCTGTTAAAAAAAAAAACAAATTGGCAAAAATCATTAATACAGCTTCTAAAATCATTGGGCTTCCTATTGAAACTATCGGCAGTTGTTATGAGCAGCAGTTATCAAAAAAAGCAAACAAAATTTTAGGTGATTCTACGCATCATCTTTTTTCGGAATATTCAATACTACCTTCTGGACGTAGACTGCGAATGCCGACTTTTAGAACAAACAGGTTTCGCCAATCATTCATACCTTGCAGCATTAGAGAAATAAATTCTGATAAGTGCAATGTTGCACGATAAACACTTTCATGTACAGTGCGTAAGGGTATTCCGGATCATGGGTATTCCGGATCACTTGGACGTCTATTTAAATCTAGGGAGTGCAAACCTTGGTGGATTTCTTCACTCTATGTCTTATTTTAAATCTGTGTCAATGTTCTTCAAGATGACATAATTTGTTTTACTTCTTGGTAGCAGGAGTTTACTTGCACGCCCTGTAACGAGCATACCTATCATTGCGATAAGCTGTCGCTTGCGCATCAGAAATAGGTCACTCATTGAGGACATCCTATTTTAAGAAACAATAAAATCAACTTGCTAAATTTTAATATTTCTTTGCTTTCTTTAACACGTCACCTGTAAATTACAATGCAAATGATTTTTAAAACTGCCATATATTTTAAGAAATAAACAATTGATCGGACACCATAATTCGGGTAGTTCCGGATCACCATAATTTAGGGACCGTTATTATAACTTCGAACGGCCGAAAGAAATTAATAACTGTTGAATTGACGAAATATATTAACAATATGTATAATTTTTAAATATCTACAAATAATAATGTCTTTCTGGTCCGAGAACGCCATTTAGGTCTACACAGCAGTAAATGTTAAAGGTGTTTACAAGAAAAATACTGTTTTGAATTGCAATGCTTGTTATTCATAATATATTCATCATAATTAATTTTTCTCACACATATGTGTAATTAAACTAGTGTATTTATTTGACAATTCCCTCTTTTTGTCCTAACAGGCATAATAGTCGGGCGCGACCTCATGTTGTCACGTGATCCGGATTACCCTGAAATGATCCGGAACTACCGTAACGGCGGAGGGTTTTATTTGTCAGTTTTCACTATTAAATCCTGATCGCCTGGGTCTCTTATTTTGATATGAGTTAGATGAAAGATAGCTTATACCGAAATTGTCTTTTGATTTTCTTAAAGTGTCTTTGCGTACGCGCATGCAGTCGGTCTTTCCTTCGTGGTCCGGAATACCCCGACGTACTGTATAGCATGTTCTAGTCTCTGTAAACTGTGTTAATATGTATTGTTTTGAATGATATTTGTATGTTTTGTATGCTGGAGAATTGTAATTATACACAACAAATTTCCCAATTGGGACAATAAATATTATCTTATCTTATACTCAGTCGATAAATTTGTAAAAATTTATTACAAATTAATTATTATGATGACAGTGCCAGCATTAATTGGATACACTGGTTAATTATCCATGTTCATAGTATGACATTACGATGATCATATCATAGCTATAGATAATCGTTAGATTCTTTATAAGACAAGTTAACATACATTTACTTTTGATCGAAATCCGGACAATAACAAGAGTCAAGAATGATCGTTTCAAATGTAGAGTCTCACCAACACTGTGCATTCTTGTCGATTCGGCAGTTTGCTGAGCGGAGATAATACTCCTGAATCCGACATGTCGAAAGAAGATCTATTTGCTACATCATTTATGAAATTAAAAGTTTGAAAACAAATCAAGTTTCCCGCATAAACAATCACATTCGGAAATATTCAAGCTACAAACATTCCCTAAGCCTTTCCAAATGAAATACGCTAACACAGTTACCTCCCTTCTATTAAAAAGATCATACGCATTTTTGAAGCGTTAATAAAATGTTTACCAAATTATCCTTCGATGTTCGTGTATTTAGTTGATGCATTTTTATGACGAATACATGTAGAATGATGTAAGAAAACGATTTGAATTAAAATTATGAAATTTTTGTATTTACAATCACTTTTATGCAATGACTTATACGTAGCCTACTATGACCGGTTTGAATAGAAATGACTATAAGTAATAATCAGGGATTATGTATTTATCTCATTAAAGAGTCACTGGTCGCTAAATCTTGTAATTAATCCTATCATCGTTCAGGGAAAACGGTTTCATATATAAACTCATCGGGCATATAGGCCAGAGGAACCGATATCGTAAGTAAAATGTAGGTAAAACGTAGATAAAAAAAAGTACACCCTATGTAAAATAGAATATTTAATATAGGGTGTAGGCTTTTACACTTACGTTTTACATACATTTTCATTACGATATCGGTTCCTTTGGTATGTATGTTTTGAATTAAATAATTTTATCACATATACATAATGTACAAATTCCAAACGCAAGGCATAACTTTTGCCAGTTTGCATTACTGGCCGATTTAAGCCTTGCGGTATTTCCCTCGCTTTGTTGTGCCTAGATAGTGAATCGCTGCACCAGAAATGCATAGTGGGCCTGGATTTCTAAGCACAGATTTCTAAGGAAATATTGCAAGGCCTAAATCAGCCAGTAATGGAGAATGGTAAGAGTTATGCCTTGCATTGGGAAGTTGAATCTTTGCAGGAATTGTTATACTTGGAGAACCGATTTCATTCAGATTTAGTGTTAAATCATGTAATCATGTGTAATCATGTTCTGCAAGGACAATTTTGAAGATTTTGAGATTTTTCATGACTAGGGATTGTGTATTATATTTATAGGCCTACCGCAAGGCCTTAATCAGCCAGTAATGGAGACTGACAAGAGTTATGCCCTGCATTGGGAAGTTGACCATACTCGATAATCCAGCGCTATTGTTCCGATAAATCTACACACAAGCGCTGGAAAACAGTAAGGGTATTTATCCCTAACCTAGTTACCTCCTCTTGGGTCCCTGTTATCCAATCAGAAACGAAACGCAGACACTATCTGCGTAAACAACTCGACCAATCAAAACGCATCACTACCGTTGTTAATAGAAACAAACATAGCGGCGGCCCACCCACTTGATTACGATAAAGTTTGTAACACATTCAGCGTAGAAAACCTGACAGAAACTCAAAAGAAAGTTTCAAGAAGTCTGTACGAGAAGAAGGGTGTATTCATGTCCATCAAAACGGGTGGAGGTAAATGATTAAAATCCCTGTACTGCGAAAGCCAAGATCCTGACACGAGAGTGCTTGTTATTTCACCCTTGATTTCAAGTGATCTCATTGGTTGTTAGAAAGCAAGCGTTTCGCTGAGTCATTGCGAAGGGAGGTAACTAGGTTAAGAATAAATACCCTTACTGTTTATTATCGAGGATGGGAAGTTGACATATGTAATGTATATTCGACCCATTTTAGAATATGATTCTGAGGTGTGGGATAACTGTTCTGATGTTTTGTATGACAAACTTGAAAAGGTCCAACTTGAAGTTGCAAGAATTGTAATTGGTTTGTCAAAGGTTGCTTCAAGAGACAGCTTATACAAAGAAACTGGTTAGTTGCCTTTAAAAATTAGACGTGAAAATAATAATCTTTGTACTTTTTACAAAATTATTAATATGCAAGCTCCAGATTATCTGATTAATCTGCTTCCTCCAGTCACTGAAACTATTTCTCAGTACAACTTGTCGGGAGCAAATCAATGTTTTTTTTTCTACAATATCGGACTGCAGTCCTTCAAAAGTTTTTATCTACGACTGGGCTTATCTGTGTATTACTTTTCCCTCGACAATAAGATGTTCAAATTCATTATCATTTAAAGCAAAATTATCTGAAAACTTGTGTAAAATCTCAAAATAGTTTCTATTCGGCGATAGGAAGATCAACATTATACAAAGTAAGTTAAGAGATTATTGTCGTTCCCTCAACGCTGATCTGTATCGTGTCAATTTATCTGAAAGTAAATCTTAAATTTGTGGTGCTTTAGTTAAATATGTCTATCATTTCTTCTTGAGATGTCCAAGATATGCTAATATCCGTTTAGAATTAAAGCAAAGATTTAACAAATTTAAAGCAGAATTTGATCTAAATACAATCCTGTATGGCAATCCAAATCTTCCACAACCAGTCAATGAAAAAATAATAAATTCATTGGAAAGAGTCAGCGGTTCAATTAATACATATTACAAATGGATGTTTTAACCAGATTCATAATGTATATTATTTCTAATTCTGTGTTGCCTTAATAATATATATTTCATGTTTACCCACTCAAACTATGTCTTATTAACTTGTAGATTTTAAAATTATCTTCTGCATGACATTGTGTTATGTATTTTAGCCTTGTCATTATTTGTCGATTATGTGGATAGGATAGGGATTCTATACATCCATTTCTTAAATTACTAAAATATGTTTTCAATCAATGCTATAGGCCTAACGTGTTTTTGCAAGATGAGTTTAACTCTTTTAGAGTTTTCAAAAGGTATATAAATACAACATATTTCCTCGAAGTAAATGTTGGATTGGATCTAGTGTTCTTTCAATCACTTTAGTGTTTCTATTATATCGATGTAGAGTAGGCTACCGTACATCTTCAACTCGTTCCAGTGCGTTGACAACTTCAGTAGCTTTATGTACTGGGAAAACATATCTTTGAAGGGCATTTAGAAGTGGTATACATAAGAACAGGAAGATTTTCTGGATAACATATGTTCACATTTAAGAAGTTGTTATCCAGAAAATCTTCCTGTTCTTGGGAAAACATAATAAGGGATATTTTGAAATTTTGGTTTTATAAAAACTGGTGTATATGTGTATAGGCCAGAGTGTCGCCAAAATCCATAAGAACAATTATGTGCATCACTTCAACAAATATTCTATTCCGTCATTTTAAAGACCGTGAGTCTGTCTAACAACAATCTAGTCAAAACTAGATATAGAAACGTACGTATAACATTACATCTAGTTTGAACTAGATTGGTACAGGGACTTTCTGATATGATAGATTATATTGATAGAGTCCCTGATTGGTGGAAATTTTACCGGAAGGACTGGGAGTCCCATTTGTGAACGATTTAATAACGTTATGGTGGACAATTTAAAGACTCTGTAGCACATCTTTTGCATATTATCGTTTCTCAAATTTGTCATTTATTAATAAAAAAATTACAATATACATTTACTGTTACGTTAGAGGGTGAAACATCTCATTACATGACCCGATAAGCGGTATCCTTAGAAAATGGTTATCCGTATTGGTAGAAAATGGTGCGAAGTATAAAACTCGTGTGCAACTCGTCAGTGTGAGAAGTAGATTTGTAGGTCTCATGTTATTTAGAGAGTTCAGACAATGTACTGTTAGACCGGAGTGAAGTTTTCCTCACCCGCAGCGCCGATGAATGGCTTCATTTTTTTGTTTAAATGTGCGATTGTCTTCATCAAGTTGTGAAATATAAAGTCATACAAATATTAACTTCATTAATATCCTTCAAATAATGCTTATAACAGAGATCTGCAACATGAAAATCTTTTTATTGCACGCCACACTCTCCAGCATACACGATTCTGTTCAGATCTTGGGTGATATGTGTTTTATGGCGCCGGATATGCACGCAATATTATAATATATGTATATGTATGTTGGACTATATGAAGGTAGAAGTTTCATCTTCATAAATGCCCTTATCATTCGGGGCACATCGTTATCATTGTTCTGCGCATACAATTTAATTTTGTATGTACTTCCTTCTGTTCCCCTCGTAGCGCAGATTCACAATGGACACAATCTAAAGTACACACTCGTGAAACGTAATACAGTCAGTGTCAATATATGTGTCTCTGGTCACAACACAGAGAGGCAATGGTCAATCACTGGGCTGTCCAGCCTCCGTCCATGGTCAGAGAGGACCCGGTCATCTGGTCAGCTGCGGAGGAACACAGGAACGCTGTCATCTCCCCAATCTGGCGAAACAAATATGACCAAGAATTGTGTGAGGTGCTGATTCAAAAATGGTACAGACTATGATTAAGATAAACAGGACATTTTCGACATTTCGCATTCTAAGTTAAAGTGACATTAAGTATTTTTCTGATTCATACTATTTTATGTGCCTTTCATACAGAAATATCACAAATAATTTCACTTGACTTGCACATTAATACCCTAAATATATGACTATTACAATGTACTTGTTTCCGTCCAATGTATATGGACAGTAGTTATATGACATATTAAACATTACCAACCCACACCTGTCTTTTTGTCTGTTATAAGTAAATTTAAAAAATCACGTTTGACCAATTGACGCGCGTCATTGTCCGGTTTTCAATCATGAAACGTGACTTTCACCTTTATATTGTAACTATACTAAATGAACTAGCATTAAATTGAAAATTTTCAGTAAAAGTCAGTACTTCTTGATAAATTAACACCATTTATGACGTTTGACATTATGTAACTCCAAAACATATGCAATGGTTCTTTAAATAAACTTCGTGACAATTGTTAAGTTTAAATAGCATTTACCAAAGCTGGATCCACACTGTCAAGTATATTTCCTACTTTATGTATATGTCTCCAATCGTACTTACATGTTCTAATTTCACAGGTTGTCTTGATGCATGCACCCCCACTATCTGTGCCTGAAAATGATATTTATTATAAATAATATTTAAATTCAGGACAATATCGTTTAAGCATTCCTGGTTTCACTGATTACATTAGTATTTTACATCATATACAAATAATTGACTTTTAAATACTCTTAAATAAATACAGGAGTAAACACAGTTTCAAGTATATAAGACTTTTAATTCATATGATATTTCATTTCATTCTATTTACACATCAGTAAACATCTTATTTCCATTGAAATAATAATTATAAACAAGATTGGCTAACAGATAGTGCTTTGACTTTCACCAAATGTGCAACTGCGCATGCTCAGGGTCGTATTTGTCTCGTAGTTGACTCCTGTATTGACCCAGTTTTGCCGACTGATATGGTATTGGCAGTAAAAGCTAAAACATGATACACGATTGATGGTTAGTTAATAAGACGCAACATTCTCTACCTTTGCTTCTTCAAGCGTAATCCCCTGGTCTCGAGATCTATCCTCAACCTGCTTCGTGAATACTGAAAATTAAAAAAAAAGATCAATCCAGACAACAAATATCAGACATTGGATTACATTAATTACGAAATAGTTTACATGTATTTTCAAATAAAATGCGAACAAACTATCTAACTCAGAATACAAAACTTTCTACCTCAATGGCCTAAGAGTAATTGAAGGGTCCAAATGACGGGGGCTCCATAATGATGTTTAAATGCTACTGAAGTAATAAGAAACTGATCATACAAAGTGATCAAAATAGCAGAGATGATTTTCTATAACATGACATATCATATCTGACATCAGAAAATTTGGTTGCAGGACAGAAATGTATTGAAACATCGTATTTAGTGAATTTGGTTGCAGTCTCTTATAGGGATCTGCAACCAAATTTATTTACAGCAATTATTCATCATGATTATTCCTAACTTGGCAAATAAATATTTGGTTGCAGAGAAAAAAATAGTGTGTTGACAAGCATGTAGGATTAGTTTGGTTGTAGAGGTTTCAAATTTACTAAATTTGACAAAAATACGATGACATTTTCTGAATCATTTCGGCAAATTCTCTCTCGCTATGTGTATGACGTAATGAAACCAATGTATGTAACGCATCCTCCTTTTGACTCATTCCGTATCAACCATTTCTAAACAAAAAAATAAATTCATGTTTATTAATTCTGGTTGCTTTTATTCACGTTTCTAGATAGAAACTATTCATTAAAATAACTCAATGCTGTTTATTTCCAATAAAACTAATTTAGCAATCAAAGATATCTATGACAACCAATCAGAATTGTGATAAGATTTGACAACAATTCGAATTCATCTCGCGGCCACGTTGTCAGCTGGTTGTAAACAAAAACGTAAAATATAGTCGCAAGCGACGACAAGCGGATTCTGCCGTTTCAATTGTTTTAATTAAGACATCTGTCCTATGTTGTTGCGTATTTTTTCAAAACAAGATTCAAGTGTCTAGCATATCTTTAGGAGTATTGCCATCCAAAGTTTACATGTATAAATCGAACAATTGTATGACTATAGAAAATGGTTTTGATCGTGTAATTACGTAAATAGACCGCAAGTGTTTTTTTTCAGACCTATTTTCAAAAGGGAGCAATTGGTGTACTGGTTAGGTAGAATATGATTTGATAATAACCTTCGAATAAAAAGAAACGAGAAGAATAGAATTGAAATAGTTTAGAATTGCAAGGACAATGAATATTTACAGCACAGCATTTAACTGTTAGAAAGAGTAGAATACATGTTTGTGTATATGAGACAATGATGACTCAAATCCGTTACCCTTGGCTGATTTTAGAATACGCATTGAATGGTTACAGTTATTATACTGTGAGAAAGACTGGCTTAAAACAAGGGTAGTTTCATTGAAGAGTTTGTTAGTCAATTGTCACATGCGTAATGCATGAATGATGCAAGCCGGACTATTTTGGCGGAGGCAAATACCATCTCGCCTTATATGGAAGTAGCTTACTATGACAATAGTAAAATCTTGTTTATGAATGAATGAAGCGTTAATTCGTTGACTATGTTCCTTAATAATTCTCTATTATGTAAAGATAACAAATTGCATATAAATGTCTGTGTGCATTACACTCACTGTGAATCCTATAACATATTTGAAGAACCGAAACTACAGTCCGATTTACATGCACAGATCTTTCAAGCATAATCAACCTAGATTTGTCTTTTGTCTTTGGCTGATAGATTTGCGGTAATCGTGATGCAGTGTCCGGTTTTCGACCAGAACTACTTTTACATATATCGTCACTATACTGAGTCGACTGTCTTCAAATTGGTCATTTGCGGCAATATTCAGTACTTCTACGTACAATAGCACCATATATAACAGACCTGACCCCCAACAACACAATGTGAGCCAAAACTAAAGTGTGAATTTCCTGTTCACACATCAAAATGAAAGTCGAATTTGATGAACTTATATTTAAAACTCATAAGTCATATAAATTATCATGCTAATGGACCTTTTTCCATTTAGGGTGATATTGCGTCTATCTGGTGTTGTCAGTCTTGCATACTCACAGCATCGTAGAGAGGTCAAGGGGAACTAACTCTTCCACATGACGCTTCAATAAAATCCTCATCATATCCAACATGTTCACATGTTACACACAATGTTACTTGCTTTCACCAATGCTTCAGCGGCATATAAATATAAGTTGTTTCGCTTCGATGCAAATACCTTAAAAGTGGTGTAACGATTTGTTTAAGTATAGACCTTTTAAGCGAAATAATTATGATTCTCCCATTTATAATGAACCTATGCCGGGACTACAACAACTACCCGTATGATATGTACCATTCATTCAAACAGTACAGACAAATCCATTTGGCATACGAAGTCTGACTTGGAAGACATAGACCAACGTGTACATGAAGACACTACATCCTCATCCTACCTGCCATCGGGAACCACCCCCATTGACAATGTGTAGTCTACAACGCAGACAAAACATTACTACCTGATTTAACCCATGCAGTATTTCCCTCGCTTTGTTGTGCCAAGATAGTGAATCGCTGTACCAGAAATGCATAGCGGGCCTTGATTTCTAAACACAGATTTCTTAAATATATACTGTAAGGCCTAAATCATCCAGTAATGAAGACTGGCAAGAGTTATGCCTTGCATTGGGAAGTTGGATTTTGTATGTATTGCTGTAATTTAGGGGAAGATTTATGAAGACACGTACCCTAAAAACTGAGAAAGTGGATTTCCTTTGAGATTTAAATTTTTAACTTATTAGACCCAAATCTCATTAAAGAAGTCGAAAATTCAAAATCGGCAAAACGACAAACGTACCATAATATTTCAAGACATCATCTTAAATTATTGGTTGCATGTAGAGAACTATTAAAAAATACAACCAAGAAACGTAGCCAGTACGCTAATGTTGACAGTGTTGCCAGTATGAATTTTTAGATGAATAAAAGTTCAAAAACAATTCAAAACAAATTAACATACAAAACAAAATAAGTTTTGAACATTTAAGATTATATTTAAGTCAAAAAAGTTTTTCACTGCTGGATTTGAACTCTACCTGCTATATGTCGCTGGACTAGAAATACGACACTCTACCATGAGACCACGAGTCCGATTCAACTAAATACTGAAAATTAGTGATTATATTTATACATCTATAAGACACTGTTTTGTTCGGATAATATTTATCGAAATTAAGGGAATTTATGTAGCTTTTGTTGATATTTTGTCCAAGATCATTTCTTTGCTCTTTGGAGTATCATTATGCATTGATGCAACTACGTCAACATACACTGTACAGCAAACGTGTAGGTTATTTCAGCATGAGCGACAATTAACATCATTATAAATATTCAGAACCGAAACTACACGTCCCATTGACATGCACAGGCCTTTAAAACAATATATACCTACACTGACGTGTTTGTGTGTTTTAAATGGGTTTCCCATATCAAATACAATTGTCTAATAGATTTGCGTTAATCGTGGTGCAGTGTCCGGTTTTCGATCAGAACTACTTTTACATATTGGCCTATATTGTCATTATTCTGAGTCGACTATCTTCAAATTGGTAATTTTCGGCAACAGTCAGTATATCTCGATACAATAACACCATCTATAATCTTTAGCAGGACTGATCCCCCAGCAAAACAATGTATTTCAAAACGAAATTAGGAATTTCCTCTGTTTACACATCAAAATGAAATGGACTGCATTGTCTCCTAATTGCTTCCGAGTTGAAGTAAAAGTTCGTAGCTATGTCCGATGCCTCTACAATAGAAATTACTGAAAATCAAATTATGAGTGGTCTATTGTCTAGTGACGCTTCAATAAAATCTTCATCAAGTCAGTTCAAATCAAACTTATTAAAATATTCAAAATGACCATACTTTGAAAGGTGATTGTGAAACAAGTATTAGGAGTTTACTCAAAATATAACAAACTTGTTATTCTCGAATGCTTCAGCTGCATATAAATCTAAGATTCAGCGCTTAGATGCAACTGTCTTCAAAGTGGTGTTTCCACAAAGTGCATAATCAAAAAAGGTTAAAATTCAATATGGCGTCGAAACCACGTGACCTACGACTTCGCAATGGTAACATATTTTGCTTGTCTTGTTATTAAGCATCTTTTAAAACAAGTTGCGAGTCTCTAGTATGTCACTGGGATTATTTAGACCCAAATTTAACATGTCAAAATCAGACAAATTTTAAGAAAATCAAAATGGCGGCTTAACCACTTGACCTACGATTTTGTCATGATTTACTTTTTTGCTTGTATTGCTCCTGCGCACCTTTTGAAACAAGTTTCGAGTCTCTATGTGGATTTTGAAGATTTTCCCCATGTTAAAGTTTTTCTTTATTATGACCGGAAATGACTGTTCGCGAGCGATTTTATTATTGATTCATTAAGACCATAGTCCTGTCTTACTATCCTGAAAAAATCGTTCAATTCCATTAATAGGTTTTTGAATTATGGCCCTTTGAAGTTTGCGATTTTCAAAAATTGTCGGACTTTGAAAGGTCACTGTGAAAAAAGTATAAGAGGTACGCTAATGGTTTGGACTATCGTTTAATCACCAACCCTTTAGCTACACATATATGCAAGTTTGAGCTCTTAGATGCTAGTATCTTCAGAGGAGAAGATTGCCAAAGGTGCATGGGGTCGGAAAATTGTAAAATGCGTCTAAAATCAAAATGGCGGAAAAACCACGTGACTTACGAATTCGTCATGATTTACTTTTTTGCTCGCATGGTCATTGCGCATCTTTTGCAAAAAGTTTCAAGTCTCTAAGTCTATTTTGAAAAAATTTCCCATGTTAAAAATCGAAATTTGGAGTCGAACTGGACCTTTAATGGCTGAAACGATTGGCCCCAAAAGCTAAATTTAATAAGTTCACGCTAAGGGCTGTCATACTGTGAAGTTTGGTGGAATTATCTTTAGCCGTTTCTGCAGAATAGGTGTCACAAAATCGGTGCAGAGAAAAAAAAAACAAAAAAACACGCCAATAACAATAAGGATTCTGCCCCAAAGGGCAGAATCCTTAATTAATGCTTAAATTTGGACAAAATGTGTCAAAAGTGCCTATGTAGACATGCCTTATGGTAGGAAATGTTAAATTAAACAAGGTTAGTGGGTAGTTTCTATCTATAGCATTAGAAATGACAACAACATGATAATGTGACATGATCGAAAACCGGACTCGATAACGATCGCTAAGAAGTTTCCGCTAACTGTAAATATTAAAATAAAAGGCAAGGTAAGTTCCAACATTCATCAGATCATGATATTTCCTTCTATAACCAATTTGTGTCAAGTCAAGGTTGTTCTGTTTGATGAAAACATGTATTTTGATGGTTTAAAAAGTTTGGTTGCAGTTGCCTAAAGGGACTGCAACCAAATTCAGAAATGACCCGATTTCAATATGAAGTTATAATCTGCAACCAAATTCAAAGATATCATGTTATATATCATGCTATAGATAATTATTTCAGCTATCAGAAAAACTTCATCTGAGCAATTTTGAAGAGTTTGGTTGCATTTTATGGCTATTTAAGACACCCCGTCATTGGGACCCTTCAATAGCCAAACATATTAATTATGATGAACGAGCTTTGCTAACTACATATTATTTCCATATTTGTTCATATTTACTAATTAAGTAATCCTCGTTAGAAAATGATTAATTTAGTATAGCAAAAAAACGACATCAACTGTTCTTGAAATAAAAAAAACAACCTTCAAACTCACATGGTGTTTCAACATAGCCGGGACATATTGCGTTACATGTGATTCCCAAACCAGCCGTTTCTATAGCAACTGTCTGAAAAAAACATATCGTGAAATTTTAGTATGGGATCAACATTGGTCTAACCCATACTGAACTACAAACTGAAGCAGCGAGCCCACTTTGCAGCTCCGCAAACGTGTAAACCAAAATTCCCATACCTTTTAAAATTTCATGAAGACAGAGGATGGTATTTCAAAATGCAAATTAAGTGCCAAAAATAAAGCAATCTTGGAAATAATTCTGTAAATAAATGCCAAATAGGCATGCTCAATACCAACCATCAATCTTGTTAAAACTAGATTTAATGTTAATAACATTCATCTCGTTTTAACTAGATTTTACCAACTATATGGCGTAAACTGTACAATGCATTATAATAAATGATATGTTTTTAAATGCTTTGTTTTTGTTTTATTGTTAAACTTAAACACTAAGAATAAAACCAAACTTTGTTTTATTTCGACCTCATGTTGTTATCATCATTAATTGTAGTTGATAGGCCTACTGTTACTTATCAGGAACGAAATTTTTATCTTTCTATTTCCCTTTTCCTCCATAAAAGGATTTTTTTTAAATTAAAAAAAAAATTCAACAAGCTTTTTAGACCATATTGTGAAGATACGTACCTTTGTTAAACCAATGAGTCCATGTTTGGCTGACACGTAGGCCGACTTGTTGGCAGATGCAACATGGCCGTGACAAGAAGACATGTTGATTATTCTGCCCCAACCCCGTTCCTTCATGTACGGCAGAAACAGTCGGGTTAGGTGGAATGGGGCGCTCAACATGACTGCGATCATGGCATCCCATTTCTCCACTGGAAACTTCTCAATCGGACAGACATGCTGGAAACCTGTGGAAAACGAAGCTCGTATATCATGTAATTGAGACACACGTAGCTTGTCATTGCAGGTGTGTGGAGGAGATAACGAGCACACTCTCTAAGCAAAGGTTGCTGATGATTATGTAACGGATAGCTCAGATTACAAGTGATTCATTTAATATGCAGCCAAGAGACTAGGCAATTAAATTTACAGATCTTAGTCTCCATTCATCAAATATTATATTGTACAAAATTGAGCGTTCTAGCATTACTGGTTCTTGAGGTGAAAACACAACTTTGAATTACATCCCTGCCACGCCTCTCTATTTATCAAAGATCATATTCCCAAAATCTGAACTTCCTGCCACGCCCATATTTGATTGGGGAGGGGGGTCAAGTTCAAATGAACAATCTTGAATCTACACGTAATTTTAAAAAATGTTATTCTGAAAATGTCAGCTTCCTATGACGACTGTTTTCGGAAGAGACTTCGTTTAAAGTTTTCAGGGATAATGCCTGCCACGCCCATATTTGAAGGGAGTCGGGACAAAATGTACAAATTTCGATCCTCTAGGTGCAAGAAACCTCCCCGCAAAATTTCAGCTTTGGGGTGTAGCGGTTCTGTAGGAGCAGTCTAAAATGTGAAAAGTTTACAGACGACGCCTTTCAGGACTGAAGAGCTAAACTCATTTTCAAGTGATTCGAAAACCCCACACACTCATTCTCATTTTTTTTCTATAAATGTCTATCGGAACATGTTAATCTTTTATTTCAATCTTGGAAGCCATATAGAAGAAAAGACCCACCGGCGTTGTTCACCAGTATGTCCACACCCTTTGGATAAGTTGCGATGACGTCAGAGTGCAGTTTTTCTATTTCGCTCAACTTCGACAAATCATCGCTTGAGAAGTGTGTTTTGACGCCATGTTGCCTGCAACAGTGTAAGAGAATATAACATTATGACTGTAGTTTTAGTCAAATCTCGTACAATGTTCGTTCTCTCCCCATAACAAGAGAATTAGTGAGCACAGCTCACTCATGATACCCCCGCTTTTAACATTGGTCAAAGAGAAATGTTTGAAAATAGCAAAAGGGCATCAATGTTTAAACTTTTGTATTAACAGAACATTATATATAAGTATTATTAAAGCAGAGTAAGTATTACACTTGTAAGCATGTTTTAGAAGTAAAAGTCGAAAAATTTGAAAAATGGCATTAAATATGCAAATGAGGGTATGAAACATACAAATATGCAAATGAGGGTATGAAATATAAAAATGACAGATGTACATATCAGTGGTTTTGTAACATTTGAACAATCAGTGTCTGAGTTATGAGTGGAACAAAAAACTGTGAATGGCAAAGTCGAAAACGGAGAAAATTTGCATAAATTATGCAAATGAGGGTATGAAACAAACAAAAGGTAGATGAACACATCGTGATGATTATGTGTATCAAGTTACAAGACATTTGAACGATTAGTATTTGAGTTATGAGTGGAACAAAAACAGTGAATGGCAAAGTCGAAAAACGGAGAAAAATTGCATAAATTATGCAAATGAGGGTATGAAACATACAAAAGGCAGATGTACACATCATGGTGATTGTACATATCAAGTTTCGTAAAATTTGAGCAACTGGTTTCAGAATTATGAGTGGAACAAAAACCGGACGGACGGACGGACGGACGCACGGACGTGCTGACCGCTATATACCCCCGACTACTTCGTAGCGGGGGTATAAATATCCTATCATTAGGATCGAAGAACTGAGTGGAGTAACCTCTATGGTGAGAGAATGTACCATATGACGACGATAAATTAGCCAGTGATGGAAACTGGGGCGAGTAATGACATGCGGGGAAGGTAGCCTACAATCCATGGCGCCATGATTGTCCTTTCACTTAGGCCTTCTGGTTTCCGCCCGCGTCAGTTTCCAATCTACGCCTCAGGTCTTTTTTTCTGGGTTTTAACTAAAGAAAGGGGCACATAACTGGACATTGAAAATGTCACTCGCTTCAATTGAGATGAAGTGTAGGGGTGAGATTATTGACCATTTGAAAGAATAACTGTAAACACATATTTAAAGAGGCATCAATGATGTTAGTGTTTCAAATACAAAGTTATTTGTGGAAAATATACTTATAACGTCAATCGTTAGAGAAATCTTTTATCTACAACATGACATGTGATAAAATATTTTCAAATCACGACAATGTAATGAAATTGGTTTCAAAGAGAAGTAACGCGCGCTAAGGGTATCTGACGTCATATAAACAGAATTCCCTTTATTTCATAAAACGTAGTACACAGCAGCAAGCGCTTCCAAAGCGCGAAGGCTCGTCTTTAGCGCAAGTCGCCATAGTAACCCAAGGGTTGCACGTGCTGCACTAGCTGCACTAG
Source organism: Gibbula magus (assembly GCA_936450465.1). NCBI lineage: Eukaryota > Metazoa > Mollusca > Gastropoda > Trochida > Trochidae > Gibbula > Gibbula magus. The sequence goes on from OW388295.1 coordinate 14,473,824, forward strand.
CTGCACGTGCTTCTCTTGGAAGTAAGGCTACCCTTCTCACACATTACTGAATGTGACGATTGTTTTATAAACAATGAGTCTAAGCGTCCTGAGAACACACACATTATCGCCTGTTTAATGTACTTTTTATTGAGCTAAGACTCGCAAATTATGACAAATGTATTCTTATTGTAAAATTCATGCAAAATACGTCGTTGGGTAAAACATTTATTCCAATATCTGTAGAAAATACATAATTAAATGAAATGGTAAATCAATAACCGCCAAAGATTATATATTTCGATTTCTTTCATTGCTAACTAAACTTAGCGAGTAAGACCACAATGCTTTGCGCTTGAAAATAATAGACTTGATCTATATTAAGGCTGGAAAACACCTTTACTAATTAGTGCAAATCTATGAAAAATTAAGTGTATTTATTTCACGGAGATAGAATTTTGGCAATTTTCCGATATGTTCATCATTTTATACAAATATACAAATAACTGAGTAAATTTTGTTTTAATATGAATATTTTGAATTTTGAATATAATGAAATTTATCTCTTCATTCAAAAAATAGGTGTTGTAGATAAAAAAAAACTCGCGTCATCGCATCATCAAAATACATTTTTGGGCCTTATGGTCTGTTGATACAGTCTATATTTCTGAACTAACAATTTGACACAAAACTAACGTGATTGAAATATTATAAAACAAGAAGACATGGTCATCAACATCCCCCGCCAGAGCCAAGAAATTGGAAAAAGGGCAATAATTCGAAATAATTGTGCATTACTCATTTTCATTCCATCAAGGTATGTTAGCCCTCAAGCAACACACCAATTTTGGTTCTCCTATCTTAAACGGTTTCTGAGAAAAGCTGTCCCCTTTGGAGATACCATGAACAAAGTCCAAAAATACGGAACAAGGGCAATAACTCCAAAACAAATATTTGCACACTTCTCATTTTCGAACTCCATCAAGGTATTCATGCCTTCAAGCAACACATCAAATTTGGCAACCCTATCTTAAATGGTTTCTGAGAAAAGCTGTCCCCTTTGGAGATACCATGAACAAAGTCCAAAAATACGGAACAAGGGCAATAACTCCAAAACAAATAATTGCACACTTCTCATTTTCCAACTCCATCAAGGTATTCATGCCTTCAAGCAACACATCAAATTTGGTAACACTATCTTAAATGGTTTCTGAGAAAAGCTGTCCCCTTTGGAGATACCATGAACAAAGTCCAAACATATGGAACAAGGGCAATAACTCCGGGAAAAATAATTGCACGCTTCTCATTTTCGAACTCCATCAAGGTATTCATGCCCTCAAGCAGCTCATCAAATTTGGTAACCCTATCTGAAACGGTTTCTGAGAAAAGCTGTCCCCTTTATCTCGGACGGACGGACGGACGGACGCACGGACGGACGGACGCACGGACGGACGGAGCCCAAACCTATATCCCCCTTCCACTTCGTGGCGGGGGATAATAATTATTCAAAGAGCACATTTAAACAAATTTTCGATTTTTTAACCAGCATTGTAAACATTTATTATTGGTTTGTTTTAAACTATGGGTATAAAATCTATATTTAGAATTAGATGCAATGCTACTTGTCAATTAATGAAAATAGAATACTGGCTACCTCACAAACAGATGAATGGTATTTAAATTCTTACCAACCATTAGGTAGCCTATATACATCTGAAATACCATATGGATCGTAGCAACATATGAGTATTCAAAGTCTTCAAACCAAACCCATATCGACCAATTAGATATACTATATAAAAAGAAATAACACATTTGTGGATTTACAACTCATTTATTGTACTGAGATGCGACGTTCCGGTGTAGATACTAACACCGGAACGTCGCATTTCGCAATAAAGAAGTTGTACAATTCATAAACTTGTATTTCTTCCATCCTTCTTCTAAATGAAGAAGTTGTACACTCTACAGAATCAGTCCACAATTTATTAACCATCCTGAACGTAAAGCACCTTGAAAAGTCTTCTTTGAGCTTGTTAAACAAGCTCTCCTCCCCAAGGCCGTTGATATATATAGTGCAGCCGCGTTTTGCCAAACTGTGTGCGATACCAAGCCCGATACCGCTGGTGGCACCGGTTACCAAGGCAACCAACCCCTTCAGAGGGCCTGCAAAAGAGTAGATTAAGGGATAACGAACAAATGGTAATATTGGCAAAGAACTTTGTGAAGATAATAATGTTACTTATTAGAGACCCGGTGCTTATTACAATAAATACGGTACACCAAAATGTGGCAACAATTAACATATATAGTATATTAAACATCGATTACATGTATATGATTTTTATATAAAAACAAATAAATAAAAATAAAAGCATCAACGTAATGTGAAGTAAACTTAAGCCTACTCAAATACGAATGTCATGTTTTAATCGCATCAAGCCACAGGAGCTAGTATTGTTATAAAAATACTTCCTAGGTCAAAGATTTGTTCTCAGATTTACTACCCATTTATCAACTTCCCAATGCAAGGCATAACTCTTGCCAGTCTCCATTACTGGCTGATTTGGCCTTGCAGTATTTCCTTAAGAAATCTGTGCTTAGAAATCCAGGCCCGCTATGCATTTATGATGCAGCGATTCACTATCTAGGCACAACAAAGCGAGGGAAATATCGCAAGGCTTAAATCAGCCAGTTATGCAGACTGGCAAGAGTTATGCCTTGCGTTTGGAAGTTGCGTTTGGAAGGAAATGAACTGCATCTTTACATAATGTAGGTCGTTGTCAGAGAACGAATCTTAGATCTTAGCAAAACAAGCTCCTGTACATCAATCAATGCAACATCCTCGGTCAGTGCTTATAGTATTCCGAATCCTCACAATGTCCCGATAAAATATCCCAGGGGTATTACTGTACAGAGAGTTGGACCATTAAGATAAGGGTGACCGATAGTGGCGATACAAATACATGACTAAACCATACAGCTATTCTTACAATCTGGAAACAACCAATAACCATAATGGCAGTCTTTGGTAGACCACATTACTTCATATCTCTCATAAAAGTTATCAATTTGGACAATATATGAACATGGGATAAGTAAATAACAATTAGAAACAAATTATACCTACTGTCGGAGGCACTGGGTTCCATTATTGGTTTCTAACCGGGCGCTTGGATCTATGTCAATAAGATATTGAAGATAAGCCATCGTAAGATTAATGTTGTTCTGTAGTGGGGTGAGTGACACACGAGTAGGGTCCGCTTTACTGGACATACGATGTATCTCAACATACAACTGTCACAAATCTGTAGCATTAAAGGGGCTGTAGCACATTTTTCTGCAATTTTTTTTTTCTTTTCAAATTTCCAATTTATGATGATAGTTTATGTCATTTATATTAACTTTAAAGGGTAAAACATCTTATTACTCAAACCAAGTATCCTTAGTTGTAATAACAATGTTGCGTATAAAGCAAAAATTGCATGGCGGCCATTTTAATGTGAACACATTTTATTATTTCGAATTACAAAAACGATCCCATGGCTTTACCGAACCATGTACACTTATTTTTAAAGTTGATTTTCCGAAGAGAGAAGGGTGTTTTACTATTGATGACATTATTTTTCAAAACTTTTCATCGACTTATTTGAGCGAAAAAACGTGCTACTGCCCTTTTAACACAATCGTTAGTGTTGAACATAACGTCTTGTTCTTATGTCAGTATTTGTGCACACCATACGTTGTCATATCGTCAGTAGTGTACTATCATGTTTTCCCAACGTCAGTTCTATTTATTATATGACGAGCAGTGAAATACTGAGATTTATCAGTGAAATAAACTGTCTATCAAGCTACAGTGAAAATAACTTACATTTTCACTGCGAACGGTGACTGATATAATTTGACGTCATAAAGTGTTATTTTATATGTAAAATATATTTTGACTGAAGGCAATTTATGTACGCTTCTTTAAGTCCTGAGGCTGTTCATTGAGAGTTAGCTCCCTTAGTTCACACATGCTCGCTAGCATGGCGCAGACGGTATGATGAAAATCCCTCCCATCCCACCCAGTAGTTATTATTGGTTTGAGGAACACACCCCATTGTAACGGGGGAGTTATTATATGTGCCTTATTTTATGCGGTCCCGCATGTTGACCTTTGACACATATATATAATAATCAACACGGTGTAATAAAGTTTGACAAGTTTATATATATGTTTTTGTATTCCTTGTTAGTTAGTTGTTGAAATGGTTTTAGCATTATGAACTGAGGTTAAAACAAAGGTCTCGCGCGGCGATTTGGCTTATGACGTCACAGTGTTACTGTGGTGACGGGCTGTTCCTTGCGGCCGCTTTGCGTGAAAAAGACCCTTTTCGGACGTAATTACATGATAATATCATATAATAAATAGAATATCCGTCAATTCTTGACAAATACCATGTTTATCTCATCTCGTGAGGTAGAAAAGTTATATATTTTCACTCGTGTATGCGCCACTCGTGAAAATATAACCTTTCTACCTCACTCGATGAGATAAACATGGTATTAGTCAAGAAAAGACAGATATCCTCTATATATCACGTCGTCATAATGTATAAGTACTACCTTTGTATTGTCATAATGTTAGTACTATCAAACGTTTTCATAATGTTAGTACTATCAAACGTTTTCATAATGTTAATTCTAGTCATATGCATTGTCACACGGTTAGTACTATTAAATGATCTAATGACGTAAGTGCTATCTATACATTGTCATAGTGTTATAAACTAGTGTCCAAAAGAAACGATACCACGTCTTTGAGCGACCATTACAGGAAAACTTAACGACACAGAAATCTAGAATTGGTATTATTCTTTTGAAATTTCGTTCATTTAACATGTGTACAAAATTCATTTCAATCAGTACTTTGCATTCATTCGTACAGGTCTGTATTGACGTGAGGGGTCTGAAAATGAGAATTTCATTCACACAAATGACTGAGACAAATGTTGAAAATGTCAAAAGAGGCGTCACTAAGTCACATTTGTATTCGGTATGTCCATCCCGAGCGTCAGAACGGGCAAGTACACGTCTATGGGTTGATGACGTAAGACGTCGAATGACGTCACAAGATAAGCTTTGTCATTCATCAAGGAGGCAATGGGCTGACTTGATGGACGCAAGTCAGAGCATAAAGGTCACTAATTCTTCGGTACACACGCTATCTACCATTCTTCTTGAAGATGCAAAATCTGCTCCCATATGAGAGCATGACCATTGCCCAGTATCTCTGTTGCCAACGTTGAATTCGTATGTTTGTTTACTCGTTGTTGACGCCTCAGGAACGTTTTGTGGTATGGACGACGTGTTCAGATATCATGAGTCTTCAATCTCTTTTACCAAATGTGTCTGCTAATCACGTGTCTCAGTGACGTCTTTGACGTTAACGTCGTAATGATGAATGGGTTTCAGAGATGAAATACCCGGATGTGGCGGTCTTCAATAAGCGTAATGACCTTCTTCTCGACCTGCATGTTGTCCGATCTCTATCACGTAACCGTTGCGTTAACCTGGGGTGCGTTGCATAGGCTCATCGCTGTGCGGCGCATTCTCTGACAACACTTCGCTGTGCGGAGCGCTGACCCAGCGCTTGTTAGCAGACGTCAGCGACAGAAATAGGTGCTGGGCGGGAAATTCAAAATGGCGTCTGTAATACAATACAAAGATCTGTACCTGCAAACCGAGGATGGTAGCGTTGCCTACGGTTTAGCCGTCCATCCGGACATCCACCAACAATGCATGCAAGGTAAGAATGATTTTTTTGTGATGGAATTGATGTGATAACAGTGTATTGTACCGAATAATCCGCGATTTGTTAGGTCATTACAGTGACAGTTCTGTCTGGTAAAGCTACGTAGACGTAGAATTCATACAGGGGTCCTACTGCACGCCAATATCTGCATTTTAAGATAGACTACATGCTACTAAATGTTTTAACGGAAAAAAAAGGAAAATCTATGTCTTAATCGGTATATACGTATATAAAACAATTGTAAAATAATGCAACATTTATTTATAACCAAAAATTCATCTCAGTAAACCGGAAAATTTAGGCTTATTTTACTTTCCTTCAGTCCCTGCACTAGGAATTGACCCCTCAAATTTATGATTGAGGGCCCCCTGTGACAAACCAGAATTTTTATGAATTCTGAAGTACTGCTAAAAATACTCATTCTTTGTTTTCCTGTGACTGCTGACTGTAGATCTAGAATCAAAACTATAGCTAATATAAAAAATTATGTTTTAGACACAGCCCTCGCCTCACGAATGTTTGAGGTTTTGCAACAAATGTTCAGGTTCCCCGGAGGAGTGAAGTTACTGAGTAAGTAATCCAAAGGTTTATGTATAATGCACTTTAGTTTTTTAAATCGGATGAAGATTTATAATTGATCATAGGTTTAAATTAAAACCCGGTTAAATGGCACCCTTAAAGTGTTTGAAATTGTTTTGTTTTCACTGTCGCTGAATAATATGTTCTACAAAAACTGGGTATTTTTTAGTCAGAATCCAAGCTACCTTATATAACTTCTGCAGATTACCTTCTCATTATTCAAGTGTTGTTTAGCTGTACCAGTAAATAGAATTTTACTATGCTCTTATGTTTCCCCTTACAGACAAGTCTTTAGCAGGTATGTACATATGTGTTAAACCAGTATATATAGTAGAGCTGTGTTGTCTCTTATCTATGGTTATGGTGATGTGGTTTCTGCACTCATATCTTTGCTTTGCTTTCAATGCTTTGTAATTTTTTTCATCTTTTATCCCTCACCCTTGACACTTAACATTAAATCAAGATGACTTCAGTACCTATATAAATATACAGGTAACTACAGATGATCTATATAACAGTACTGATCTTTATCTGTATTGTCCAGTGTTAGACAGGGGTTTTATGAACACTGCTCACTCCTTCATTCTGAAAGTAGTCCCACGCATAGACTGTCAGATACCTGTTGAATGCCCACCAAACTCCCTCTCAGAGTCAGAAAGTAGTGTTGGTCAAATCAGTTTAGCCATAATATACATATTAATAAACTTGATTAATCACAATTATGATAAAGATGATTGAATGATTAATGGAAAGTGTCAGTTGGTGTAATTTAACTGATAAAATAATGATTGTTGATTTAATTATATGTATTTTTTAAAATTTGAATTTAGGTCCATTACAGTAGTCAACATCAAATTTCACATACATTAACATAAATTTTTAACAGGGCATTTCTTCGACAGATATCACAAAGTTTTAATTGGCATAAAAATAGAAAATAGTATAATTAATGGATTCATTTCTATTTTGCAGCCACAGATGAATCATTGGAGGTGGTGGCAGCTCTTGGACTCGTGCTGCCTGAGGCCAGAGCTGCAGTTGGACATGGTGTTACCATATCAACGCGAGGTGGGCAAAATACAACAATTGTTGATGAGGTACTGGCAGCAAATGGAGAAAGTACGCTGTCATATAACACCATGTTCCAACTGTTGAAAAGAGTTCCCAGAACCCTGACGAATAGTGAAAAGGTCCGGTTTCTTGAAACAATAAATGCTAATGTCTCAGGTGTGTGTATAAGTTAATGCAGTTTTTTTATAAATGCCAAAATATACAACCACCTGAAGTGGACGCAATTTATAGGTCATTCATTAACAGAAAATCAAACTCCTATGTCTGAAACAAATGCTAGCCTTTGTCTGCCTGCACAAACAGATCCTTTTAGAAGAATTCCATTTTGTGTTATTTTTTCACAGCATCGGTGGCACGGGTGCCACTCTCAGCTCTGCCTGCCCAAACAGCAAGTACATCAAGTAAGTATGTTTCAAGTTGTTGAATCCCTGAGAAACACAAAGTTATTATTTCATGAAACTTATCGTTTTGTAATCTGTGAGAAGTATTATACAGATGTGTTTATCAATTCCCAAATGCGAATCTTGGAAATATGTATGTGAAACAGTATCACAATGTTATCCCCAATCATGTGATCTTTGTTGAGAATTCCAACATGAAAAATCTGCATTTGATATAGAATGTAAACATTTCGTGTGTTATTTTTTACAGCATCGGTGCCACTCTCAGCTCTGCCTGCCCAAACAGCAAGTACATCAAGTAAGTATGTTTCAAGTTGTTGAATCCCTGAGAAACACAAAGTTATTATTTCATGAAACTTATCGTTTTGTAATCTGTGAGAAGTATTATACAGATGTGTTTATCAATTCCCAAATGCGAATCTTGGAAATATGTATGTGAAACAGTATAACAATGTAATCCCCAATCATGTGATCTTTGTTGAGAATTCCAACATGAAAAATCTGCATTTGATATAGAATATAAACATTTCGTGTGTTATTTTTTACAGCATCGGTGCCACTCTCAGCTCTGCCTGCCCAAACAGCAAGTACATCAAGTAAGTATATTTCAAGTTGTTGAATCCCTGAGAAACACAAAGTTATTATTTCATGAAACTTATCGTTTTGTAATCTGTGAGAAGTATTATACAGATGTGTTTATCAATTCCCAAATGCGAATCTTGGAAATATGTATGTGAAACAGTATCACAATGTTATCCCCAATCATGTGATCTTTGTTGAGAATTCCAACATGAAAAATCTGCATTTGATATAGAATGTAAACATTTCGTGTGTTATTTTTTACAGCATCGGTGCCACTCTCAGCTCTGCCTGCCCAAACAGCAAGTACATCAAGTAAGTATATTTCAAGTTGTTGAATCCCTGAGAAACACAAAGTTATTATTTCATGAAACTTATCGTTTTGTAATCTGTGAGAAGTATTATACAGATGTGTTTATCAATTCCCAAATGCGAATCTTGGAAATATGTATGTGAAACAGTATAACAATGTTATCCCCAATCATGTGATCTTTGTTGAGAATTCCAACATGAAAAATCTGCATTTGATATAGAATGTAAACATTTCGTGTGTTATTTTTTACAGCATCGGTGCCACTCTCAGCTCTGCCTGCCCAAACAGCAAGTACATCAAGTAAGTATATTTCAAGTTGTTGAATCCCTGAGAAACACAAAGTTATTATTTCATGAAACTTATCGTTTTGTAATCTGTGAGAAGTATTATACAGATGTGTTTATCAATTCCCAAATGCGAATCTTGGAAATATGTATGTGAAACAGTATAACAATGTAATCCCCAATCATGTGATCTTTGTTGAGAATTCCAACATGAAAAATCTGCATTTGATATAGAATATAAACATTTCGTGTGTTATTTTTTCACAGCATCGGTGCCACTCTCAGCTCTGCCTGCCCAAACAGCAAGTACATCAAGTAAGTATGTTTCAAGTTGTTGAATCCCTGAGAAACACAAAGTTATTATTTCATGAAACTTATCGTTTTGTAATCTGTGAGAAGTATTATACAGATGTGTTTATCAATTCCCAAATGCGAATCTTGGAAATATGTATGTGAAACAGTATAACAATGTAATCCCCAATCATGTGATCTTTGTTGAGAATTACAACATGAAAAATCTGCATTTGATATAGAATATAAACATTTCGTGTGTTATTTTTTCACAGCATCGGTGCCACTCTCAGCTCTGCCTGCCCAAACAGCAAGTACATCAAGTAAGTATGTTTCAAGTTGTTGAATCCCTGAGAAACACAAAGTTATTATTTCATGAAACTTATCGTTTTGTAATCTGTGAGAAGTATTATACAGATGTGTTTATCAATTCCCAAATGCGAATCTTGGAAATATGTATGCGAAACAGTATAACAATGTAATCCCCAATCATGTGATCTTTGTTGAGAATTCCAACATGAAAAATCTGCATTTGATATAGAATGTAAACATTTCGTGTGTTATTTTTTACAGCATCGGTGCCACTCTCAGCTCTGCCTGCCCAAACAGCAAGTTCATCAAGTAAGTATGTTTCAAGTTGTTGAATCCCTGAGAAACACAAAGTTATTATTTCATGAAACTGATCGTTTTGTAATCTGTGAGAAGTATTATCCCCCTCCTGGATCGAACACTGCAGATGTGTTTTTAACTTCCCAAGTACAAAATCTTGAGAAAATATGTATGTGAAACATATCACAATGTTATCTCCATGTGATCTTTGTAGAAGTATATTTCAGTTTGTTGCCATGTGACAGATGTTTCATGGAATATGGTGTTAAGAATCGAATCAAACTTGATGATGTCTGTTAATCATTATTATATTTTCATTCTAGCTTGATAGTCAGTTTTTTTCCGGTGAAAAATTTCAATATTTATTTGCTCAATATGTATAAACAAATAATTTATTTGTATTCAATTTCACGTCGCTAATGCCTGAAATATTGCCCAAGCTACGTTATTCATTATTTCACTCATTGTATTGAATTTCAGATTTTGAGTGGAATGCTAATTCCACCAAGCTACTTCTGGCAGAGTATGAGGACCACAAGGCTTTGTTCAGAAGAGCTGACCGGTCAAAGCAATCTGTTTGGCGTGACATCTCAAAGAAAATGAAGGAAAGGGGGCATAATGTATCAGGAGAAGTATGTGACAAAAAATTTAGGAACATGAAAGTAACCACAAGGGAAATTAGAGACCGGATGAAGAAATCTGGAAGTGGACGGATAACTTGGCCATATTATGAAGAGATGAGACAGCTCTTGGATTCTGATCCATCCCTCGAACCAAGAAATCTGTCAAGTTCTCTTCCACTCCCTTCAGTGTCTGATGCATCAAATTCATCAAACTCATCACTTCCAGTTTCTTCATCAGCATCAACCACCACTTCTCCAACAACTCCAACTTCCGACAGTGACAACACACCATCCAAAAAAAGGAAGAGAAGCACGCCCCCCGAGGCACCGGCCTGGTTCCTGGAGTGGAGCCAGCAGGAGAAGGAGCAGTCAGAGCGGAGGTTGAGGGAAATTATTTTGAAGCAGAGTGAGTCTAATGCCATTCAAAGAGAGAGAAATCAGTTATTGAAGGACTTGGGGGAGCTGCTTAGACAATCTCTTGATAAGAACTAGATTTTGGAGAAATCCATACATTTTGATCAATTGTTATGAAACTTCCTAATATTTCACAATTGCACCTTAGATATGCCATTTGTATATTTCTGTCGGGCGCCTTCATTATCTTTGAGATTTTCCACTTACCTGGTAATTTTTTCACAATTAACTGTTTGAGAAAGTCACCTTTGTTCTTTTTTATAAATTGACATTGATTTGTGTATTATCATCTAAGTAATTTTTAAATAGATATTTGGAAAAGAACTAACAAGTTTCACTTTCAGTACACAACTGCCATTTTTGGTCTTGTTAACAAAGGTTCTAGCATTATGACATCATAACATTTTGATAATGTAACACCTTTATGACAATTTGATTGTTGCGATATCGACAATGTATATTGCATTTTACACAAGCGATATCTAGTGTGAAAGCCAGTTTTGTATTATAAATAATTATAGTCATTCCCAGGCCTATCAAATATATTTACAGGTAATGTAAAAAGAAACTGTTTTTTTCTTTTCATTCAGGCATAAGATTGCAATAATGTTAAAATGTTTGTTTTCTTATATAAAATATATTTAAAAGTCAGTATTTTTACCTTTAAGAAGTTTAACGTTTGAGATCACTATACCTTTTCAACATAGATGATTATTAAACAGATGGTTCTAACAAGATTATTTTTATTGTTATTTAAAAGTCCATTTCTTACACATCATAATTCATCTCTTCCAATCTTCCTGTGTACATTGTATAATTAACCTTATGAACATGTAAATAATGTGTGGTATAATTATTTAAAGGAATATAAGGGAGATACCATTGTTTAAAATTTAACATGATGTTTAATGTGCTTTTTTGCACCTAGTTGCCATAAAGATTTTAAACAAATTAATTAATTATGTTTGTCTTTCATCTTATTTTTTTTAGAAACACTTAAACATATAGAACAACTTGCATGAAAATCTTAAATATTCAATATTCAAGATAATATTACGATTAGCAAGTTCAAATTAGAGAATTTATATGGTGTGAGTGATCACTTAATGAAAGCTTACATGGGTATAACATACTACAATTTCAGAATATCTGGATTCATTTAGGAGGAGTAGTCTTTTTCGTGAAATCTGATTGAAAATTCAATATGGCTGCCATGCCGGCCATCTTGGATTCTCAAAACTGAAACGTCTACCTTTCTGTGAGGAATCGCCACAGGTATAACATACTACAATTTCACAATGATATCTTGATTCGTTTAGGAGGAGTTACGTCTTTTTCATGAAAATTGAAAATTCAATATGGCTGCCATGGCGGCTATCTTGGATTCTCCAAACTGAAACATCTACCTTTCTGTGAGGAATCACCATGGGTATAACATACTACAATTTCAGAATGATATCTGGATTCGTTTAGAAGGAGTAGTCTTTTTCGTGAAAGTTTACGGACGGACGGACACAGACAGACGGACGAAGCGCCATGACATAAGCTCACATTTACTTCGTAAAGGTGAGCTAAAAACATCACAAACAATTGTTGGAAGCAGATATTGTTATAAATATAATCTCAATGAATTGTTATTGGTGAGTAGTATCACATGTCTATTTTTTTGTGAAAATTCAAATTATCCGACACAGAATCAACATATTCACAGGTTGTTTGCGATGTACATCCTCTTAGCATTTGCAGCTTTCCTCTGCTGATCAAAGTTACAGGTGTCCATGGCATGGTCATCATGAGCTTGCAGTTCCTCGTGAATTTCAACATCATCACACTTTTCATTGTCTATCAGGAGATTATGCAACACACATGCTGTCATAATGACAATGGGAATTTGATCAAGCAAATCCATGTCTATATATTTCAACCTCCTCCATTTCCCTTTTAACAATGCAAACGCCCTTTCAACAACTGTTCTAGCAGAACTATGCACAACATTGTATCTCTTTTGTATCTGTGTCAAGTGACCATTATCCCGGAAAGGGGTCATGAGGTGCATCTGGAGGGGATAGGCGCTGTCTCCAAGAATATGCAGAGTGGATGACATGTTATTAGTGTCATTCAAAAGTTCACACAAGGGGCTATTCCTGTACATACGTGCATCGTGCACTGAACCTGCCCATCCACTGTAAACATCAATGAATCTCATATTATGATCACATACAGCTTGTGATTTTATAGACGCAATGCCCTTTCTGTTGATGTAACTATCTCTTGTCAACATGGGAGGTTTGATACTAATATCAGTGCCATCAATTGCTCCAATTACACCTGGAAATCCCCATCTATTCTCAAATTCTCTGGAATTTGTTTTACAAACATCTGCTGATGGCCACATTATGTATTCTCCTTTTAAATTCTGCACACCTTGACAAAATGACAAAAAAATCCGTTGCATTTGTCCTCTCTCTACACCAAACCTGTCACCAATACCTCTAAATGACTCTTGATTAGCTAGAGTCCAAATGGAAGCAAGACATTTGGATTCTATTGGCACAGTGCGTGTCGTCAGGTATGGGCCAACCTTGGTCATAAGTATCTGAAATAAAACAAGGAATATTTAAATCCTTCTCTTCGATTTATATTTGAAATATTTGTCTACAAAATACAATTAAGGTGGTTTATTAGGTATGCCTATGATGCACATTAGAAATGAAATCATATGGGGAAGGCTACCGGAAAAGGGACCACCTGGTTGGTATTGAGGCACAGATTCATATAGCCCTTTCAAATAAAAAAATAATCATTAAATTATCATAAAAATTGTTATAATCATTCAATTATTTTTAATTACGCACACGTGCACGACTTTAATCAATGGAGTCAAAGTAAAAAGTGAAAATGGCTTTCTGATTTTATAATTTTGTTTCACATTTGTATAGTAAGGATTTTATAATAATGATTTTCAATCTCTTTATGTACATGTATATATACAATGTATGTGATTTATGCCTTCCTGTAGTACTATAACAATCCATACACAATTATATTTACAGTCGTCATTAATTTTTAAACGAAACCACAATATATATTATATTATATTTCCAAAACAAAAATAATTTTTAAAGTTTTTAATAAGATGCAACACAAAGAATAAAGCGAATTCATCTTGTATCAAAAAGGGACCACTTGGTCGTAAACAGCACGTGTAAAAGTATTAACCTGAAATAATGAATTATAAATCAAGTTAGATGCTGATGATAACTTTATTGGAGTGGTGATGTATAAATGTTGACTAATGTAACTACACTACCCGGAAGTAGATAACCGTCAAGTCCCGGTCATTAGGAATGCTGTGAGTAGTTTGTTACGCTGTCAGCTTTATAAAACGTGCTGAAAAAGGCAAATGTTAAATATCTGCTAGATCAAAACCCTGCACGGCTTCCAAAAAAGATTATATGCAGCTTGAACAGTTGCTTCGACTATGTGGTACCATTTCAGTGTCTTTATATATCAATATTTTTGTGAACTTAATAGGCTAGCGAATGGCAAATGAACATTTCTTACATGAAAAAGTGATATTGATGAACAGTTATAGCACAAAAATCTACGTAACATTTGTTCTCAAATTTTATGCACAAGGGTGATTAATGGCCTATATCTCTTAAACTAGGATCGACCATGTGGTCCCTTTTCCGGTAGCCTTCCCCATATATTAATATTTTGTGTTAAATTTGCTTGCGTCCCAATGCATATCTCCCCCCCCCCCCCCCCCCCCCCCCCCCCCCCCCCAATATTTTAAAAAAAAATCTCTTTAGCTCAGTTGATGTTGTGTAAGGTGTTCATCATTAAACTGTTGACCAGAAAATGTGCTTTTTATTTATTAGAATAGAAGATATGTTGCAGAAAGTAAATTCTGTCCCAATGTGCCCTGCTCTCCCCTACTACAATATATGGGAACATTCAATAACCAGAAAGAAACCATACATTTTTTTATATTCATGCTGCACATATAAATATATGGAAATGATATTACAATGCAAATACTTAAAACATAAGGCCTAACTGAAATTTCCCAAGAAATATTATTCAAGCTAAACTGAAAAATGTGGGTTATAGTTCACCTTCAAACGAATTTTCTAGTTTAGATTTGACAACAAATTTGTTTGAAATAAGTTACCTCCCTTGCTTTGTTTATATTTTTGTCGTCTGCGCCGCAAAGTGTACAGAAGATAAAATTGACGTAACTGTTTAATATCTTTACAGAAATGATAAGAAAATCCTTGCATTTACTAGACTACATTGTGTCTACTTACTTCTGCTGAAGATCGTGACATCCGAAAATGCGATTTGAAGTCGGTGTCTGTGTAGTAGTTGACGACTTCGGGCACATAGCTGTCTATTCTAACTCTTGAGCCTGAAGCCGATTCCCTAGTCGGAAGAGAGGCAAACAGTCCTGCTCGTTTTCTTTGTTGACTTTTCAACTCTTCAAATAAGATATCTGTATCGAAATTGGGACATTCGTCATTACATAACTCGTTGATTGTTTCGAGTAGGAGAAAACGGGATATTAGCGAACTGTTGGTCGCCATCTTGGCTAGTGACAGTGTCGCTTGGTTCCGTTGCAAGCTCCCAACACGGCGCTGCTCAGCACAGCCAAGCGCTATGACTGAGCGATGAGCCTATGCAACGCACCCCTGGTGACTGCTATGCGCGCGCAACCGAACCTTCTAGCGTCGTCGGCGTGTGAGACTCGCTATGTGACAATTCCAATGGCTCTCTCACTCTCAATGGCTGTCAAACCCGATATTTTCTTGTGTGCTTTTTGTTGCTTTGATACCAACGTGTATGGTCAGCCGTTTTATACACTTTATCTGCAGTTGCAAACTATGCTACCTAAAATAATGTCATTCTCACAAAGTGCACCATTTCTTCGGATGTGATAAAATGTTCTCGGTATTTTCGATTGAATACACTGCATTTGGGATGTGGGATACGCAAAACCATGTGTTCATACGAAGAAAATAACTTTGTAAAAAGATATTTAAAAAAATAGTTGGTATCGTTTCTTTTGGACACTAGTTTAGTTCTCTTAAACTTCAACATTTTAGTACTATGAAACGTTGTCATAATGATTGCAATATCTATGCATTGTCATGTTGTTAGTACCTTTAAACGGTGTCATAATTATAGAACTACCTACGTATTGTCATATGTTTAAAACTATTAAACGTTGTCATAACGATAATTTATTACCCATGGTTGAAACTAACCGAGTTAATATTCTTCATATGAGCACATATGCACATATCACGTTTGCCTAGCAACGATTGTTTCACCGCGGCTTCCCGTAATTTGTCTGTGACGTCATAAAACGATTGTTCGTGACGTCACTGTGGCTTGCCGTCGCAAGAGAAGTGGGCCGCTTTCTGACTATTTTTACGCGAATCACATGGAATAGAACGGGTAATAAAGAAATTATTACACTCGAAAGTGTGTCATATGACTTTTACGAAACTCGTGCGAATTTGTGTATAAACCTCGCTCTCGCTCGGGCAATACAAAAATTCACACTCGTTTCGTAAAAGTCATATGACACACTTCCTCGGGTAATAATCTCTATATCTGTTCTCATAGCATTTACTATATTTTGTCATTAAATTAGTACTATACCACAATGCATTCTGTCAAAGTGTTAGTACTACTTGTCATATCGCTGGTTCTGCGACACGTTTTCGTATCGTTAGTACTATTTACATGCCTGTTACCATAACTTATTACTACCGTATTTATGACGTGTCATGTAACGTTAGTACTTTTACATAGGCCTAAATATATTATATATATAGTTAGTACCATATTACACATTGTCATATCATTGGTACGTAATTATGTTTTCGCATCATATATGTGTAATTGCTATGTATTGTATTATGACATGTTATGAATTGCAATGTCAAAGTCAATGTATAATAGATCTATAGTATTTGATTATATAAATAACTTTTTGAAAAACAATAGTAGGCCTAGCTATTTATACATTACAAGTGTGCGTTTTTGGCAATATCAAGATAATTAAAGCATTCGTTAACTAACAACTCGTTCCCGTATGCATTATAAAGATCGATATCCGGGAAAAGATACAGAAAAGTTTCAAAGATGCTTACGTAGTAGCTCTGTTCAATAACTTCCGGGTTCGACGATGCCAAGTACAAAGGGAAGTAACTCGTGTTTTTTGGTGAGGCTCGCTTCCTGATTGTTCGATTCACAGGCTGGGAGGAAATATAGATATATATTTCCTCCCCAGCCTGTGGTTGGATTGTAATGAAATACTTATTATAAATGTATTGAAAGTAATGTTTTAGTCATTTTAAAGTTAAAGCTCGTAACTAAATAGGTCTGTTATATTTTTCAAATATATTTCATCGACTTACTAGAGCGAAAAACGTTTATGTTTATGATTGCAAAATTGCAAAATTCTATATTTTTAATTTTTAACATACTGTCCAAATAGTGATTCGAACCGTGCACTGTGCTTTCCCCTGCCTGTCTGTATATGAGTTTGGTCGTTGCTAATTTCCGGTTCTAACTTTTAGAGGGAGAGAAAGATCTCCATGCATGTACGTTTGACAGTAGTATTAATCCGATGTTAGATAACGTTAATTCTTTCAGCTAATCCGGATTATCCAGATTATGTGCTTACTTAGTCTATCTTGCTTACTGGGTGATACGAATAACACCATAGAGAAAGTATTCATATTCATGATTTTGTATTTACAAATACACAATACAATAATTGGATGGAAAATTTCACGTAAACTAGCGTCCAAGGGAAATGCAACAAACTTTTCAAAAGAGTACAATATAAAATACTGACACGGGTAAAGTCGGCCTTGAATGTCTTTGATAAGTATACATTTTGTAAAGGTGCAGAAACGACTAGGCCTATATAGTCAACCGAAAGCCGATTTTGACGCTCAACATATATGTATTTCATCAGAAGTGACGACCAACAGGGTGTGGTTTTAAATACCTTTTATTTGTTTTGGTGTGGTAATACCAATGGCCCAAGGGTATGAACTCCAAAAATTGGCCTATCAGTATCTGCTCGAAACGACGGCGGCCTTCACTACCGGGGTTTGCCTAAACATTTTGTAGTAACATATAGGTCAAAATTTACCAAGGGTGTTATTTCATCGAGATGTTGTCGAAAATTACCCTTTAAGTGCCAATCTGTTCAATATAGTTATATTATTAAGATGTTTAGCCGTGATTGTGATGGAAAACCGTCAATTGTTCAAACGTAATTTTGAAAACGTATATGTAGCAGACAAAGAGAGATATTGGTTAGTACTGTTCAATGGAACATATAACTGGCATACTTGTAAATGGGGAATTCGGCTTCAAGCCGCTGCTTTGGTTTAATTGAAATCAAGTTATTGTCAATTATTTGGCGTTAGGGGATACATATGCAAGTCGAGTGAGATGATTTGGACGTAAATCAGGACATTTGATATGTTTTATTCATCATATCTAAATTAAATTTCATGAAAAACACGTAGTGTCCCTTTAAAGGTTCCGGTTAAACTAAGAATAACGGGGTAACGTCAGTTCTGACTTGGACCAGGAAGTGCTTAAAGTAGAAACGCTCTTTCAAAAATGTCCTACGTAAAGGATATTACACTCTCCCGAGGGTTTGGTGTCTATATATCCATTATAGCACCGGGTCATATTATACAGGTGCTTTGGCACCGTCGCTAATGAGAACAAACCTTTTCTCGATTTCACGTACCCGGCATATCTCTACAGTGGTTGACTTTCCTTCCGAGTCTTGTTCAAACTATCATGTCCATGGGTAGTCAGCGGTATCCTTGGAGGGGCTACACGTGTCCAAACATTGTGTGTTGCCTATATGATCGTTTGAAAGGTAATTATGTCAGGAAAATATGTCTGTTTAAAATACAGGTCAGCCAAATACAATCTTACTTGCTTCAACTGATAACGTGAACTTTGACCCTTTGTTCGAAAGACTTGCTACGGGTTCCATTTGAATATCAGCGTAAATAAGGAGATATGAGTTCTTAATCACCTCCGTGCACAAGTCAGGTGATGTTTCTCAACTTGGTTGCGTGTATTGTATGTGTAGTATTACTACACATTACCAGCCCTCTTTCATGGTAATCCAGTTAACTGACCGATGAAACCCTTCCCTGTTGGGTTTCATAAGGATGTTTCAAGGTAATCCAGTTAACTGACCGATGAAACCCTTCCCTGTTGAATATCATATGGATGTTTCAATGTAATCCAATTAACTGACAGATGAAACCCTTCCCTGTTGCGTATCATATGTATGTTTCAAGGTAATCCAGTTAACTGACCGATGAAACCCTTCCCTGTTGCGTATCATATGGATGTTTCAAGGTAATCCAGTTAACTGACGGATGAAACCCTTCCCTTTTGTGAATCATATGGATGGTTCAATGTAATCTTGTTAGCTGACAGATGAAACCCTTCCCTGTTGGGTTTCATATGTATGTTTCAAGGTAATCCAGTTAACTGACCGATGAAACCCTTCCCTGTTGCGTATCATATGGATGTTTCAATGTAATCTAGTTAACTGACAGATGAAACCCTTCCTTGTTGCGTATGATATGGATGTTTCAAGGTAATCCAGTTAACTGACAGATGAAACCGTTCCTTGTTGCGTATCATATGGATGTTTCAAGGTAATCCAATTAACTGACAGATGAAACCCTTCCCTGTTGAATATCATATGGATGTTTCAAGGTAATCCAGTTAACTGACGGATGAAACCCTTCCCTGTTGAATATCATATGGATGTTTCAAGGTAATCCAGTTAACTGACAGTTGAAAAACCTTTCCCTGTTGAATATCATATGGATGTTTCAAGGTAATCCAATTAACTGACAGATGAAACCCTTCCCTGTTGAATATCATATGGATGTTTCAATGTAATCCAATTAACTGACAGATGAAACCCTTCCCTGTTGAATATCATATGGACGTTTCAAGGTAATCCACTTAACTGACCGATGAAACCCTTCCCTGTTGCGTATCATATGGATGTTTCAAGGTAATCCAGTTAACTGACAGTTGAAAAACCTTTCCCTGTTGAATATCATTTGGATGTTTCAATGTAATCCAATTAACTGATAGATGAAACCCTTCCCTGTTGAATATCATATGGATGTTTCAAGGTAATCCAGTTAACTGACAGATGAAACCCTTCCCTGTTGCGTATGATATGGATGTTTCAAGGTAATCCAGTTAACTGACGGATGAAACCCTTTCCTTTTGCGTATCATATGGATGTTTCAAGGTAATCCAGTTAACTGACGGATGAAACCCTTTCCTTTTGCGTATCATATGGATGTTTCAAGGTAATCCAGTTAACTGACAGATGAAACCCTTCCCTGTTGGGTATCATATGGATGTTTCAATGTAATCCAGTTAACTGAAAGATGAAACCCTTCCCTGTTGCGTTTCATATGGATGTTTCAAGGTAATCCAGTTAACTGACAGATGAAACCCTTCCCTGTTGAATATCATATGGATGTTTCAATGTAATCCTGTTAACTGACGGATGAAACCCTTCCCTGTTGCGTATCATATGGATGTTTCAAGGTAATCCAGTTAACTGACCGATGAAACCCTTCCCTGTTGAATATCATATGGATGTTTCAAGGTAATCCAGTTAACTGACAGATGAAACCCTTCCCTGTTGCGTATCATATGGATGTTTCAAGGTAATCCAGTTAACTGACCGATGAAACTCTTCCCTGTTCTGTATCATATAGATATTTCAATGTAATCCAGTTAACTGACGGATGAAGTTAACTGACGGATGAAACTCTTCCCTGTTGCGTATCATATGGATGTTTCAATGTAATCCAGTTAACTGACCGATGAAACCCTTCCCTGTTGAATATCATATAGATGTTTCAATGTAATCCAGTTAACTGACCGATGAAACCCTTCCCTTTTGTGTATCATATGGATGTTTCAAGGTAATCCAGTTAACTGACCAATGAAACCCTTCCCTGTTGAGTATCATATAGATGTTTCAAGGTAATCCAGTTAACTTACCGATGAAACCCTTCCCTGTTGCGTATCATATGGATGTTTCAATGTAATCCAGTTAACTGACAGATGAAACCCTTCCCTGTTGAATATCATATGGATGTTTCAATGTAATCCAGTTAACTGACGGATGAAACCCTTCCCTGTTGAATATCATATTGATGTTTCAAGGTAATCCAGTTAACTGACAGATGGAACCCTTCCCTGTTGAATATCATATGGATGTTTCAAGGTAATTCAGTTAACTGACGGATGAAACCCTTCACTGTTGAATATCATATGGATGTTTCAAGGTAATCCAGTTAACTGACCGATAAAAACTTCTTCCCTGTTGTGTGGGGTTCAACCCTGGAACTCATGATCAGAAAGGCTAAACATCACTGTCTCCACCTCTGTTTAATTCAAGCCTTGCCACATTTCCTTAACTTTTCAATGATAGGGAATCTGAGCCCATTACGAGTTCAGGTGGAGGGTGCCACTATGCTATCACAGAAAAGTAGGGACATGCAGCAAGTCTTCTATTAGCTTGGTGGAGACTGGTTCAAGTCTTACGGAGACAAGTTGTTGACTTCACGTAATCCACATCAATACAAAATCACATAGAAGAGAAACAGATGATATTGACAATTTATTGTAACTACGTTACTCTAAACAACAGATAATATACTAGTGGGAAGAGCTCAGGGTCCGATAGATCATTTCAAACAGAAACAAACAAACAAATAAACAAGCCAAACGGGAGAAGCTGGGAGAATACACAACATTATTATGACCTGGTACACACATAGGTTTTACACATATCACAGGAAAGAATAATCGTGTTGGCATCTTTTGTCAGTTTAAGCTGAGTTGATAAAAAATATTGTACCAGTCCATTCTTCTTAGGTAGCACCAACCTCGTACAGGAATGACATCAAACTAACATTTATAACAATATTTTCCAAAGTTGATAATTTTCTTTACAAAAATAAGTTACAGAAATCACAAACATAATATGATTTTACATGAAATGAAATTTGGACATATAATAAACTATATAAATAATAGAAAACAATGTAAATTTTTAAAATTGCCAACATATTACAAAACCCCAACAATTTTGAGTATACTTGATTAAATGGGCTAGCTCAGATGAATGACAGTTTGAAACATAAATTTCATTTTAAAAAAAACAAAAAAACTAATAGATATTTACATCAATTTTAAACTTTAGCAAGTAAGCAAGGCAAATATGAAAATGATAGATGATAGAAGAGAATGTATTTACCGGTAACCGATTTCCTTATGTTACAAATTATGCACTTAACCCTAATTATGATTAAAATATTTTTAAAAGGAGAAAATAATACAATGTAAAACGAAAGCAAAAAGATTACATTTAATATAGATTGACACATATATTGTGAAAGTCAATATCAGTACTATATCACCATTGGTGAGAATTTAGACAACAAATACCTTTTTTATAGTTAATTTGACAACTAAGATCAAGGACTTATAAATGCTTCCTTGGCAAATTTTAAGTTTAAACGTATAATATTACATTATATTATAAAAGTCCCCAATGTGATAACAGATAAGATTAGTATTTTAAACAAAGTTAAGTTTTTAGTAATAAGTTATTTGTCAAAATGAATAATATTTCACTTAATCCTTTTTAACCATTTAGCTGACAGAACAAACAATTGAACATTGTAGTTTAGTAACAAAGCCTGTAAATTTGTCTGTGAGAAATATGTACAATGGGTTTTCTGTGGTAACAATGTTAAAAATAGCAATATTCTAATTCATATTATGCATTATAGGACACTTGTTTCCGATTCTTAAAAACAATTTCATATATTTCACTATTTACATGTATAGAATAAATTAACCGAGTTCATTGCCAGAAGAGTTACGGTGTTTCTGAATGAAAAGGACTGTGTTTGATTTGCAAATTGAATAGCAAGAATGGCAAACTCGACTGAGAGTCGAGTCTAGAGTTGACGTCACAAGCATTATGGGTAACACAGATTTCTCTCCAAACGAGTCACACATACATGTAATTTTAATACATAGATATATGTTTATATATATAATATTTATATTTTTTTCAACGGAAAACTTAATTGTTTGTGTCGTTAGCTGAGGTGAATTTAGATACTGTGAGTCCACACTCGATGCATGTGCTGTGCATGTGCTGACTCGTCTCGTTTGGTTTAATCAAACGCAACCAAGGAAAAAAACAAAAGTTATTTCCCTTTTGTAAAACGTCAAGGTTGAGTTTGTCTTGACTGCAACTATCAATGAATCCCAATTAAGAAATAGTTTCTAGTCGCCATTGCTAACAATTCAAAGTAGAACTCAACCCTAGTAGCACTTTTCAATTTTGATCGATAAAACTTTAAAAATTAATAAGAATTAAAAAATAAAATAAAGTTTTTAAACTAGCATTCATGAGACTTCAAATGCAGGAACCATTTCATAATTACAATTTTCTTCAATTTAGTCCAGAGTTTTATTTATTATTTAAATAAATTACGGTACTGTTCTTTTGAAGTCAGCGAACACCTGGATTCCAAAGTTTCAAAGAATTTTAAGGATCATAGAAGATTTATTAATGAGATTATATGTGATATTATTTACAGATGGTTTAAAATTTGCACTTTAACAATTTGTTCTCTCTGAAAGTAACTTGATATTGGCAAAATGATGTAAATTGACAACAGTAATTACTGTAATTATTTTGTAATGTGATTTTCATCTGGAAAAACACAGAAATAAGATAAGATGTCAAGTATACACCATTGCAGAAAATGATAACCTTTTGTGTTTTAATATTTTACTCTTTTACATTTAAATATTCAACTTTTTATAATAAGATATTTCAATCCAGACATTTAGAATTTAAAAACACCTAATTAATTAAAGTACAAGTCATAAATTCATAAGGTTGGCAAGATGTTTAACAAAAGGTCATTTAACACTTTTAAAAAAATATTTACAAAATATTGATAAATTTCAACTGTTGACCTCTATACAAAAACAGATTTAAAACGGTTGACATCAAAATATATTTGACTTTTATGTTTTACTCGCGTGAGAATATACATAAGCAAGGTATTTCTAACAACATTGTAAATGTAAAAGCTCTATGTACAATTTAGATAGAATAATATACAACAATAATTACACAACAAATATACATGAATAAAATGTTGAGTGTTATTGAAAACCAACAAATCTCAAATTTTTTAATTATGAAATGATTTAATAACAAGCAAGCCAGAAGCAGTGGAAATACTTAATGAAGTGATATGAGCTTTTGAAAAGTGAAGTGGCTAACAACATTACAAAACTGTAACACTATTCAAAACTACCCGTCTTAAAGAGCTTATCTCAAAGTAATAAAAACATTATGTATTTGACAAAAATAATTTTCTAAACATGATAAATTTACTAGCATCTCTGTCAGCGCAAGAAATAACGCCAGTCTGTAACCTGGGGTATAACTCTAAGAAGTCATTAGATTGTTTTTGATGAAGGATAGCAGTTAGCCCACATTATTTCAACATTGTGTAACCAAAATTTTCCGAAAGTCAGGACATTCTGTAAAAGGCATGGTTTACACCTGGCCAATCTTACACGTTTGTATTTCTTATCAAGTATCAAAATGGCAATATAATTCTTCATATTCTACTCTTTCTTAAGGACTTGTAAGGACTGTTTTCTGATTACTTTCAGATACACTTCTTAATGATCATGATGTGATAACATATCTAGTGAATATGCAAATACTAGAAAGTAAAAGCAATACTCACCATTCGTTAGCGATTGATAAAAAGCAATTTAAATGATTCCTCCAAATTATGAGCCCCTTGTAACTATGCAGCTTGTCTGATTTTGCAAAACATATTGACAAAATAACACTTTTGGGTTTACTAATTTTCAGATTATTCATTAATGATTGTGTGGATAATTAAGGGGGGGGGGGGTAATTACTTCCTTAGTTAACCTCAATGTTCTATGAAAGTAATAAGCGCCGGAAGGTCAAGGGGTGCCGAGGCGCTTATTAGAGGTAATACAGTATTTTCTGTTTTTGTAAGTTTATCTTTCTGGTTATCAAACAAAAAAATAAACATAATTGAGGAGGAATGTTTAAAACAAATTATATTACATGTATGATGCAATAAGGTTGCCTGTAATGCTAAAACTTATTAAGAACCTTAATGTATATTTTGCAATAATCAGTGTCATGGATTACAGATTTTCCTTTTGGTCATCTATCATTGGTCAGAGAACACATCTAAACGATCTACATAATCAGTGTCCAAACTAGAACTAAATTTTGAGGGGGTATTAATCACCCCTTCATGCAGAAAAGGGGGATGTTGAAAAAATAGAAGATGAAACATATTGCTTTCACAGGCAAGGATAAAATTACGCGCAAACGCATGTCTTAGATTGAAACTCCATAATACCTTGAAGGCAAAGAGGTGATTTGCTAGAAATTAAACAATCTTCTTTTCACTATCATTGATTGAATAAATAAACCTATGAGAAGGTCTTATCAGGATATTTTGTAAAGTGCTAGTTATACGAGCCAATTAGAACTCAGCATCGAGTGACACATCGGTTTGCCACCAGGATGTCTGTGGATATTTGAAACGCTTATTCTGAAGATCACGGACACTACATCATTACATTTTTGGCCACATCATAACACTACATTCAAAGTTTTAAGTGATGATTTAATATGATAAACCTTCTCTGCTGTGTTGTGTTGAAATCATAAATGATAGATGACATGTTCCAAGCAGCAGCAAAAAGTGTTAATTTTACAAATCGCTCAAACAATTTTGGATAATATATAAAAATATATTCTTCTATGATAACAGGAGAGGAGACAAGGTTTCAGATGTCTATAACTCGCTTATATTATAACGAAACAACAAAGTCTAACAATGTATGGCACAAGTTCTTTCACAGCCAGATACAAATTCTAAAAGGTCCTTGAAATGAGAACAAATCCAATTGCACAGTGCAATATTGCAAAGAAAGATACCAAGGATTTAGATAGAGAGACGTAGAGAGAGAGAAAGAGAGAGGAAAGAGCTGAAGTGACGACATAAAGCTTAGGAAAATATGAGATACACAAACAGAGAAAAACAAAGAGAAACAAGCAAGATAGAGAGTGGGAGGTTTTCCGAGGATTAAAAATTACAAAATAATAAGTGCATCTACCGGGATACGAACTCATATCATTCGGTGGTAATATCCTATACGCCTGCATGTTCTGATGCAATTCAGTTAACCAATCACAAGACCTCCAAAAAAGCTTTCGGTGCGAGAATCTAGGGGCAGATAACTCCAAACAGCTATCCTTTCGTCTGTTTTGAATGCTTTCAAAACGGTGACCGTTTAAAATCTACGATGTGATTAGTCATCTATTGAATGGGCTTCGTCTGCGCTAAACTGGTTTGGAACACACGCGTTGACGGGATGTTGTCAGACCTTGTGGAGAGCAATCTACAAAACCAGTTGGTTTCATAGTAGATGTATTATTTTGCAAGTTTTATTCCTCGGAACAAGGTTGATTTTAATCAGATTGGAAAAACAAGCAAGATAGAGAATGGGAAAGAGATACAAGCAAGATGGAGAGTTGGAGAGAGATACAAGCAAGATAGAGAGTTGGAGAGAGATACAAGCAAGATGGAGAGTTGGAGAGAGAAACAGCAACAGAACTCAAAAGATAAAGAAGCAAGTGGAGATGGATGGTGTCTATTTTAGAACAAAGGTCGGGTCATCTAGGTTGTCGACTTCTGGCGGCGAGGGTGAGTTCATGTCGTCGAAGCGCGAGGACATGTTGAAGGGGGAGAGATCGGGGGCAGCAGACTCGTTATCAGCAGCGGAGAGGAACTCCATCTCATCTCCAGCATCATTTGAGGGAGATACCTGCAGTGATAGAGAGTCACGTCGTTAAGGTCCTGGAACATGCTGGGCTGTGTTTGACTTGCAGACTCAAGTGTTGAGTTTGCCAATAAAGTGCTGAGAACAGCCAACTGAAGAACACTTCCAATTGATTATTCTGCAAGTGTTGTGGTGTCACAGGCATTATGGGCTGGGTATGCCTCTCCATACAAGTAACCCATGCAAATTATAAATTAACTTTATACACTGATCTATTGTTTATAATTATATTGTTTATATTCATGTTATCACTTTTTCAACAGAAAATTAAATTGCATGTGTTAATAGCTGGAACGAATTTGGAATTATTGGGTGAACACTGGTGTTGTGTTTAAAGTGTCTCATTAGCACATGGCTCAACTTGACTTGTTTATTGTTTTAAGAAATGCCCCCGTGGTCCAAGGCACGGGGAATTCTTTAGTTATCTTTCCAAATATACCCACTTTAGATTGGGCACAATATGACTACACCTTCACAGAGAACATTTATGAGAACTGCCACAAACACTATTTATTTATTAGACTTGTTAAAAGGGACTGTCTTATGAGTCCCTGGGAGACAAAGTTTATTTATATCCTTTCTAAGTTTTTTCAAATCATGAAATTATGAATAAATAGATGAATATTGAGATCAATCCATCCATCCATCACAATAACTTGTTTCAAAGAAGTATAAGAATTTAACATCTAAATTGTCTCTTTTTCTGAAGAAAACTTGAAATATATATTATATACTGACCAGAATAGTTTCAAATAGTTTGGGGATATTTTGAACCGATGAGTAATCAGGTATTTTATTCAATGACGCACTGATAAAATATCACCCATAAAAAATCCAACATCCTTAACTTATTTTGTTCAGTATATTATCGAGATAAAACTGTTTTTCTTACAACTCAAACTTTATTAGCTAATTATTTTAATTATTTGTTTTTAAACTACAAGTGCTCACCTGTGCGTCAGACTTTGATAAGGGATATGTGGAGGGGTTATCACTGAAGTTGGAGAACGGGAGTGTTTTGGGTGCCTCGTCATCCATATCCTGAAATACAAACACAATTATTACAGCATTTCAAACAGCATGCAGCTATTATTCTCCCTAAATACAATTTTACATCTTAAAATTCTTTATGCGAGAACCAGGGATGAAAACAATATTTAGTTTTTGCCATGCGTTGCGCTTCACGCGGGAGTCGTCACGCTCTAAGCGGATCTGACGTAATTTCATGACGTCATGAGTGTGCGATCGCACCTTGGTCGTCACTTCAATTTCGGAAACCTTGGCGGAAGGACGCATCAAAATTGGTATTAAAAGGAAGTCGTTTTACATGTAAGTACACAATATTTTATCTTTGCGGACGTTTTGTTAGTGATTATTAACTATAAATTTATAGTTATCATATATATAACTATACAGATACGTCTGCAGTTGTCTCATTTTGTATTGATTGACAAGTGAGTACTTTCTTCATAAACAACGTTTATGTCATATAAGTTGTAGCCTACATTGTACAATATTTGCATTGTTACTTATGTGATATTTGTTTATCGTAATACTTTATGCAGTAGTATTTACAAATTTGCTAATTCCCTTCTTTCTTACTGGGTTTCCCTTACTGTTTAAATAATGTATAGGCCAACTCCTAGGCACAGAATGCCCCATTCTGAAAATGTCGTAATTTTGGGCCATTCTTTTGTAAAGAGGCTTGAAAAGGACATCGGCTTCGGTAATTGTAAACTCCATTACCAATTTGGCTTTTGGGACCGAAGCGTAAAATTTATTGGGATTGGGGGGCTCACTTTAGAGAAACTAAAGAGGGATGTCATGGGTGATGTTGATTATCACATGTCTAGGTTAAACCCCGAAATTTTGGTGGTACAGTTAGGGGGGAATGATTTGTGTTGTGCGAACGCTGACCCGGTGAAGATCGCTGGCGAGTTTGTAGATTTCTTCGCAGGCATCAAGCAGAAGTACAATGTTGTTAAACTTGCTGTATGCGAGGAATTCCCACGGTTTACTTGTAGGACAGCTGCTAGTGGGTATGAGGATAAGAGGCGGCAGTTTAACCAGTACCTAAAGGTAATGTTGCCAGAGCGGGGAATGATTTTCTGGCAGCATAAAAAGATGTCTAATTCTTCCCTTTCTCTGTTTCGTCCCGATGGCGTACATTTGTCTCAGGAAGGTACATACAAGTTTTACCGTAGTTTGCGGGGGTGTATAGTCAATGTTTCTGGGTTGCCCAGTTGTGATCTACCTTCTAGATAATTACCAAGCAGCTCTCACACTACCTGTATTCATGTTTGCCTATAACTTATCAAGCAGCTCTCGCGCTACTTTGTAATGCTGGCAAAATGTTACCTGAAGCCTTGTATTAACTGTGAATGTAGACTTATATATTTCAATACTCAGTTAATCAGCGAATCTAATTTGCTGTTTTAAAATCTGGAACGTATTTCTATCGGTGGTGATAGGCGGTAGGCCCAAACAGTTTATAACATATCGTTTTTTATTGGGCACGCGTATATATCTCGCTCTGCATGTTGGGGGGCACATTACTTATCGCTAGGTGGGTAGTGTAAATCATGTTAATGCCATTATTATGCCTTGTCATGTAAATCCCGCTTCATGTTTTTCTTCCATATAGTGTTCGATATCATTTACGCTAGGTGCTATCTACGGTATAGCACATCGTGAGTTATAAATGTATTTCAAGGTGGCGTTTCAACGCGTGCAGTTTGTAAATCATGTTTGTGCCAATGTTACCTTGTTATTTATATCCCATCAGTACTTGATATGTTCGTTCCTATAGTGCTCGATTACACATAGTGTTCGATATCAATGTTACCTGGTTACTAATATCCCATCAGTACTTGATACGTTCGTTCCTATAGTGGTCGAGTACACATAGTGTTCGATATCATTTACGTCAGTTGCTATCTATGGTATAGCTGGTGGTGGAGTTATGTTCGTTTTTTATTGGGCACGCGTATATATCTCGCTCTGCATGTTGGGGGGCACATTACTTATGGCTAGGTGGGTAGTGTAAATCATGTTAATGCCATTATTATGCCTTGTCAAGTAAATCCCGCTTCATGTTTTTCTTCCATATAGTGTTTGATATCATTTACGCTAGGTGCTATCTACGGTATAGCACATCGTGAGTTATAAATGTATTTCAAGGTGGCGTTTTAACGCGTGCAGTTTGTAAATTCATGTTTATGCCAATGTTACCTTGCTATTTATATCCCAACAGTACTTGATATGTTCGTTCCTATAGTGCTCGATTACACATAGTGTTCGATATCAATGTTACCTGGTTATTTTATATCCCATCAGTACTTGATACGTTCGTTCCTATAGTGGTCGAGTACACATAGTGTTCGATATCATTTACGTCAGTTGCTATCTATGGTATAGCTGGTGGTGGATTTATATTCAAGGCGGCTTTAATAACATGTATGTACTTGTAAGTCACGTTTGACGCCAAGTTACCTTGTTATCTATATCCACAAGTATTTGATACGTTCGTTCCTATAGTGGTCGATGACACATTTGGGTACTATCTTTGGTCTTGTATTTTATGGCGGCTGTATAACATGTGTTGTAATTCCCACTATTATAATTTGGGTCTTGTTCCCATAATTTATCAACTAATGATTTGGCTTAGTGCTTTATAATGGATTTCATTGAGATGAATGTTTAAAGCACTAACGTAAATGCATTAATGCTAGGCTACATTACTGTTTGATAATGAATAGAGAGTCGTTTCTTTCCTGTGATTTGTTATTACTAGATCACCTTGGAAATGCCCCGTCCATCACGGAGCAAGAAACGAGGTGGCGTTGAGGTCGTCGCCAACGATGACGACGTAACAGTCCTGCCGAAAATACTCCAGGTTCTAACAAGAGACCCAAGAGGCAGCGGACTCCGAGTACAGCGCTCGAAGGGTACATCACGGCTCCTCCCGGTAGGGTGTCTCAACCGGATGTTGCTGAAGTTCAGCAGGCCCCAACCGCCAACATTGTGGACGACGGTGAGGCGATCATTAATCCCTTTGCCGTACAGAGTCCCGTCACTTTCTCTTTAAGCAATCATGAGTTGCAACAGTTTAAATCGGGTTCAATACCCAGGGGTAGAAACTAACCTGAAATGGTCACTAGCCATTTGGGCTAGTAGCTTTCAGATCTAACTAGCCCAGCCAACATACTTCTAGCCCAGTAACAAACAGACGTGAGACATAAAAACAGATGATTAATGAATTATTTGTTTTATTTCTAATTCATTTGGCACATTCTAGTATTTGCTTTTTGAATCAAGACAACAGACTTTTGAACATCAACAATGAATTATGACACATTATTGTTCATTATATGAATTATGAATTCATTAATCAATCATAAACACTGAAATCACGAGGATCCTTTATTTTTTTTTTTCTTGTGAAATACACAGTTTTGGGCAACCAGTATTTAAGTTACCGGTAAGTAATTCCATTTTCTTGTGAATTTTAAGAACGGAACTCTGAAGAAAACACTTTTAATATCAAATTATTAATTCATTTCACTTCAACATTATTATATTCCCATTTACTGGTATTGACTAGAATTTTCAAAGAGGGATCGACAGTGGTCAAAATTAACCTTTTCAATGCAGTAGCATTTCTAAAACTACTAGTCCAGACTCAATTATTCCAGCTAGCCAAATACATCTCCATGATCATTTCACCTAAAAAATTTAACTAGTCTTTCGGACTACCAGTTTTACACTCTACTAGCCCAGCTTCTTTTTCACTAGCCATGGGCTAGCGGGCTAGTGCTAGTTTCTACCCCTGAATACCGCTAGGAACCGGGGTTGCAGATAAATTGAAATCCAAAATATGGGATAGAGATTACGTGGAAATGTCTACTTTGTTAGGCGGCGACGATAGCAAATCACAAAAGTTGATGATAACCGTGCAGGGTCATTCTATTTGTTTCCCTGGCCCTACTAAAAGCGTAGCTTTGTCTAGTGACAGATGGCTGACCGCCTTCCACATTTACATGGCCATATATATTCAGAAATATCCAGAAGAGACCCAAGCTATGTTGAAATACATCAGCATTATCAGGGATTTAAATCAAAAAGGAGGAAACTGGCATTCATATGATGTCAATTTTAGAACGTTACGGGTTAGCAACAATTTGGATTGGGGTACGGTCCATTGGGAGCTGTGGTTTCAATCTGTAACTTTCGGGAAGGGTTCTTTTCGTTCAAACAACGGACAGACAAATTTCCCTAGAGAATACGACTAAACAAAGAAGCAAGAGCTGACTTGAGGTTATGGTTGAATTTCATAAGCAAACATAATGGAAAATCTATATTGCTAAAACGAATTTGGCAATCCAATACCTCCCTCCGTTTGTTTACCGATGCCGCGGCATCCACGGGTTTTGGCGTGGTATTCAAATCAAATTGGTCCTTTGGCATTTGGCCGGAGATATGGAAATCATTTAACATCACTCTCTTAGAACTTTTTCCGATCATGTTGGCCGTAAATCTTTGGAGTACTGAGTTGAAGGATAGGTGCATCGTATTTCACACAGACAACATGGCCCGGGTGTACATCATTAACAAGCAATCATCAAAAGATCCCATGATTATGTCCGTCATTAGGATTTTGGTTTTAACATGTATGGAATACAATATCCAGTTCAGAGCAGAACATATTCCAGGTCGTTTCAACACGTCAGCGAATCTGCTTTCTCGGTTACAGATCACAAAATTCCTCGCCCAGGCAGCCTGGGCAGACAAGTCCAAAATGCAAATTCCTCCATCCCTTCTTCCAGACAACTTTCAGTTCACGTAGGCACGTTGTTGGGTGCAGCGCTCAGTGTTAATAGTCAGTCCACGTATGCTAGAGCATGGGAACTATTTGTGGAGTTCTGTACAATGTGTTTAAAGAAAGAACCTGAGTTACCGATAGCAGCTGCTGATTGGTCGCTTTTCGTGGCTTATGTTTCATAGGGGATTATCCCCAGCAACAATGAAAACATACATATCTGCCCTCGGTTACATACACAAAATCCGCGGTATGAATGATCAGTCAACTACTTTTGTTGTGCAAAAATTGCTGCAAGGAGCTAGTCGCTTGCAAGGTTGCGTTGAAAATAGATTGAAATGTTGGCCAATATGATCAGAGCGATAAGCTCGGTTATCAGTAAACCGTTTGATCAAATATTGTACAGGGCAATGTTCCTTACAGCTTTTCATGGTTTTTTCCGTATTGGAGAGCTTACAGTGCAGAGTCAGGGATTGGTATCTTCTTTGCAGGTGCAAGATGTATCGTTCTCCGACAACGCTGCGCGTATAAACATTTCCAAGTTTAAGCACAAGTCTTCTAATTCAACAAAAGTTGTTATTTTGGAACGCTCAAACGATCAAATTTGTCCTGCCACAGCGCTAGGAGAATTCTTAAAGGTAAGCCTCGTCTCTGACAACTGGGCCGCTTTTTTGGGGACCGAAACTTTCGTCCAATTTTGAGATCAAAATTCAATCAAACTTTGACGAATATTCTCAGATTCATCCGTTTGGATTCCTCACGATACAAGGGGCATAGCTTTAGAATAGGCGCGGCGAGTTCGGCAGCTCGGAAGGGCTGGTCTGACGCGAAAATCAGACATAGAGGCCGCTGGAATTCTATGCCTTTAAAACATACATACGCTTGCAGTTGTAAATCAAAACAAAATGCTGCTATCGGTACGCCAACTCACTAGTAAAAGAAAAGGGGCTTAGTTCGTTAATTAGTATAGAAAACGGTGGTTTCAATTGTTTTTCGCATGTGCAAAAATGGCTGAAATTCCATTGTTATAGCTGTGTCACGTGTTCCTATTCGCATGTGCAATAGGAGTGCGGGGTTATAGCGTTAGTCGTAGGATATAGTAATGTTGTATTAGGGGTCCGATATTTCACTGTTATTGTTGTCTCACGTGTTCCTATTCGCATGTGCAATAGGAGTTCGTGGTTTAAAGCGTTAGTTTGGGTATGATATTATTGTTATTAATATAAGGAGTCCGAGGGTAAAGTGGCTACCCTTTCATTAATACTGTGAATATGTAATGACGATTTTCGTTACTTTGTCATTATTGCAATAGTTCATCATATATGTATATAGTTCCAATATCGGGACCTTCTTTCTGCTGTGTGCTATGTGTTTTCAGGCCGCGAATCTCCATGTACTGAACGGATTTCGCGCACGGCCATGCGCGTGCAGACACTGGCAGACATTCGTGGAAGTTTGTGGACTGTGGGTGGACGATTGTGCCTAATAAAGTGTTCGAACATTCCTTTCAAAGGCTTTGTGAAAGGAGAGTGCAGTTAAACCCACAGGTTAACTGTTATAACGAATAGCCCACGTTAGTGGAAACTCTTGGTAATACAAGATGCCATCGCGTTTTATAACCTTGTTTTGGATACTTTTGAGGAGGTTGGCTTGATTTTAACAATTCCGTTTTTACCTAAGGCTGTCTGCGGGTGGGGTATAGTGTTCCACTATTTTGGCGCTAATTTACCCTCACCTTTGGGGAATAAATTTGTCAATTACCTACAAATTGAAATGTTCAAGTTCAAATGGGTAAATATTACGATATTTACTCATATTAATTATATATTGTGATAAGTGCCGCTCGAAGGCGGTATTCATTCCATATTTATGTTAATAAACTTGTCCGCTTTATGCGGGACTTTACAACAATTTCTCTTGGCTTTTCTTCCCCAAATAGAACTGGTCAGCCTCAGGTATTTCTCGGGTTTGAGGATAAATACAATTTTACATCTTAAAATTCTTTATGCGAGAACCAGGGATGAAAACAATATTTAGTTTTTGCCATGCGTTGCGCTTCACGCGGGAGTCGTCACGCTCTAAGCGGATCTGACGTAATTTCATGACGTCATGAGTGTGCGATCGCACCTTGGTCGTCACTTCAATTTCGGAAACCTTGGCGGAAGGACGCATCAAAATTGGTATTAAAAGCCTCCACCTCCCCAGCCTCCTCCTTTTTTGTTACTGTATTTAACATGTATGTATAGGGCGCTAATTTACCCTCACCTTTGGGGAATAAATTTGTCAATTACCTACAAATTGAAATGTTCAAGTTCAAATGGGTAAATATTACGATATTTACTCATATTAATTATATATTGTGATAAGTGCCGCTCGAAGGCGGTATTCATTCCATATTTATGTTAATAAACTTGTCCGCTTTATGCGGGACTTTACAACAATTTCTCTTGGCTTTTCTTCCCCAAATAGAACTGGTCAGCCTCAGGTATTTCTCGGGTTTGAGGATAAAAACATTTATCATATATCCTTTAAGCGATCAATATTAGAGAGACCAAGCACACAATTCCCAAGCTCTGAGTTCTCAATGGCTCAAACCATTTTCTTCCCACAGAGGTTACTCTCTTAGATTTATTATTGTAACCTTTGTTACATATCAAGCACTTTCTCGGCTAGAAATAGAGAATCCCGATTGCATCTGAGTTAGTTGTGCAATCAGCGACGTTTCAAACTATGCATTTTGTAATGTGTAAATGACAAGAGAAGCTTCATCTGTGTGTTGCGCACACAATTCAGTCGCAGATGTATAACAATGTTTGATTGGACAAAAATAAGGACATTATCAGTGTTGTAAACCTTCACCGCTAGGGGATTATGTGAGAATAGTGAAATATCACCTATATGGAACAGATATAACTAGATTAGCGTTTGCGGGACACCGCAAAAGCAGAGCAGCTCCGAAACTTAGGGTCTCGCCTTTCCCTGTTCCGCCTTCTCGTCAGCATCAATAAAATGGGAATTCTTTTTAACAAAAGTTTGTTCATTATTCGAGTTATTACTAATCATCACTGGGATCACTTTTCAGTTTGTTCTTAAAACCTATTTCTTCTTTCAAAATTTGATCAAAGGATTAACGTGGCCGTAACCAATATCTCATGACCTTGACCTTTGACCTTCAAGGTCACACCATCAATGATCACTTTTCATCGCGTATAATAATCATGCAATGACTCAAAGTGTTCATAGTTAAAAAATAACATATTAACAAAAGCATGCTTAAGTTTCGACCTCACTGTGACCTTGACCTTTGACAGATTTGAGCGAAGCGTTTTCAAATCTGGGTCTTTCTCCATAGTTCATATATACCAAATAAGACCCTAATAGCACAAAAAAAGTTTGAAGTTATCATGTTTACAAGGATTGTTGTAGTGATTTCAGAACTCATGACCTTGACCTTTGACCTTGAATGTGAACATGTCAAAATCATTCACCAGGTGTATAAGAAAGAAATTAAGCTGAGGTGTTAATATCTTCATGGAAACAAGAGTCATCAGAAGATGACATATCCCACCGGTTCCAAAAATTTTTTAAAACACATCTTTTACAGATACTTGTGTATCTACTACCATACTTCAGTTAGTGGGTATTACAGATGCTGAGTTTCAGGCATGTTAAGGGTTTTAGACTTCTGCTCCAGAAGCAGTCAAAATCAACAACAACCAACATCCCTCTCATGTTTCTATGGAAACAGAACAAAATTAATTTTTCAGAAAAAATCTGATAATATCAAAAGGCACCACTTCAGTCAATGGGTAATACACATGCAAAGTTTCAGGAAGATATGATGAACGGTTTTGAAGCTGTGCTCCGGAAACGAACCTGTCTCTGAACAAAGTCCAAATTTAACATGTTTCTATGGAAACGAAAACATTTTTTTTTTCCAGAAATCTGAAAATATCAAAAGGCACCACTTCAGTTAGTGGGTAATACACATGCAAAGTTTCAGGAAGATATGATGAACGGTTTTGGAGCTGTGCTCCGGAAACGAACCTGTCTCTGAACAAAGTCCAACTTCAACATGTTTCTATGGAAACGAAAAAAAATAAAATTTTCAGAAATCTGAAAATATCAAAAGGCACCACTTCAGTTAGTGGGTAATACACATGCAAAGTTTCAGAAAGATATCATGAATGGTTTTCGAGTTCTGCTCCGGAAACGAAATGATTACGGACGGACGGACAGACGGACGGACGGACAGACGGACGGGGCGATTACTATATCCCACGGTATTACATACCGGTGGGATAAAAAGTTACTTAGTGACCAGTCAGTCAGTCAGTCAGTTAGTCAGCATGACCATATCTCGTGACCTTGACCTTTAAAATTCAAGGTCACACAATCAGTGATCACTTTTCATTGTGTATCACAATCATGTAATGATTCAAAGTGTTAATAGTTGAAATAAGACATTTTCGCAAAAGCCTGCTTAGGTTGTGACCTCGCTATGACCTTGACCTTTGACGGATGTTAGCGAAAACCTTTTCAAATCTTGGCCTTTCTCCATAATTGATATATACCAAATAAGAGCCTGATAGCACAAATATTTTTCAAGTTATCGTGTTTACAAGGATTGTTTTAGCAATTTCAGAACTTGTGACCTTGACCTTTGACCTTGAATATGAACATGTCAAAATAATTCCCCAGGGGCATAAGTAAGAAGTTATGTATATGAGGTGTTGATACCTCCTTGGAAAGAAGTTATTTAGTGATTTCAGAACTGGTGACCATGACCCTGTCTCGTGACCTTGACCTTTAAAATTCAAGGTCACACAATCAGTGATCACTTTTCATTGTGTATCACAATCATGTAATGATTCAAAGTGTTAATAGTTGAAATAAGACATTTTCGCAAAAGCATGCTTAAGTTGTGACCTCGCTATGACCTTGACCTTTGACGGATGTTAGCGAAAACCTTTTCAAGTCTTGGCCTTTCTCCATAGTTGATATATACCAAATAAGAGCCTGATGGCACAAATATTTTTCAAGTTATCGTGTTTACAAGGATTGTTTTAGCAATTTCAGAACTTGTGACCTTGACCTTTGACCTTGAATATGAATATGTCAAAATAATTCCCCAGGGGCATAAGTAAGAAGTTATGTATATGAGGTGTTGATACCTCCTTGGAAAGAAGTTATTTAGTGATTTCAGAACTGGTGACCATGACCCTATCTCGTGACCTTGACCTTTAAAATTCAAGGTCACACAATCAGTGATCACTTTTCATTGTGTATCACAATCATGTAATGATTCAAAGTGTTTATAGTTAAAATAAGACATTTTCGCAAAAGCATGCTTAAGTTGTGACCTCACTATGACCTTGACCTTTGACGGATGTTAGCGAAAACCTTTTCAAATCTTGGCCTTTCTCCATAATTGATATATACCAAATAAGAGCCTGATAGCACAAATATTTTTCAAGTTATCGTGTTTACAAGGATTGTTTTAGCAATTTCAGAACTTGTGACCTTGACCTTTGACCTTGAATATGAACATGTCAAAATAATTCCCCAGGGGCATAAGTAAGAAGTTATGTATATGAGGTGTTGATACCTCCTTGGAAAGAAGTTATTTAGTGATTTCAGAACTGGTGACCATGACCCTGTCTCGTGACCTTGACCTTTAAAATTCAAGGTCACACAATCAGTGATCACTTTTCATTGTGTATCACAATCATGTAATGATTCAAAGTGTTAATAGTTGAAATAAGACATTTTCGCAAAAGCATGCTTAAGTTGTGACCTCGCTATGACCTTGACCTTTGACGGATGTTAGCGAAAACCTTTTCAAGTCTTGGCCTTTCTCCATAGTTGATATATACCAAATAAGAGCCTGATAGCACAAATATTTTTCAAGTTATCGTGTTTACAAGGATTGTTTTAGCAATTTCAGAACTTGTGACCTTGACCTTTGACCTTGAATATGAATATGTCAAAATAATTCCCCAGGGGCATAAGTAAGAAGTTATGTATATGAGGTGTTGATACCTCCTTGGAAAGAAGTTATTTAGTGATTTCAGAACTGGTGACCATGACCCTATCTCGTGACCTTGACCTTTAAAATTCAAGGTCACACAATCAGTGATCACTTTTCATTGTGTATCACAATCATGTAATGATTCAAAGTGTTAATAGTTGAAATAAGACATTTTCGCAAAAGCATGCTTAAGTTGTGACCTCACTATGACCTTGACTTTTGACGGATGTTAGCGAAAACCTTTTCAAATCTTGGCCTTTCTCCATAGTTGATATACACCAAAGAAGAGCCTGATAGCACAAATATTTTTCAAGTTATCGTGTTTACAAGGATTTTTTTAGCGATTTCAGAACTCGTGACCTTGACCTTTGACCTTGAATGTGAACATGTCAAAAAAATTCCCCAGGGGTATAAGTAAGAAGTTATGTATATGAGTTCTCAAAACCTAATAAGGAACAAAGTTATAGCCAATACAAAACGCGGCGGCGGCGGCGATGGAAACTGCACAAAAACTGATAGCAGCTCCGACTTAGTCGGAGCTGCTAAATATGAAAGGAGTAACATCTGTGGGATGAAAATGGGCTAAAAATACTTACATTATACACACTTTCAAATTTATCCCAATGCCTCTTGAACATGCTTCTGGGTTCTATGTTGAAGTTATAATTCTTGTATATCATTGTACGCAATACAAGTGTAGAGTTAATCAACAGAGACAACCTACCCTGTATGAAGACAACATATCAGTTGGAGTTCCCGAGCGACTTCGCTGGAACTTGGGACGCCCCATGTCTGTTCTCATCGCATTCATCTGTATACTCATCTTCTTGATTATCCAGTCAGGCACCGCGAACCCGTACAACTCATCCATCAACAGGTTCGGACTGTCTCTATAACATACAGAGAGAGAGAGATATTATTATTTGATACACTAAAAGAACACTGTGGAATACTTTTACTTTTGAACTCTGATAACTATGTATACTTCCCTGTGTATTATAAACCACAATGGAGCTACAATGTGTGTTGCAAGTAAAGTATGAATAACATTGTGAGAATTATGTACTACCATGTGAAAACTATGAACTGACATGTGAGGACCATGTACCTCAATGTGAAAACTATGTACTTCAAATTGGGAATATGTACTTTGATGTGCAAAGTATGTACTACAATGCAAAAACTATGTACAACAAGCACTAAAGTGACATGAAAAATTCAAACTACCGCTGTGACCTTGAGAATAATTTCAAGGTCACCAAAATTCGAACCAACCTGCAGAGGTTGCAGATTCTTTGAAGGGATCCTCCTTGGGGTACATATAGCATAAAAATCCTAATTTTTAACTTGATGACAGATTGTAACTTAATTTTTATAAATAACAGTAAAAATAAGTTCAAAAAACACAAAATAAGTGTTTTCCGAACGTGTGACCACCCTGTGTAGAGCCCCATCCCAGTGCAAACCAAGGGACGTAACTCTAATCTCACCACTTATCAATCTAACCATGTCAGACAGAATAAGGGGAGGTGGTTGGCCGTACCCTAAGGAGGATCCCTTCAAAGAATCTGCAACCTCTGCAGGTTGGTTCGATTCTTTTTCAGAAGGGATCCTCCTTGGGGTACATATAGCATAAGGCAGACTCCCAAAGAAGACTTAGGATGTGGATTCTGTCTGTACACCAAATACCCCTTAAAAGTGCTCTACTCAATCCAAGAAAGGTGTCACACTTACCAGATCACGTGACCTCCCGCGCCGAGGGCTGAGGATGGGTGATCCCTTGGGGACTAACCGATCGGCTAATCAGCCTGATTACCGTTATTCTAGGCCAAATACCCCCCCCCCCCCCTCTTTTTTTTTCAAAAGACTATTGGGGAGCAATAGGAGTAAGTATTTCCCGCTAGGCAGTGCCACCGGGACACCTGCTGCGGAGGATATAAATGCCCAAAAACAGTGCAACTGGTCAGGATGAACAACTTAGGTTAGTTTATTAGTCTTCTCAGAAAACTGAACTGAACCAAACTGAACAATAACTCGAAAGCTCAATCAGCTAGAGAGTCTCAACTCTGCCCACCTGAGAGAACCGACTGACCAAACCGAGCGCGCTCTCTAGAGTGCCTGTCTAGTTGGTAGTGTCGAATGAACGTGCTCGGCCGGCTCCAGATAGCGGCGGAGCAGATCTCTTCGATGGGCAGAGCCACAGCGAACGCCTTAGACGTCGCCACCGCTCTAACCGAGTGAGCTTTCAACTGACCTGGGGCCTCTAAGCCCTTGTGAATGTAGCCAATGACAATCGCAGACACTATCCACCTGGATAACCGGACGTATCCTGTCCACACCTGCTAAGAAACGCTGTACCAGTGGATGCGATCCCAAAAGAGCACCGTCCATCGGTATGTGGAAAGCAGAAATAGCCGTAGAGTATCCCCTGACGGTCGATGCGGCTAAACCAGCATCTAACCTGGACTGGAGGAACTCCAAAACAGCGACTAGATCTGAAGAAAAGGGATCGAGAAGCCCTCTATCGCCACACCAGCGCGCATAACAGGCCCAACGATCTTCATACTGAAGGTTTGTCGAATCCCTCCTCGAAGCCAGTATTGTGTCTGCAACTCGTGCAGGAATACCGCTCTCCTGGAGGCGATTCCGGACAGTGGCCAAGCCACCCACTGAATCCTGGGATTCGGTTGTGGTGCCCCTTCCTGAAATAGTATGTCTCGTCTCGAGGGTTACAGTACAGGAGGCTGTACGAGAAACCTGAGAACGGACGGGAACCAACTCTGAGCCGTCCAAAGCGGTGCGATAAG
Organism: Gibbula magus; assembly: GCA_936450465.1. NCBI lineage: Eukaryota > Metazoa > Mollusca > Gastropoda > Trochida > Trochidae > Gibbula > Gibbula magus. The sequence continues at coordinate 14,515,470 of OW388295.1, forward strand.
CACCAGGAGGCGAGCTGACCGATTGGTCAACTGGGAAAGAACCCTGGGGATCAGAGGCACCGGCTGGAACGCCCATAGTACTCTGTCCGTCCAGTCGATCGCGAAGGCGTCTCTGGCTAGAGCCCTTGGATCTGGTATTCTTGAGCAGAACACAGGTATCTGATTCGTCATCCCTGACGCAAACAGATCCACCTTGAACGACCCGAACAACAGGGAGATAGTTCCGAATATCCCCCTGTCGAGCATCCACTCGTGAGGTGTTAGGATGCGCCGAGACAAAGCGTCCGCACAGAAGTTGTCCACTCCCGGGAGATAAACAGGAACCACCTGAATGCTGAACTGGTTGCACCACAGTAGGAACTGCCACGACTCCTGTAGGAGAGATGGAGACACTGTGCCGCCCTGTTTCAGAATGTAGGAAATGGCTGTTTGGTTGTCCATCTCTAGACGAACCACAAGCCCCCTGATCCGCTCCTTGAAGCACTCGAACACACGTAGAACTGCTCTGAGCTCTAGCACTTTGATGTGCAATTTCGACTCCTCCTGTGACCAAAGGCCCGAGGCTGTCAGGTCTTCCAGGACTCCCCCCCCCCCAGCCAGATAGGGAGGCGTCTGTCTGGATGGTGACCGAAGGCGTTGGAAGCTCTAGCGGTAGACCCTTGAGAAGGTTGCTCTCGGAAACCCACCACCGAAGGTGCTCTAGCACCCAAACCGGTGTGGTTAGAACCTTCTCGAAGCTGTCCGAGTGTGACCACATTCGTGCCAGCGCTTGCTTAACCGGTCTCATACTCAAGCGAGCTCTCTAAACCACGTCCACTGTCGCCGCCATATGACCCAACAACTGAAGCCAAGTCCTGGCTGTGTGGATTGGCGATTGAAGGAACAAGTGGACTGCCCCGATCACTCTGGACACCCGATCTGGGGCCAGGGACACAGAACCGGAGGCCGTATCGAACCTTGCGGTTCTTCTTCAGGTTGATGATCCAACCCAGCTTGAGCAAGATGTCTAACACCTGCTGGGTGGCCTCCTGATTTAGTTCTCGAGACAAGGCTCTGATCAGCCAGTCGTCCAGGTACGGATGACAACACCTGCCCTGCGATCGGCGGCCTGCGCCGGTATCAACATTAACTTGGTGAATACCCTCGGAGCAGTTGAAATGCCGAAGGGTAACACCTGGAACTGGTAACAAGTCCCGTCGAAGGAGAACCGAAGAAACTCCTTGAAGTCGGGGTGCATTGGAACATGGAGATAAGCATCTTTGAGATCTATTGACGACAGCCAATCTCCCCTCTCTACTGACGCTATGACCGTTCTCAAGGTTTCCATCTTGAACGTTGGAACCTGCAGACTGCGATTCAAATACTTCAGATTGAGAACCCTCCGTCCTTCTTGGGTACCAAGAAGTAGGTCGAGTAATAACCGCTCCGTATCCCGGAGAAAGTCGTTGGGTCGTACTTCCAAAGTGGTAAGTGGCCCTCCCTGAGTGTGGACAGGACCCAGGTATTTGAGGTGACTTTCTCCTACTCTGAGATGAAGTGAGATAGTCTGCCCCCCAACTGGAAGATCTCTGGAATGACAGTGCACCCCCGTCTCCGGCAGCGTTCGAGCTGCTGGAATTTTTGGTGGTGACACGGGCTTCGGATGACCTAGGTCGGCTTGTTTGGCCTCCCTCGGCTCCGAATATTCCGCTAGCCTTTATGCCCACGGAATTGCCCTTTCTTTCCCTTCCCCTTGAATCTCTTCTTGTTGCCCATTGGGCCATTCCAAGAAGCTTGACCCGAACCCCCCGGCGTGGGGTATAAGTCATCAAGGGGGGAAGGCCGCGCTCGCTTATCCTGCGGAGCTGGTTCCTCGAGAAGCACCTTTGCGTCCTCGAAGGCAACCTTCTGCTCGGCGGCTTCCTTGACTACAGCCTGCGATCCAGGAAAGAGGGTGGACCCCAACCTGAAGGGCAGGTTCTGCAAGGTAAGGCGTGTGGACTGCGAATACTTTGACGTCGCTAGCCACAGCCGGCGCATCCCCATGACTGCGCCCATCATCTGACTCGCAGCACTCCTGATTGAGTCCCGAGCCAGATAACTTGACACCTCCGCCAACTGCTTCTGGAACGTGGTCACCTTAGTGCCCAGTTCCTGCATCTCTGCCAGGTCCTTAGCCTGCATAGCAGCAAGGTAGGCCCCGTGCACTGCTACCCTCAGTTGTTGGGCTCCGTTCCTGTATGTGTCCTCATGGGCACGGAACTCGGCCTTAAACATGGCAGCCTGCGACAGAAATGGAGGCAGTCGCCGGCCCTGTTTGCCTACAGAACGCTGCGCCTGAGCGCCGGACAGGGTGACGGAGGTCAGGACGCATTCATCCACAACTGGAAGGTCGAAGAGACCGTCCTCTCCCAACTGGTACCTCTTGTTGAGTTCAGGCAAATCAGCCTTCGAACGGGCACCAGAAAGAAGAGGGTTGATCGCCTCAACCAACAAGCTGTTGATGATGCGGAGCCTGGTCGCCGGAGGCTTGCTGGGAGCAAAAGCCTCCCCCGGAAGCCGGAACTCCTCGGTGACCTGCTCCGGAACGGGAACAAGCGTCTGCGGGATAGCGATCGCTATTCGGTCACGCGTCTCCTTCAGAAGCTCGGCGAGCGAGACAGCACGGCCGGATTCCTCATCCTCCTCAGAATACTAGGATTCTTCCTCCACCAGGTCCCCGGCACCGGAGCCACTCATCAGTGACCCAGTGTCCGAAGCCTGATCTCGGATAGTCCGTTTGAGAGGGTGCGGTACCCAGCGCTGCTCACCGACGCTCGTTCCCCGACCGAAATCGGTCCCCGGGGCTGCGACTGCACCGGTGCCCTTGCCCTTGGGGTTACCCATGCCCCCCGACGTGCTCGGTACCTCGGCACCTCTCAGTCAAACAAGTCTCAGCAAAAAAAACACATCTTAGCTGGTCAATGACAGATTGATAAGTGGTGAGATTAGAGTTACGTCCCTTGGTTTGCACTGGGATGGGGCTCTACACAGGGTGGTCACACGTTCGGAAAACACTTATTTTGTGTTTTTTGAACTTATTTTTACTGTTATTTATAAAAATTAAGTTACAATCTGTCATCAAGTTAAAAATTAGGATTTTTATGCTATATGTACCCCAAGGAGGATCCCTTCTGAAAAAGAATAGCCCTTTGTCTTCCTTGGAGAAGCTATGTGTAAGATATGAAGAGAATCCAGAGAATGGTTCTTGAGATATCCCACTGACAAGGGTAAAATGACAAAGTCTCGTTGTGACCTTGAAATGAAGGTCAAGGTCACAACCCTCTGTAGGAAGGTTACTCTCTCTATGATGAACCCATATGCAAAATATGAAAAGAATCCAGTGAATAGTATTTGAGTTATTCCATTTTGTACGGATGTACAGAGCTGAATATTATATACCCGTGCTGCGCGTATAGCGCAAAGCGGGGGATAAAATATTTGGCTGCGTCCGTACGTACGAAATCGAATAACTCAAATATTATTTACTGTCTACTATGTACTACAATGTGAAACTATGTACAACAATGTGAAAACTATATACAACAATGTGAAAACTATGTACCACAATGTCAGAACTATGTACAACAATGTGAAAACTGTGTACAACAATGTGAAAACTATGTACTACAATGTGTGGACTAAGTACAGAGGGGAAAATAAACAAATGAACATAATTTCACAACGGAATAAAGATGTATATATTTTTATATGTATGCTTATTTTCCATAGATTTTCAAGGCCTGAAACTTATTTTAAAATTCCATGACATTTCAAGGATTCCTGTATGAACCCTGTACACTTGAGAAGTGGGTAGAACACTGAGAAACTGACCTGTACTCATCCGTCTGACTGAGATCCTGTATATCTTCTACCAGCAGCATGTACGCCTTGCCTCCAGTAGCAGGCATCAGATGGTGTTCGTACAGCCACGCCTTGTCATCCTGGTCTCCCGAGTACTGCCATAGAGAAGTGCTTCAGTCAGCATAGACAACAGCATTCATACACTTGAAAGCAACACCAATTCCATGACTATTCAATGGTTTTTCAAGGGTTCTTCCAAAACTTTCACGAAAAAACAATAATATTAGACAACAATGTTACGAGTTCCAGCAACACAAAATGCTTTTCGATAAACTAATTGCAGACTTTTAAAAAAATTCTTTTTAGTTAAAGCAAGAGGGGCAAGTAAGGAAATAAACATTAATTGTACAAGCGATGCAAAATCAATCAGACTTTCCCATGACTTCTGATATGTATGCCCATTTTTCATATCTTTTCAAGTCCTGGAAACAATATATATTAGGGTTCCATGCCTCATATGAACCTCCATCCTCTGTTACCCATGGTTTTATATATGCTCCGTTACTCTCCACTTTATCACCCATGGGAAACCTAATCAGGAGAATCTGTACTCAAATTACCCGCCCTTGGCCGGCGTGAGCCAATCAAACTGCTACGCAGCTTGGACCTGCGAGCCAATGACAATTCATATCACTTCGTTTCAAAGCAAGCGAGGTCATTGTGTTAGCCATCCGTCACCGGTTATCTCCCTTGACCATTTCCGTCTTATCCCATTGAGCATTTTCTTTGGTTACTGACTTTGTCACGCTGGCCAAGGGTGGGTAATTTGAGAACAAATTCCCTTGATAAGGTTTCCCATGGGTAATATAGTGGAGAGTAACGGAGCATATATAAAACCATGGGTAACCGAGGATGATGAACCTCACAGAGAAGCATTATTGCACTGTCGAGACCTTATGAAGAATCTGGAATGGCGTCAATATTTTGAAAACCACTAAATTGTTTGAGTATTCATAGTGGTTATTGCAGTTTCAGAGAAGCACTAAGACAAAAAGGTTTGTGGAGTCTTGAGCTAACTTTCCCTGAACTAGCGTACAAAGTGATATTTTCGCACTTGACCAAATACAAGTTTCACAGATTTCACAAATAAATATGACATTACTATAAATATTCATAAGAACAATATATATATAATTATTGATGGTAATTACCTTGAAAATATCTGGATGCTTGATGTACAGCCGACCGCGAGTTGCTCCCAAACCCAAAGCTCTGCAAGTGTTAGAGTAAGTTACATAAACATGCCATTTCACACAAACTTTGTTTCAACAATAATAGAACAATTTACAAATTTGAGTTCATAAATGTCTTTGTGTCTAAAGTAAGTGTTGGAGTAAGTTAACAAACATTCCACACAAAGTTTGTTTCAACAATTTGAAAGTTGAGTTTATATATGTCTATCTCAGCTAATAAAAACATTGTAAAGGAACTTCGAGACAATATCATCCACTGGTATTTTCAATGGGAGGGTAAAAGTTGACATCTTTTTATGAACAAATGAAACTCACTTATTTGCTCTTGCTCCCATTACAAACTTTGTTTCCACAGTTAAACGGTCAGGGTTCCACTGAAAACAAATAAATGCATAAATGGATTGTACATCTTTGAATATGCAATTCGAAATAAAAGAGAACAAAAGCAAAGGTGAAGTGGAATATCAACAGAAACATGATCCAGTAATATTCTTTTGATAGTTTGCGTTAAGACTCACTGTGACCTTGATCAATGTTAAGGTCACAAGAATTGACAGAAACATGCGTCTTCAAGAGATGAAAATTGGTGTAAAAAATAAAGAATCCAGTTAATCATTCTGGAGACATTTCCTTGACAAGCTGAACAGGCAGGTTCCCATGGTAACAAGTTCAATGTCAAGGTCGTCAAGGTCACCATGGTCTGCTAAAGCCTACTCCTTCAGATGACCGAAGTTTGTTCTGAGAATCTGGTATATGCGCAAAGTGAACAGAATGCCTCCGAACACGGTTATTGACGTGTGTAACATGTTCCTGTGCTATGCTGCTTGCACCATCTATTACATGCCCAGGGCTAAATGCAGAAATTCTTGGGGCTTTCCCCAGGAATATAATGTTATTAATTAAGTATTTCCGTAATTGTCCAATTACAGGTCCGAGGTCCGTTGTATTGGCCCGAGACGAAGTAACTGTAACTCGGCCAATACGGAAATACTTATACTTAATTTTATTAATTAACTTCTTTTCATTGTATTTGCACAACACGAAACATCTCATTTTTATTGAAATAATAATTATAAACAAGATTGGAGAACAAATAGCACGGGTCAAAGTTGTGAAGCGATAGCTTCGGGCTTTCACCAAATGTTCAAATGCGCATGCTCAGACTCATATTGGCCCAGTTTGTCTCATATTGGCCCGGTTTTTCCAGTATTGGCCCAGTTTCCCTGTATTGGCCCAGTTGTCTAGGCCGTAAATGCCGTATACATGCCATAACAATGATATTTAATTAATAATGCCTGGTAAACTACTAGTAGGATTTAGTTGGTAAGAGAAGACCTTGGTGGGAAAATAGAGTGACGTCACTAGAGGTTTATAACACAGATAATAATATACCTTCTTTCCTTCTCTTTTAACTGGTTCATTTGGTTTGACAGAGCGTAGGGGATTACCACGTCTGTAAGAGAAGTCATGGTATAAAACACAAACAAACGAGCATGAAAAATCTACAATGAACACATGTAATTTATTCTCAAGTCTATAATCAGAAACAGAAGCTATCATTATCATTAGATTGTACGCAACAAATCATATTTTGACTAACACGATGAATGTGAAGACGTTACTGTACAAGAAGCATGAGGAAAAGAACACATACCCTGATTGATGGAGAGGTGGCCTTCCTTTCCTCTGAAAAAAAAGAGTGTAAAATGTTAACCATTCATTCAAAGTTCATGCAATGTGCTCCATTAGGGTGTTTTTATTTTGAATTTTACTACAAATACCCTGAAAATCATGAGGTGAAGTGAGTTGGGGCTTAACAGCGCTTTCAAGAGTATTTCACTTATATCACAGTTGCATGTATTATAGCAGGGAGAAAGCTCGCAACGCTATGCACTGCGGTGAAACCAGCGAGCATTGGCTGGAACTAGCAACCATGGGTGGTACTGCGCTGAAATTCAGTGTAGCATTGCACCCAAACTATACTGCGTGTAGGATAATTATCTTCCGCAGACAAAGTTGCCTAGCCCCTGGTGGAATTTGAACCCCTGAAAATAGTGTCAAGCAATTTTTTGTAGTAGAATTACGGATAAAACTACCCTGAAGTTCCTCACATTGAAAGTTGTACATTCAGGGCTTGTAGAATTTCAGAAAAAATCACACAAACTGAACTTTAGATATTTAAAAAAATTCAGTTTAAAGTCAAACCATTTTGAGTTTGCCAAGTGAAGCTCAATACCAAACCATAAACAACTTTGAGACAACAATGATAAACCGTGAGACTGGACAAAATGAATTACTTGCTTTACAGTTAAGTTTTGGCAAAATGTCTAAAGGCAGGAGGTGAAAATCAACTTTAAAATGTAATTGGAAAGTAAGCAAAACAGGCAGAGAATTGAAACATTACAATTTTCAGTGGCATTTTTTCTCTCAAATGGTAGAATGACCGTACATCAACTTTTTGACCAACAAACCTTCTTTATCTTTGGTACGCTGATGTCGCTGCCTGCTTCTGAGTTACTATCTGATAGTCTCCTCCGACGCACCTGAAATATTAACACTTGTTAGTTACAGAGGTGACATGATCCCCCTTCGCAAATTAACAGTTTAACAGTGTTCATTCAGCCAAAAGCCAAAATTAGCACTTTTCAAGGACATAAGATGTGTTTCCAAGCACCATCAATTTTAGCTCATCAGGCCTAACCCAGCCCTAAAGCTGACATTTTGTGGAGCACCTAGGGAATCGTAGTTTTAATAAAGTTTTAATGAGAAGTATTTGTACGGGTGATCTACTTATTTTTACTACTTCTTACTCATAAATTATTCATATTCAAGAACTTTCCAAGTACAATCTATAAGATTTCAGCACTATTCAAGCCCTGGTTAAATTCAAGCTTTTCATTGGACATGGGCGAATTCAACCACTTTTCAAATCTGTATGAACCATGTTTAAAATTGAGTGAAATGTGAAATTCCACTGTGACTTATCGCGCGGGGGATAATAATGAGTTCATTATTCATTTGTTCAAACAGATAAATGATTGATTGACAGTTGTGTAAATAAAATATGTCTCATTGATATTTTGTATACACAACTTGTATCATGTATCTATTACATCCACTATTTACTATCCACTGTAAAACTCCCCACCTTCTATTTCATTATAGAAGAAATCTATTACTGAAGCATCCGTAAAATCATCAATCTACTATTTCATCAACATTTATCATAGATGAAATTTTAAAAACCATATATTGCAACTATTTCCTTCTTATAATTTATTTTCTTTAAATCAGAGAAATCCTGATAAAGTAAATGCTTACTTGGCTTAAGCATATAGAAAGATATGGAACAACGTGGTGCACACAATAAAGCAGTTGTTATTATCCATAATAGTTGTGTTTATTTTCATATAGATATGGGACAAGTCCTCAAACTTGATATATTTCTTATTAATCCCAAAATCTTTGCCCTGATATTAAACTATTTCTGCTGAACATAATCCTATAATTTACTTACATATCCCCTTCTGCCGCTGTTACTGCCAGTTTCCGACACTGTGTCAGTGTCGTCCCTCACCGGAGTCACACTCCGACGAGGAGTCTCCATCACATACATCTTCTTAGCCTGGAACAGAGAGGAACAGAGTTAACTACATAATAAACTAGATGAGCGTTTGCGGGACACCGCAAAAGCAGAGAAGCCCCAAAACTTTGGGTCTCGACTTTCCATGTCCGCCTTCTCGTCAGCATCAATAAAATGGGAATTTTTTTTAACAAATTTATTTTTCGAGGTATTACTAACAAGTTGAATCATCACTGGGGTAACTTTTCACAAGTTTGTTCTTAAAACCTATTTCTGATTTCAAAATTTGATCAAAGGATTAACGTGGCCTTAACCAATATCTCATGACCTTGAACTTTGACATTCAAGGTCACACCATCAATGATCACTCTTCATTGTGCATAACAATCATGCAATGACTCAAACTGTTCATAGTTAAAATAAGGCATATTCACAAAAGCATGCTTAAGTTGTGACCTCGCTGTGACCTTGACCTTTTCAAATCTTGTAGAGAGCTCTGATATTGCCATAAGAACTTTGTGGAACTTCAGCCAATTAAACGTGGATAAACAGATTATAAGAAAGAAAGATTTTGCGCAGTGTTCAAATATACTTCCAAAGCAACATTTGTGTACCCAACAGCAAATAGTTACCTTGACCATTAGTTAACAATCCACAGATCAAATCAAACTGTAACATAATCATCTCAAGATGGTTTCCATAGCAACTGACCTCTTCAAGTATCTGCCTCTGGACTGCATGTATGTGTTCATCACTAACAGCATTCTGTCCGTTGTTTATCTGGATGTTGTTGATAGCAGGTTTGAAGAATTTCTGAAAAGAGTATATTGTAATACTTTAAAATAATGCAAACTTACAATCAACAAGTCCCCACAGAAAGAAATATATGAAGCACACTAGAACTCAAATAATGAAACTAAAACTGCAAATAATTTCCCTTGAACAAAAGATGTTCTATACTTTATTCCTCTCCAAAAAAGCTGAGAAGGACAATCATTGTTCAGTAAACTCAACTTCCAAACGCAAAACATTACTCACTGGCTAATTTAAGCCTTGCCACATTTCCTTAACTTTCATGTACTTACAAAGCAGAGCACACCATGTGCAGTACACTAGCACAGGAAAGTTGGAGAAATGTGGCAAGGCATATTTTAGCCAGTGATGGAGACTTGTGTGTGTTATGACTTAAATTTAAGTTGATTAATCTGCCCACTGCAACAACAGGTTGAGTGAGTGAGTGAATTATTGCTTAACGCCGCTTCGGCAGTATTGCACCCATTAGTGGTGAAACAACAGGTTGAGAATACAATATGAATTAAATCATTATTTCATTTTTGCACTTTGAGCATGATGAGTTATGAATGTATGATCATGAAACATACATTATTATCTAGATGGCATATGAGCTGACTATCACTATTATCATAACTCACATCTACATAGCTCTTGACGATCTGGTCAATTTCTTTGTTTATATTTCTTTGTAGGTTTTGTCGCAGGATGTCTAAGGATTTGGCAGCACTTGTGATAGAGCACGCTCTGAAAAACAGAATACAATACAGTAACAATCTGAATTCAAGATGAACAAGTTCAATGGATAGTCAACGTCTTTATTGCAATGAATGCAACATTTCCATTAGATAAGAACTCTGTTACCGAGCAAGTGGTACATAAACATATTCTGGTCCAGTAAGATTTACCACAAATTTGCACATAACTGTGCATTACATACCCGATACCTAAAGGCCCATTTAAGTTAACACTCTTTGAATTTAGTTCTATCTGGGGCAATATCCCTGCTAAAGGAAGTAAGGCCTAACAAACCCTACTGAGAGGGCCTTACACCAGATACTTTATACATGGTATAGGGTCTCCCCAGCAGGGTATTATCCAGTACAAGGCCCTCTCAATAGGGTTTGTGTTTGAGTATGGTAATCAATCCCCAACATTTCTAAGTTTAAAATTTTCATAGTAGAAACCTACAACCCTCGCTTTGTAGCCAAAGACTTCACCATTAGACCACAGAGGATTGGTGAGTATGAAGGGTTTGATTGTTGAGATGTATTCAGCTCTCTTTGAACTGGGTGATATTTTACGTGCGCTGCACACTTGGATTACCTGTAGTTAAAACATTTACACAATTGTACTCACACTTGTCTTTGCGTTTTTTGGTAAAAAAAATAGATAACACCCTCATTCTCACACAAGGGTCCCCATAGAGCTAAAGCCTCTCTATGTTAAATTACAATGCCCTCGGAAGAGGGTGGTATCCACTTCATAAACTATTTCATCCCTTGAAACATCAATTTATCCTGATTTTGTAAATAAAGTAACAATTTAAAGCAAGAGGAGACTTACTTGGCTCTCTGGACTGCTACTGACTGGGCTCTGTATGCAGAGCGGTAGGTCGTGTTGTTTACTGGGAAATTAGCTAAATTCTGGAGGCGCATATTAAATGGTTTTATCTGAAAGAGAAGGAGAAGCAAGATAAGGATAAACAATTCTCAAAAGCCTGTATCAAACATATAAGATAGGAAAGCATAGCAGTAAGGATGGCAATCAGATTTGACATTTTGACTTTTGAGATATATTTCTATATTTCTGTTCAAAATATTTCATGAAACTCAGTACTTACTTACAAAACAAAATCAAATTATATTCTTAAAGATCTATAATGCTTTTTTAATCAGTAATATCATGTCCAATTAATAATTAGCGGCCATAACATCTTTTCTAGGAAAAAATAAAGTTATACCTAGTTCCTGTAATTCCACCACAAAAGAATGGTTTGGGCTCATCATGTCAACAGGTAAAGTAGTAAACAGAAGCATGGAAAAATACACTTCTAACAGCCAAATAACTTAATAACACAATCATACCCATGAGTCCTCCCCAACAGGTTGCGGCGTATCGCTAACGTGATTGAAAGCTCTGAACACTTGATCGTCCTCAGTTTCTCTCTTCACAAGCGGAACCTCAGGAACTAATCGCGGCATCTCACTGTGATTCTCTTTCTCGGTTTGGATTGGCCGTCGTAGATCTGATGTATCCGAGGCCGACCGAGGAAAGAAAGGGGCAGACAGCGGAGTCTTTTGTTTGTCCTTGTTGCTGCTGCTGGAGTTGGAACTAACCGTGAAGGAAGGGATTTGAACGTGGCTCGTTATGGCTTTGCTTGGAAAGGTGAATGGGTTCACGTGAGGTGGAACTCGTCCTTTGGACTCCGTGAGGCGAGTGGGCACTGGTTGAGGGAGAAACTTACTAGCAGTGGATGAAACTGGTAGTGACGGGGGAGGTTGAGATATAGGATGGAAGTCATGGTGCTGCTGTCGTCTTCGTTCTGATGTTCCAGGTTCTGATTTAATTACATGTGGTTGAGCACTGACCCTAACTTGTGGCTGGGGGATAGAGAATGGTAGATTGACTGCTGCTGGTCCATGAGAGAGAGATTGAGCGGGTGCGACAGACAGAACTGATGCAAGATCTCTGTGGCTCTGAGGCAAAGGTCCAGGAGCACCTCTGCGTTCACTATGCTGCTTGTGCTTGTGTGTGAGATCAACAGCTGGGAAACCAGATCTGCAGGCGGGAGGGAGCTCAGGGTGCTTGTGAGCCGGGGGAGGAAAGCTGCCCATTTGGTCCTGCACGGGGGACACTCGGCCTCGGTACACATAGTCTGGGTGGGAAGGGGATGGGGATATTCTCCCTTGGTTTGGGGACAAAGATGAGGCAGATATTCTTTGACTGTGGGGGGATGCGTGCCTCAGAACTGGGGACACTTTACCGGATATGACAGTCACATGAGCACTGCCAGGTGAAGCTCGTCCATGTGGTCTGGATTGAACAGGAGAAACTTTCCCGTGGGTGTACTGGCTCTGAGAAACTGGGGAAACATGACCATGAAGTCGATGAAGTCCATGTGAGGGTGAAACAGTTCTTTGAATGGTTTGTGGATTTGATGTGTTCACGGTCTGCACTCTATGCCCAGGGTGGGACGGGGAGGGGGTTCTGTAGATTGTCTGCGGGGAAGAGGAGGGATGTCTTGCATAGCTTGAAGGTGAGGCATGCTCTGTTTGTAGCTTACCAGGAGATGGGTTTCGCTTCTGAGCAGACTGACTCTTCAGCTCAGCTTCTATACGCTCAGCAAGAGCTTGTGGTGTCACGCCCGGGTTCTCAGACATGGACATGATCAAGTTCTGTAGATGAGGTTGAAAAGGAACCTCACCAGGACCAATGAACCTGACTACAGGAGGAGTTGCCCTGACGGAAGGAATAGATCCTGACACGGAGACAGGACCCACCGAGGACACTGCAGGGCCCCTCACAGGAGAATGTGAATACACTACAGTGGTGGGCACATTGTTCAAAACAGAACTGATATCATGGTGTGTAGCACTATGTAAATTCTGCCCGACACCTTGCTGTTCATGTATCCCCCCTTCCCTTTTGTCCTTCTCAAAATGTGACGAGGGTAAAGTCTTGAAAGGCATATTTCTCTCAGATACATGAATCACATGACTACTTTTCGGAGAAACTGATCTGGCTGATAAGGTAACATGGCTGCCCTCTGCTGTTCCGCTTCTGGCGGATTGTTGTAAATTTTGAGGTAGTCTATGCTGAGCCACCCATCGTTTAGACTCCGCATTGGCTTCTTGAAGATGCTTAAGTGTTGCACTGTTTATTCTCTGACGGTCCGTTTCGGTAGGATGAACACTTTTAATGATGGTTCTGTTGGGAGGTGGAGCTGTTCCACCAGGTGATTGTGTTAGTTTTCCTGTCAGAGCAGAGTGCAGTAAGGGAGGATTGTAGTTCTCTAGGACCGACACAACTTGGGCAGTGATCCGCGACGGGGATATATCCCTGCTTAGAGAAGCACTCTTCGTCTGAGGTGGTGATGGAATAAATGAACCTACAGGACTGGCCCGATCTGACATGAGCCGTTCCTGGGAGATGGGCCCCCTGGCCATGAGAGCTTCTAGGGTTGAGTGACTGGCTTGTGCTCTGTGTGGCTGCGAGTGGACTGGTTCAAAATGGTCTTGTCTATTTTTCGGAGATGTTGTCTTTGACCGTTTTTTGTGGTGGGCTGTTTCAAATGACGAGGTAGATGTTGATACTTTTATCAGTTCACCTGGTGAACTCTCATGAAAAGTATAAATATGTGACCCAGGGCCACTTTCGTTTACTTTCTGTTGTGATTTAGAGTGAGATTTTTTATACGAGTCCTTCTGCCTCTGTCTTTCGTTGTCTTTGACCCCATTGGAAGCATCTGGTAACGCGTCATGGTGGTGTCTGGAAGCGGATTGAACCAGCATGCTGCAAACAGAAGTGGCTTGTTAGAAAGTTCTGCATTTCAGTGACGATCGCTAAATGGAAGTCTGGGTTTTGATTTAACTTCATCAATGCATTACTAAATTTAGAAAATACTGTATTTCCTCTCATGCCCTTATTCACATTTGAGGGCTCTTACCTCCCAGTGCTAATTGCAGGCCCGGCTTGAAACCCCACCTTACCTCATATCATGTTGGTATAACATTTCGCAAAATGTGTGAATTACAGCACATATTGAATTTCTCCTGCAAATATGCAATGAGCATCCAGCTCAAGTCAAGTCATATTGTTAATTAGGAGTATTTTGTAATTTGTAAAAATATGATACTTTTAGTTCCAACATATCATGCTCCGGTTTGACCTACAACGTAAAATAATACAAAATCTTACTTTGTTTATTTGGGATTTCTTTGTCATTTACAGTACACATTAAACTCGGTATCAATTTAGTACTCCATTAGTCCATACAGCAATTTTTAAATATAAAAGAAATTTGTTGCACAGAAAAGGTGTACAATTTGCAATATTGGTGTACAATATATTATATGATCTGTATCTGATCATATCATCTGTAGAAAAATCGTAGGCAGCCCTGGGATAATCAGATGTTGACTCAATGATCGTAACTATCGGCGGTACAGGTTTTTCAATATCGTGATTTGAAGGGCCTGTTATATTTTTAAACTTGGAAAGCTCATAGATGTTGTAAAAATGGCCATTCATAGCTCAAGAAAATATAAAATATTTTTCTGATATTTTACACTTCTTTAGTAGCAGATATATTATGATGCTTGCACCTTACAAATTCAATAAATTTTAATCCCAAAATGAGGTAATCTCTTTTAGGTCCATTACAAAGTTAAAATAAGCATCATATTTAGGAAAATCTGTTTAATTATAATTTACGTAACTTTTCATTTGGCTATTAAAAAAATTAATATCAATGTCACTAAGTTTGAGTGAAAATTTTCAAAAATATTAATTAACTTACATATTATGTGGTGAATTTTTTCAAATAGGTAACATGAGCAATGAAAACTTTAACATTACTCATTAATTGGTCTGAAGTTGAGAACTTACTAATAACTTTTGTATGCCTTAATATAATACATAATATCATTTTCAGTTATGTACAGTTAATTACGAATGAATTTGTAACATATTTGCAAGAAAGTTTTTTGTTGATCAAGAATTTTTATAAAAGATCTTTGATTGACAATTTAACCTACAAACAATAAATAAATCAACTATTCATTGCACTAAATTTAGCATCCAAATAATAGGGAATGCTACACTTTAATTTCAGAAAATTTATCCTCATGAGTAATCTCCTGATCAGCCCATAAGAAGAGAGACCAAATATTATCTTGTTCTATGATAGGTTCTCTACAAAGGTGATGACCTTATTATTTTTAATAGAACACAATGATTGACATAATATGGCAGAAAATGCTATTACCTGTATGAAAAACAGTGTCACCAAAAACGAAACAGCAAAGTGTAACATGTGCAATATAATCAAGACAATCTAAATCTCCCTGTTGCTTGGGCATGTGACACAGTTGTCATGTTTATATTTATCTTCAGAAAACCAGATGTTATTCAGCAACTTATAACATGATTAAAGTTTACACATTTGAACAGCAATTGTTAGCATTTGAAAATTATGTTAGATAGCTACTAATAAAATATGTTGATAACTTCTTCTATCTAAAGCAGATTATTCAAGTGAACTCAGTGAATTTATTTATTAAACTTTGCGACACCACTGACAGCGGAAGAGTTCGCACGGCATGCTTCGATGCCTCTACTTTCACGACTGCACACCGTTATTATTAACCAAGGTCTGCAAGATTAACCTAATGCTTTTAATGCATAAGGGATAGAAGATCCAATGTATGAGCTAGATCAAGCTTGCTTACGGTCGTTTAGGGTCTGATCCCTCCTTTAGATTGTGGAAATGTTCAGATGTTTTTCTGTCCGCCATTTTGTAAACAGCATCGCAGTGCGGAATAGTTCTTGCAAGGTGCGCGGTAATATTTTTTGAACAAACAAATACTGTATATTCGTGGTTGAATCATATATGTTTACATATTAAACTTAATATAAAGCATCTGTAGATTGGATGGTTTTCATAATTACTAACGTAAAATATCTATCAATCAACGTCAAGAAAATCTTCACCGCGAGTCGTAAACATGGCAGCTCGCAGTGACAGCGTTGGGCCTGACAGGTCAGCAAACTGTTTATATTCTAATAAATTAAATTTCTGGTTATTTTTGTCAACACGGTATTCGGGAACAATCGTTACTGGGGCTTTTATTACATTCTTGAATCTTTTACAATTGATTGTGTGTCATAAAACCAACAGAGATCGGCGATTAATTTCCAGACATTATGCAATCTGTTTTCTGAAATTCTGTTAGGTTACTGAACTAGGCCAACTTACACGAGAACATGCAACACACATCGCAATTTCTGAATTGTTTGTTTATTGGAAAAGCCTTTGGTCTATATATAGTGTAATTGATCTTTAAAATCTGCCAAGTTCCATGATTTAATAACACTGCTAACATTTACTGATTAGCGTCCTGATCTGTAAGTATGGATATGAATGAAGAATGGTAGGTTATTATAAAGCAAGATCGCAATTTACATTTAATGATCAGATCAAGGTGATGCAGCACTTATTAAAAATATAAACTGGCCCCGCTCTCTTTTTTTCCTAATGAATTATGAAAGTTAATATGCTATGTTATGATGTTGTAAAAGGTTACTGTAAGTTGGAAAACTTGAATTCTTCAGTTAATCTAGTACTTGTAGACATGTATTCCAGCCAGTATTGAGTTAGCATTTTAAAAACTTTTTCAAAGAAACTTTAAAAGGAGGGTTCTATCGGGGTATTTTTTGAAATTCGAGAGGATATCCCCGTTTACACAAATATGCTACTAATAAATTATAAAAACACAGTCAAGTTAAAATATATTAATAAAGGTACTATTTTGATGAATTTATATTTCACAACTTAATAAAGACAAGCGTACATTTGTTGAAAAATAAAAACAATGAGAACTGAAGCCAATCATCGGCGCTGCGAGTGAGGAAAAGTTTGCTACGGCCTAACAGCAAATTGTTTATTAGTTTTATGACACGCTATGTGTTACCATGTGAACTTCTCAGTGTATATCTTTTATCATTAAAATGTTGTAAAATTAGGTAAAATATAGCGTGTTTTCATTTCACGTAATGCATAAAAATCCAATATGGCGGATTTTGCCGACAGAACGGCCCCTTTAAAGGGACACCGCGTCAAGAATAAAAATCAGATTATGTGTATCTACCTATGTTAATTAAGATGTCTTCTATCAAGTAACAGACATCCAGTTTCAGACAATTGACGTAATTGGTAATAAAAACTTTTGCATGTAGACAGTGAAGTGAAGCGTAACTTCTTAGCAGACCGTCTAATCAGCTTAGTTAAATAAAGATGAGACTCATTTTTATCCTCGCCGCAGTGTCACTTTAAGACATTTGTTTGTGAAACACAAAAATAATTCTCCAAGGTTTAATCAATTTATCATAGACAGGAATAAAGTGAATATTACGGAAAGCACATCGAAGAGGTGTGTTGTATGTATAATATAACTGTTATTTGTTCTTTGTCAACAGTGTTTTAGAAGAAGAGCTTGACGTTTTGAGAGCTATATACATTCATGAACTGGTTGTGGAAGCATCTGAAAACAAGTAAGTTGTTGCTTGTTGATATAGAGTTTATATGTATGCATGTACACCATTGTTGTCAATATTATCCTCCACCATGATAAAGTTTGAGCTGGATCCGAGATATTTTTCTGGAGATACTGTTCATGTTCCGCCTCTCAAAGAAGTTATATGTTCATGGTATTTGTGAAAGCTTTTCTCAGAACTGTTAGAGAGGGGATGACCAAATTTGGTGTGTGGCTTGAGGATATAAATACCTTTATGGAGTTGAAAAATGTTTTATGTACACTTCTAAGTTCTCATATTGAGGACATTTAAGAAAAAGTTTTAATGATTACCAATGTGGCGGAGGATGTTGATGATTACGTCTTCTTGTTTGTAATTAGAAATACTTGCCATTTAGATAGTGAACAAATATGACATGGTTATATTTGGGATAACACTACCTTCAATAGTACAAATTCTCGTACTTTTTTCTGGCCGAGTCCCATGTAGGCAATTCTTTCCCCTTCATTTTGATGTAAAAATATTCGAAAACAACCGATTGGTTCAGAAGATATGAAGTGCACTAGTGAGGTGGGGTACTGTTATAAATTCCTGGAATGTGTAATTTCCCGAGACAGCTGCAAGAAATGAGTCGAAGCGAGATGTATATAAACAAGTTTTCATGTGGTGATCCACGAACACACACCATCTCGCATTTCATAAGTCCGACGTACGCATCTTGCCAAGGGGTAAGACATTATTCTCTATGAGCTTCCCGGACCAATACGGGACCCGCAAGTTAAAGGTTAATATTGCCATGCACATTACTGTTTTCAATCACAACCCCTAAACAAACATTAAGACTTGAAGTACCTGTTTCAGTGAGCGCCCAACTGTCGTGTTTCTCACTCTGCATCCAGCAACCGGGGACGATGTCACACAGCAGTTTGTGTGTATGACTGTAGTCTTCAAGCTACCTAACACTGTGAGTGCCACTCCGCTCAGTTGATCTGTATACAGAAGTCATTTTACCTCCACAATCAAGAGTAGTCCGTAGGCCTGCTCCCTTTGATTTACTGAAGTTTGTTCCAAACAACCGGTACCTGTGCAAAGTGTGAGGAGTTGTTCCGTTCTTGGCTTGCGGAACATGTTTCCGTGCGGTATGGCCATGCACCACTTATTTCATGGGAACATGTTTCCGTGCGGTATGGCCATGCACCACTTATTTCATGGGAACATGTTTCCGTGCGGTATGGCCATGCACCACTTATTTCATGGGAACATGTTTCCGTGCGGTATGGCCATGCACCACTTATTTCATGGGAACATGTTTCCGTGCGGTATGGCCATGCACCACTTATTTCATGGGAACATGTTTCCGTGCGGTATGGCCATGCACCACTTATTTCATGGGAACATGTTTCCGTGCGGTATGGCCATGCACCACTTATTTCATGGGAACATGTTTCCGTGCGGTATGGCCATGCACCACTTATTTCATGGGAACATGTTTCCGTGCGGTATGGCCATGCACCACTTATTTCATGGGAACATGTTTCCGTGCGGTATGGCCATGCACCACTTATTTCATGGGAACATGTTTCCGTGCGGTATGGCCATGCACCACTTATTTCATGGGAACATGTTTCCGTGCGGTATGGCCATGCACCACTTATTTCATGGGAACATGTTTCCGTGCGGTATGGCCATGCACCACTTATTTCATGGGAACATGTTTCCGTGCGGTATGGCCATGCACCACTTATTTCATGGGAACATGTTTCCGTGCGGTATGGCCATGCACCACTTATTTCATGGGAACATGTTTCCGTGCGGTATGGCCATGCACCACTTATTTCATGGGAACATGTTTCCGTGCGGTATGGCCATGCACCACTTATTTCATGGGAACATGTTTCCGTGCGGTATGGCCATGCACCACTTATTTCATGGGAACATGTTTCCGTGCGGTATGGCCATGCACCACTTATTTCATGGGAACATGTTTCCGTGCGGTATGGCCATGCACCACTTATTTCATGGGAACATGTTTCCGTGCGGTATGGCCATGCACCACTTATTTCATGGGAACATGTTTCCGTGCGGTATGGCCATGCACCACTTATTTCATGGGAACATGTTTCCGTGCGGTATGGCCATGCACCACTTATTTCATGGGAACATGTTTCCGTGCGGTATGGCCATGCACCACTTATTTCATGGGAACATGTTTCCGTGCGGTATGGCCATGCACCACTTATTTCATGGGAACATGTTTCCGTGCGGTATGGCCATGCACCACTTATTTCATGGGAGCATGTTCCGCATGCCAAGAACAGTGGTTGGAGCAACTCATTTTACTTCGCACATGTACCAGACTTTGGGAACAAACTTCAGCAATCGAAAGGAGCAGGCCTAGTATTAAATAGATAGAGAGTCCGTTGGTGGATCTAGAAATTTCCAAAGAGGTAGCCATGAATAGTTATTGATGCTCATTATATTCAAATTGATTTTAATTTGAGTAACATTTGTAGTTGATGAAAGCCTACATGTGATTTGTTAAAATTTTCAAAGGATCACTTGTCACTAAAAGCTTCTGACCATGTTTGACACTTACAGTACCCAGATGACGTTCCTGAGATCACAATCAAGAACCCGAGAGGTTTGGCAGAGGAGGAAGTTCAAAGGTCAATATGAAAATCTAATGAATTTAATTTCATTACTTTTATCTCATGATGTGTCAGCTTGGACAAATTATAACAGATGATTAATAATAGTTCATATTATGGTTAGAAACTAACAAGTGGTTTGAGAAATATGCCATTGAAATAGTGAACAAATATCTGGGATCAAACCATCTGTAATTCCACTTGATGAAGGAGTGAGCATATACTCCGAAACAGCGTGTATTTTCACTTTCAAGAAGTTGTTATCCAGAAAATGTTCCTGTTCTCATATATAGCACTTCTAAATGCCCTTCAAAGACTCAAATTCTTGTAGTTTCTTTATTCAAGTCCCACACCCTCAGAGTTGGGCACCTATGATATCACCAGCACTGAATGAAACCTTACCATGCATCCAACAAAGTTCATTAATGTTTTTCCTTTGATCACAGACTACAAAAAGACATGATTGAACTAGCAGAAGAAAGATGTGGAGGTGCCATGCTGTTTGAACTTATTGAGGTAACGTGGTTTAAAAGATACATTGTCTATGATTATCAAAAAATCTCTTAACTCTTAACTTGCGGATCCCACGTTATAGTACATGTATATATTTCTGTAGGCGAAACCTGGAGAGAGAAGTTAGTTTTTCTCATAGCCAATCATGAGATATCAGTTAGACATTACCAGATTCGCTGTTTGGAAAAAAGTAGCTGGCGGTGCCAATTAGCTTTAAAGGGACACTACCTCGAGGATAAAAATGAGATCACTTTTATCTACCTGAAAGGCCCGATGGGCTTATGGCATGGGATGGTGTCCGTCCGTCCGTCCGTCCGTAAACTTTTCACTTTTTCGACTTCTTCTCCAGAACCAATGACTCTAGAGAGCTGAAATTTTATGTACAGACTCCTTGGCCAATCGGGATTCTAAATTGTAGGTTTGGTGACCCTGTGACCCCAAATAGGGGCCACAGGGGTCATTACCTAAAAAGCTATTTTCATCTTCTTCTCCAGTCCCAATGAACATAGAGAGCTGAAATTTTATGAACAGACTCCTTGACTGACGGGGATTCTAAATTGTAGATTTGGTAACCCTGTGACCCCATATAAGGGCCACAGGGGTCACAACCTAAAAGCATTTTTCATCTTTTTCTCCAGTCCCAAAAGCTCTAGAAAGCTGAAATGTTATGTACAGACTCTCTGGCCAATGGGGATTTTAAATTGTAAATTTGGTGATCTTATGACCCCAAATATGGATCACAGGGGTAACCACTTAAAACAGCTGTTTTAATGAACTGTGAAGATAATGAGATTTTATGTGCACTTCATATGTCAGCTTAAGAGTAATACTGCATTATGGACATGTTTGATGTAATCAATGTGAAATTAGAACTATTGAATAGCCTGTGAACATAATATTGTGACAGGATGCATAGGAAACAATTTAAAAAGGGTTAAGAAATGTTTTATTATACATTAGATATGTGAACTAAATATGACTGGTGATGAAGTAAGATAAGACTATTAAAACTAACTACATAGTTTGTGATACCACATCTTCTTTTCCAATAAAGAAAAATAAATAAAGATGGGAAAAACAAAATTTAAAATATATAATTTACTGGCTGTGAGTCCAGGGTCTGCATGTTGTGTAATTGCAGGTGTTGACCTGGGGAGTGACTACTCCCTGGCAGAGATGCAAACAGCAGCTAATACACAGAGGTTTCAGGTTACTTCTCTGCTGTGTTACTGATTTAGTCTTACACTCAGATGCTCAATAGAATTTATTAATTAAATATTGAAAAGGAGCCTATGAAACTATGGGCTTATGAGAAACATTATTTTTAGACACAAATAGGGGCTCTTTTTCATTATGTAATAAATGTTGATAATTCCAGAATAAAAATAAGAATTAAAACAATAAACTGCAAAGGTCTACATTATTTATAATGAATATGGATTAATGTGTAACCAATTTTGATAATAACTTTTAAATTTGATGACTGGGCAATGACTTATTATGTGATATCTTAATCTTTTCCTTAGAGATAATTAATAACATGATTCCTGATGAGCTTCAGAGCCAGTGGCTCTATTTTTATTAATTACTTAAATTGTCTGAAATTTACGGTCTGTGACTCTTTATCAGACACGTTAATCAGCATAGGTGGATAAATCTGATTTCATATTTATTCTCAACGCAGTGTCCCTTTAAGGCTAAACCCAGCAGCAAGCTTAGGGTCCAAATATTTTCCAAATTTTAACCTTCATAAGACTTTAGGGGGCGGAATAGCGCAGTGGTTAGCACATTTGGCTTCAAATCAAGAGGTCTGAGGTTTTAATCCTACCAGGGGGACTTTGTCTGCAGTAGAGAACTGTTCTACACGCAGTAAGGTTTGGGTACAATGCTACATTGAATTTAAGTGGAGTGCCACTCGTGGTTCGCTAGTTCCAGCCGATGCTCGCAGGTTTCACCGCAATACATAGCCACATGTTGTCGAAGGCTTTCTCCCTGCAATAATACTAGCACCCATGATATAAGTGAAATACTCTTGAAAACAGCGCTAAACCCAACTCACCTCACCTTCATAAGACTTTATTTTTAAGACAAAAAGGTTTAGTTGGGACTTTAGTTATGCATTCTTGGTTCTGAACCGAAACAAAAATGTCCCAAACTGAGGGTTCTGTTCCGCAATACATATCGAACTGGAGCCCAAATGTACAGTTTCACCCAAACTATTTGCAGATGGCAAAAGAAATCCTGACAGAAGGGAACATCCCGCGGTGCCCGTGTGTGGTGTGTATGGAACATTTCCACGAAGGAGACCTGTTCACGAGGACCGAGTGTTACCACTACTACCATCAGGCATGTCTGAAGCGATACATCGAACATGCCCTCACCTTCGAACCAGAGGTGAAGGTCATGCATCTGAATCAGGAAGAGAAAGAGCCAAAGGTGAGGGAGTACTTGAAGGACAAGGCTCTATTTTAAAGGAGCTGTAGCACATTTTCTAATAGAAATAAAGAGCTCTCACAAAAGAAATGTTACCAATTGCAAAACAGTACTCCTTAACCAACAGTGGCAGATCCTTAGTGGGGTGTTTTGAACGTTTTTGTATGTAAATGTGATTGATCCCAAAAGTGAACCCACCCTTTTCAGTAAGTTAACCCCTGCCTTCCCAATCCCCTTGAAAATCTTTAGATCTGCCACCGTCGAATATCCCGTCACTATTACACTCGTTGAAGGGTAAATAATATCTCATTTTTTCAACATTTATATGATTGTTTTCAGGTGGTGTGCCCCGTGTGCAGAGAGGAAATAACTTTTGACCTTGAGGAACTACAGCAAGCTCCGCCTCTAGATGACAAGAACCTTGTTTATAAGCCATCAGAGTCGATGATCAAAATGCAGAGAGAGATGGCTGATCATTATGCTCGACAAAAAGCCATTGGTGGCATTATCGATCTTGAAGCAGAGAAAAATAAATATCTTGTCAATGAGGTAAATATTGTTTATATAATTTTGAAAAAGGATATTTAATTTCTAAAAGTAATTTGAAATTATGTTCTTATGATGTTCTTATGAGTCTTCAAAAAAATTCGTTGATGAATTAATTTGAATGGAAGGTCCAATGATATGGGAGTTGTTTTTTTTTAATGATAAATAGAATATCACCCTCATGTCTTCTGATATCAAATATATCAACATTCGTTGATGAAAGTAAAAATATCCTCGGCAAGCCTCAGATGTTCGTAACTTTTATCAACTCATGTTGATATATTTGATATCAGAAGACACTTGGGTGAGATTCTCTCTATCTACCGAAAGTGCTTATATATATATATACATAACAAATATTTCTTTTGTTTCATAAGGAGACGGTCGTTGTTATGACACAAGTTATTAAAAGTGAAGAGAAGCCACAGAAGAAAGAGGAGGAAAAGAGTGAACGGAAGAGAAATCCTCAAAATAAAGACACAGTCGTTGCCAAGTACAGAGGTCCTCCGAGACGAAACCGAAACACTGGTTACCAGGGAAGAAGTAGCCCCTATGAGGAAAAAGATCATCCAAAGGGAGATAACTCTAGTCATGTAAGAAATGATAGACGAGAGACAGACAGGTATCGGGGAGGCAATAGACAGGGAGACAGGAGATGGAGACAAGGTACAGATAGAAACCAACAAGATTACAGGAATGATGATCGGGATAGGAAAAGTGAGAAAAAAGATGCTTTTGATCATCGGGAAATGAAAAAGGAAGTTGAAAATATTCAGTATTCAAGAAAGAATGGAGGCAGACAGGACTATCATCGACGTCATGAGAGAAACACCAACAATTCTTGTACAGATGAGAAGCAAGATCTGTCTCAGAGTGTTGAACTATCCAACAGTCTCATCGACGGCAATGAGGGGGTAAAAGACCAAGAAACTCTCCAAAAGAGCAAACAGGATAAGAGTGGCAAAAGTGTAGAAGACTGGGAAAGTGAGAGGACTGTTGTTAACAGCCCAGATAAACAACTTTCTAAAGAATTGTCAGATAGTGTTATGACACCGAGAGAAGAAGTGTCAAAGATTAAGAGAGACTCTGAGACAAAAACTGGCAAGAACTACGATGACAGGTGGACAAATAAAACGAGACAGATTTCAGAGAGTAAAATGTCAGTAGAGGAATTGTCTCGTCATAGTGAAAGAGAGGATAGAAGGGGAGAGAAGTCTTATTCACAGAGAGGACGAAGAGACTGGGGTCGACAACGTGGTGGAAGGGAAAGAAGAGACGGATTTCAGTCACAGAGACATCGAGATCACCATGGTGACCGCCCTCAGACAAGATCCTCTGAAAATTGGGATGAAGAATCTGTACCCTTTGAAAACTCTTCAAAAGGCAGAAATAGTGGAAGAAGAGATGATCGAAATTATCGGACATCTTCGAAAAGTGAAAATTGGGATGCAGAAACCGCACCCTTTGAAAACTCTTCAAAAGGCAGAAATAGTGGAAGAAGAGATGATCGAAACTATCGAACATCTTCAAAAAGTGAAAATTGGGATGAAGAAAAACATGAAGAAGAGAGGAAGGGAGGTAACTCTTTCAGAGGTAAGACAACGATCACCCACAAAGGAGCAAAGTCGGAAAATTGGGAAGCTGAGTGCATTCCTGTAGAAGACAAAGAAAAGGACACATATGCAAGTGATAGAGGTCATGGTCGTGGAAAGAGGGGTCATGGTCGTGGACGGGGTCAAAGGTCAGATAAGAGGTGGCAAGAAGGTGACAAACCCAGTGAAGACATGAATGCAAGACAGGACTTTAAGAGTAACAGGAGAAATAGAGGTTCAAATTACAGGAGACAAAACGAAAATTCTTCTGTCTTGAATGGTGAAACAAATAATTCTAATTCAGAAAGGTTCACAAAATCTTCTCATAAACCTGGAAATAAGGAAACATTTTCTGCAGATGTGCCTCCCCCACCGGGTTTTAAAGCCCCTCAAATTGAAGTCAAAGGTCAACCCTCAAGTAAGAAATGCTCGCCACCTGGTATCAAGGTTCCGCCACCTGACCACTCCACACAGTCCGTAGGCTCTACTTCTTCGTCCCCTGGTATACGCATCACAGGACCTCCTCCAGGCTTCAACGCCAAGACCCAGGATGAAAGTTCAAGGTCAGGGGTCTCACCACCTCCTGGTTTTAGATAACACATCCTGTATCCCCCCTCCCAATTCCGGTCCCTCTCCCCCTCTACCCCCATTCCCCTCAAACCTCAAACTCCCTCATTCCTTGCTATGCTCAGTTTTATAACCTGTTATCATTTTATTTGAAATGTCCATTACAAAAAGATTTTAACTTACAAAAATGATTTTCAGAATTTCATTCTTTCAGTGACTTATTTCGTTGTTATTTTTTTGCAATGCTACATCGAATCTGATTGAATGATTGTTTTTATGAAAATTTTATCTAGATATGTAAAAACCTCTTTTAAATATGAATTTACCTCTTTGTGTATCAATTTATTAGTTTTGGGGTTGTAAAAGTGAAAACAATTCTTTGAAAGCTGTCAGAAAGCTTTTTGTGATTTTCAAAGGGCATTTCACAAAATATTTATTTACAATTGTGTATAGTGTTTGCTGAAGATTGACAAATGTGTTCAATTTTTTGTGTCAACTCTGTTGAGGTCAGTGTATGTTAATGTCCTGTCATTTCTCCTTCATGATTTGCTTAAATATTTTTGATGTTATTAATGTGACAAGAACTCAAGGAAATGAGAAAGTTGTTCCCAAAACAAGGTTATCTGTTACAATGTATGTATGAATTAATTATATCAAAACCGTGTAATATTTTATTGTATACACAGGTAACCAGTCTACAATCACTCATGTTTGATTAATGTTTGTAAAAAGATGATTACATATGCAAAGATTTGCATAATTTCTAAAAACATTTTCTCTTGATTTATTTATTTGTTAGCTCATTGTGTGTAAAGACTTTAGTGAACTCACTGACTTATACAAGTCTTATTTATTTGATGAGGATGTGATATATGTACATAATGATGGTCTGTTAATGTATGATTGTTTCCTCTCAATGTAGAGATTGATCCCAATAGTCTTTCAGTCAGTTTCCTTGCCTCTGGGTGAGTGTTCTGCCTTTACTTAAACCTTCTACTGCTGCTCCAGGATTATTCCAGGATTATTCCGGGATAGCCTTCCAGTGGTAACTTCCCCCACAAGTCATTACATCATTCTCCATCATTTTCTAAGCCTTGCTGCATTTCCCTACCTTTTTCTGTACTAGCTTGTCAGTATGCTGCCTCTGAAATTCTTGGCACGTAAGCTAGCACAGAAAAGGTACCGAATTGCAGCAAGGTTTAAATTAGTCAAAATGGA
This sequence comes from Gibbula magus, assembly GCA_936450465.1. NCBI lineage: Eukaryota > Metazoa > Mollusca > Gastropoda > Trochida > Trochidae > Gibbula > Gibbula magus. Next base: position 14,542,693 of record OW388295.1, read on the forward strand.
GATTGACTCACTCGTGTTCTGACCTGATGGGGAGGTTGATGCGGTGGTCAGTCCTTGTGTATGATTCCATGTTCTAATGGTTTGTGTTTCCTGTAAATTGGCCACTCTGAGTAGTTAGGCACTAATTGATTCTGCAGCTGAGTGTTCATAAACTTTCTTACCTAGTCAAGGTCTTATCATCCTCGGTTACCCAGGGTTTTATATATGCTCCGTTACTCTCCGCTATATCACCCCTGGGACATTCCATCAGAGAAATCTGTGCTCAAATTACCTGTCCTTGGTTGGCATGGGCCAGTCAAACTGCTACGCAGCTTGGACCTGTGAGCCAGTGATTATTTATTTAACAGCTCTCTTTGGTAATTCATTAAACATATGCTTCAAGAAAGGGCGCGAAAGATTTTAAATTGAACAACTCAGTCACTGCAAACTCGCTTGTGTAAACTCGCTCAAACTAGCACTGTCGGTAAATCGTAGTTGGTAAACATTGATTTTAAATTATGAACCATTTTATGCATGTTAATGATAAATTAATAGTTATCGTTAATTGCTTTCGTGTTATGTTTAATAGTATGCAATGAATGAAGAACCAACAAATAGTAATACTTTCTGATACTTTATTCATAAAAAAATTTTTACTTCCGGGTTCGTCTTTTTGGGTCAAAGATGAAATGTCCGACTGGCAAAAATTTGAATCTGCATCCCTGACTCAGTGAATTCTATTTAGCATTTTCATTGGTTACTGATTTTGTCACATCGACCAAGACCGGGTAATTTGAGTACAGATTTCCCTGATGGAGTGTCCCAGGGGTGATATAGTGGAGACTAATGGATCATATATAAAACCCTGGGTAACCAAGGATGAAGTCTTATGTGTCCCCAAATATATACGGTATGCATTCTTAGTGTATGTAACATTTGATAATGAATGGCAGACAGATCCATTAGCATTACCTGCAAAAATTGGGAGGGGGGAGGAAGAGGGTCAACCCCCAAACCCCCCTCTCAATCTGCCACTGAATGGAATTATGTACATGTTTGTAATTCGTATATGATTATGATATTCATATGTGATGCTTGTCTCGTTTAAACAGAAATGGTTACAATCCATCTAATCAAACTATAGAACCAAGGGTTTATGTAAATCATGATGTGAATGTGTGCACACCCATGTAAGATTTGGTGTAGATTTATGTTTTATTAGTGTTTTATCCATCTCATATTTCTCACAAAACCAGCTTCCAGTAATGGCACATTCTGCTGAACAATACCCTGGAGTGAAACCATTTATTTCATGTGAACAGGTAAATTTAGATGACCAATCAATTTAAACTGCAATGAGACCTGTTTAACCGGACCCCATATATCCGGAAACCCAACTATCCACAGGCTAGTATTTCAAATCTGCTTTATGCATTGCTATGCAAATGAGGATTTGTTTAACCGCAGGACCTGCTATCTGGACCAGGCCCGTAGCAACAGGGGGGGCTAACTTTAGGGAGACATTTTTTTTTTCTCTAAATTCCAAAGTGTTTTTCAACCTGAAAGACATTGCAAATAACTTCGTGAGAGAAAATTCTGATGATGTACGTAAAGTTTGCATGTAAGTTACAAGTATCGTGTCTGACGTATCTAAATTGACAATGACAATAAACACAACTGGCTCCATATACTTTGTAAGAAGTGAAGATAGGAATTGGTGCTACAGGCCTGCAGACGATTTTCAACTGTAACCAAATTGTGCAGATAAACGAGGTCTGACTATATTCATTTTAACCAATCATAAGAGTGACTGACTTTGCTGAATTAATTGTAGTGGTAAGGCAAACTGACCTTGACCTTTCATATGAACTACATACTCCAGGGCCCTGTTTTGGTCCTCTTGAAAACCACTGTTGTAGGTTATCTTTACTCCCATTCTTTAATGGTCCATCCAGTATGTTGTTGGGGGTCACATATGACAAATATTATAAATGGTGTTTTTTATCGAGAAGTACTGTCTGTTGCCGAAAATTACCAATTTTATTTTAGTCGACTCATTAAAGTTATGATTTAAAGGTAAAAGTAGTGATATCTGATAAAAAATTATACAATGCACCAGGATTGATGCATATTTATTTGTCAAACGTAACGTAAAATATGTTTACAACAGACAATAAGACAAATTTGGGTTGATAACATTTAATAATAATAGGTCATATAATGTGTAGATATGGTTACTTCACATGTGTAATGGTGTTACCAGATTTTCATTGGAAATTAGTAATTATGATATATTTGATGACCGGTGATGAATATGGAAGTTGAGTGAAATTATTTGAACTGAAATCAGCACATACAGAATTTTGGCATATATTAAAGTGAAATAAAATAACCTTACACTATGGTTAGCTTTGTGTCTTTTTCCGAGAGAAGAAAGTACTCGATATGTAACAGAGGTTACGATAGAAACTCTGAAAGGATTAACGTCTGTTTCCTTCACTGTATTGTTGATGGCAGTTTTGAGGCATATAATAATTAGATTATAATATTATTAGATATAATTTCAACCATTGTAGTAATTCATTCAATTTGTAATTTCTTTTGTTACATTTTGCTGTACATGTATTTCATTCTCCTGTCATAACTCTCTGTGTGTGTTTGAAGTGTTTGAAAAAGTGGTCAATAAATGTTTATGATATTTGAGAAGTACATGCATTTTTAGCTCATCAGGCCTGAAAGGCCCGATGGGCTTATGGCATGGCATGGTGTCCGCCGTCCGTCCATCCGTAAACGTTTAGCTTTTTCGACTTCTTCTCCAGAACCAATGACTCCATAGAGCTGAAATTTTATGTGCAGACTCCTTGGCCAATGGGGATTCTAATTTGTAGATTTCGTGACCCCGTGACCCCAAATGGGGTCACAGGGGTCACATCCTTAAAAAACATATTTTCATCTTCTTCTCCAGTTCCAAAAGGTCTAGAGAGCTGAAAAGGTCAATGGGGATTCTAAATTGTAGATTTTGTGACCATGTGACCCCAATCTAGGTCACGGGTCACAACCCAAAAACCTATTTTCATCTTTATCTCAAGTATGTAAAGCTCTAGAAAGGTGAAATGTTGTGTAGAGACTCTTTGGTCAAAGGTGATTCTTAATTGTAAGATTGTTGACCCTGTTACTCCAAATGTGGGTCACAGGCGTCATGATTTAAAAACCTATTTTTTGCTTGTTAACAATATATTACTTGAAGTAACTTAGATATTCAACCTTACTTAATAAATCAATTATATCATGATGAGCTACAGAGCCCATGGCTCTATTTTTTAATGTATAAATGAAAAAACTTTGAAATAATTGACAATTTGATAACATTTCCAATGGAAGGTGATAAGCACGATACAGTTGATAAACTTTTCAATTGCTTTGTTTGTTGAGTCAATTTTGGAGATTGTTTTAAACCATAACCTCATTTTGGTGCGTATTATTTCGTTTGTTCTCTGATGAAATGTCAAACCATTTGTATTCCTTGTTAAGATGAGATATGATTACAAGATGATTTTAAGCCAAATTATGCTCAATTAAGTTCAGTTATGCCTAATGTTTTGTTGTAAAATGTTCTTGAGTGACATGGAGTATTTGATGCAGTCACATATGTCTAACTTTATCAGTGGTAATATTGTTTCAAGAAGTACTGACTGTGAAAATGACCATATTAATGCCAATCTATTCAATAAAGTGAAAATAGCAAAAATGTAAATCATGATTTTTGATTGAAATTCAGACAATGTACCCTGGTGTACCCAAATTAGTCAAACTTTATGTTGGAAATTTATCTATGGCACACACAAAGACAGATTTAGGTTGAAAGTGCTTAATAAGTCATATATCTAGTATATGAGTACATGAGAATTGTAATTTTGGCTCCTGCACATGTATGAGGCCATTGTTCAATTTCCATTAAAGTAATTGTATATTTTGAATTTGGAAATGAATATGCTAGTCAAGTACGATGGTTTGGAATTAAATTGGCCCATACAGTATTTTGGCATGTATCCACGTTAACGTTTGATGAAAAATACTATTAATGTGTTGATAATCAGATGTTAACATATGGTCGATTTATTGTTGATAGTTTTACAGAATAGGTTGACCCATATCAAAGTCATGGAATAAAATCTTTTCGTTAAGAAATGTTTCCGTAGTTGATGTTGTTGCACATTGTTAATCTACAATGAAAGATCTGACAATGTTGTGAGATTGTTTGAACTGTACAAGGAAAGTCATTTAATTCTTATACGTCTTGTTTCTTGTAATGGTGCGATTTGAATCGTATGGTATTAAGGTTTGTAAGTAACAAAACATGAAATAAAAAGTGAAACATTTATTTGTGTTTTTATGTATGTTAAAATGCATGTATGCTTTCGAACAAGAAGGCATAAATACAGGTACACCTTCCTATACGAGAGGGGTGGGATAGCACAGTGGTTAGGGTGTTTGACTTTGGATCAAGAGGTCTATGAACTATTTGAGAGGCATTCGAGAAGTTGGTGTAATAGATTGACAAATATATTTTATGGATGATCAACTTTATTTCACAGTGGTGTGTAAGTCATTGTTGTCTCATCATCATACGAACATGTATCTAGTATATAACCTGCTGTTTCACCATCTCTTCCATATGCATATGCTTGATAACAGTATAAGGATCTATACAGAAACGTCACCACTGTGAAATAAAGAAGTTGATCATCCATAAAATATATTTTTTTATTAGTCTGTGGTGTGAATCCCGCCAGGGGTTTGGCCACTTCGTCTACTGTTCTACATGCTGTAACAGGGACCTTATATACATAATAAGGTATTTATATTAATATATACCGGTACATATATAAGGTCCTTAGCTGTTTTTAAAAAATTTTTTTGGAATTTCACTGAATTTCAATGCAGTACCAACCATGGTTCGCTAGTCCCAGCTATTTCTCGCAGGTTTCACCTCAATGCACAGTCACCATATTACTTGCAGTCCTGATATAAGTGAATTACTCTTGACATCGGTGTTAAACCCAAACTCACTACACCTTCAAACAGGAAGGCATAAATACAAGTACACTTCAGAGGCAAGGTATTTCAGGTGAAGTGTTAGCGCGTTCGGCTTCGGATCAAGGGGTCCGGGGTTTGAATCCCCCCAGGGGCACGGCAACTTTGTCTGCAGTTGAGAACTGTTCTACATGCTGTAAGGTTTGGGTGCAATGCTACACTGAATTTCCGTGTATTACCACCCATGGTTGGCTAGTTCCAGCCGCTGCTCTCAGGTTACACACCATGTGAAGTCACTGACAATTTTGCCTTTGTATATTTACAATATTTATTTTCATGAACTCGATATCGTAATTAAAACGTAGATAAAACAGGTAAACATACACTATTTGATAGGGTTTTAGCCTTTTTTACCTACATTTTATCTAAGTTTTGATTACGATATCGATTTATTCACAGGAAAAGGTCCAATGCCGGCATGTATCATAATTTTTTTATTCTCTAACATTAAGTGATAACCATTATCTAGGACAATATCAATGAAAGTAAATTAACTGAATAAAGTACGCTGAAGCGCTCATAAAATACGTGGTACCCTCATATCCCACATCAAACAATAACCTTAAGCAGATTATTTTCTGTTACAATATTCTTCCTAAACATAAATAACATAATAATTTGTATATTAAGAAAGAATATTCTAACAGAAAAATTATCTGTAATGCGATCTACTCATGATTGTACTACAGGCCTGTGACCTTCTAGTACCGCAATAAAGATTGATTGAACCTAAAGCAGAGACCATACTAAGTTTATGTAACAAGTCTTTGTTTACTAGACTTGTAGTACCCAGCTGTCTCTGGACACCTGTAGGTCACATCGTTGATGTATATTTTTCTTTTTGAGAACACTATTTTCTGTTCTCCAGTATGCCAAACTTGCATACGTGCAGTAAAATGTCCTTGAAATTGACACCAAACGTCTTTTCGAGCCGGATTAGAAACGCCCTGGTTATTACGTCAGTGTCCAAGTGGACTAAATTCCCCTCACCCCCACATCGGCACTAAACACGCTGCTTCCCGTTTTAACATGGGAGTAGCCCTAACTAGTATATGGTTCATATAATTTTACCTACCGCAAGCTTTGTGATTAAAACTAAACAGTTTACTATCAAGAGATATCGCCATTCAGCATTTGATTATTTTCAGAAAATGACAGCAAAACATTCCTTGATAGCATCCATCTTATTAAAAGCTGACACATGTTATTTAATTATAACCATTGAGATAGTCGAGACATCAAGAGATATCCTCCTCAACTTTATCACTTTCTGAAAAAAAATCCAAATTTCTTAAAAAAAACAATACCATCGGGGAGCCATTTATATCCCATAAAATATGTATTAATCTGATTCACACCCACCTACCGCAAGACCGTTATCGTCCAGACTCTTTAACAGGTTGACCCCGGAAGTGCCAAAGCACGGAAACCATTCTGAGAATCTGCCTACAGATCACCCAAAGCTGACCCCCGAGCCGCTGGGTCGGGCTCAGATAGGTGGCACACCGTGTCGGATTGGGGTGAGAAGTAAATGGGTTGCAATGATCTATAATGAGTAAACAATCTTTCTGAGTGAAAATTTATATGTAATGCGAAAATACGTTGTGAATGGGAAGATTTCCCGGAATGTTTAATTTCCACTGAGACGAGTGAGAACTAAAACGTCAAATTCTGACTGGAACATTACATGAACAGGTTTTATTTAATTGTTTACTTACAAATGACACCACAGTGGTGTAGAGGTTAGCATGCTGGCCTCTAATGCCGAAGGCCTGGGTTCGAATCCCGACGGCGGAGACACCATAAATTTGTGACCTGGGTCTCATAATATACCTCACCGGGCAAGGCACGTTATATCCATTGCATTCAGTCCACCCAGCTGTTTAAATGGGTACCTGAATACGGGAAGTATGGACCTATACATCCTCTACCCATAAGGGACACTCCCTTCAGATTTCCAATCCTTACCTCTGTTCTACATGGCCTGAATCCGAGTGCATAAGAAAATCCCGTAGCGGGGAAAAGGGGAACCTCATACTGTATCCCTGCTTCTTAACCAATGACAACTCACCTTTCATCGGCCAGGTCTCTCGATTGTCTTCAAAGATCTAGAATTTGACTCTTAAGGGTCTTGCTAATTAGCATATGTCCTTCGAATATATCTGATGTAAATAACAAAAATGAACTGTTTTTGGTATTTGTCTCTGATTTGGTCTTCTTTATTTATCAGCATGTTTGTAATCAATTGTTTTCACAAAATGAATTATCATATTTCGAGGAAAACACATTAAACGGGAAAACGTTTATCTTACGTTTATTTTATCATTATGACGTGTCATTGTCAAATGTCACTTTATAACGGCGATGCTAAATGCACAACTAGATTCAACTGCAACCAATCATGACACTCCATTTCTGCGCTCGGATTCAGGCCATATAGAACAGAGGTTAGGATCGGAAATATGAAGGGAGTTACCTCTGTGGGAAAAGAATGGGACGTATATGGTCGCGTGGAGATATGCTTAAAGCTTGGCGTTATACTTCTCTACAAGTCGGCAGGACACTTTTACGAATTATAGTAACGGCACCGAGAGTACAATTTATTCAGGGTAATAATGTACAAAAATGTTCCACCAATGAACAGCATTGCGTTGAACATTAGGCGTAAAAATTAGCATTATGATTATCGTTAATCACCATGGATGCTTATACGTTTCCGATTCACGGTGCGACCTCTAGTGACAATTTGTTGAAGTCGACCTTGAATGTAACAATATTACCAGAATATCGGTATACACTGGTACAGATTGTGCAATACAAGTATTCGTTTGGCAATATATCGCACCAAACAATTTTAAGTGAAATATGTTATCATAAGTAGATCTTGTTCTAAGGTATACAGTCAAGCCGCGATAATCCGGCCACCGATAATCCGAATCTCGCAGTTTCCGAACGGTAGGAAGATGTAACCAAACTAATCTCTTTAGAAGTCCTCAGTACTCAGTAGTCCGAACATTTCACTATCCGAACGTTTTTGATGAAAAACGGAAGCGTTCGGATTATCGAGGCCTGACTGTAATTGCATGTTTTAAAGGCTCCGTAGCACGATTTTTTGCAATTTTTCTTTTCTCAAAGAATCCATTTATTATAAAAGTTAAAACAATATATTGTTAATTTAGCAGGTAAACCATCTCATTACACGATCCGATAAACCGTATCCATAGAAAATGGTTATCAGTACTGGAAGAAAATTGTGCGACGAATGCAGTGACCGTGAATGACCATTCCATCATGGTGTTATAATTAAAGTTTTACTCTGAGTGTTGAGGTATCGTTACATCAGTCAGAGCACTCGAACTAGCTTCGAGCGGCCATTTTAATGTGAACACTGGCCACTCGAATGGAAATGAACTCGCATGACTTAACCGAACCATGTACATTCGTTTTAGAACTCTCTTTATTCATTGAGGAGTATTATCTAGCCATTGGTAACACTTATTTACCATTTCTTGAGATCATTTATTTCAGTAAGAACGGCGTGCTACAGCGCCTTTAAATGAATATAACTGTTCTTTATGAGTAAGAATTATTCTTTATACATCTGTTGTCTATACAACCTCCAAGTCAGGGCGCTCTCCCTCTATATTAGTGACGTCACGGAGCGCTTACTCGCTGTCTGGAGCTAGCTAAAGACCTCCATTCAAAAGACGCGCCATCTTTTCTCATAGATGATACTAGGTTGAAGGATAAAGTCGTTTTAAATAAATTTGTAAAAGAATCTATACCAAAACGTCGCCATTGTTTAATAGCAGACCATCCATAAAAATCCTTGTCCGCTTGATAACGGTATACGAATCTATACCAAAACGTCATTGTTTAATAAAGAAGTTAACCATCCATAAATATCCTTGTCTTCTCCAAAAAATGTATAGCTGTACGCCGGCTTTGCCCTCTCAGTAAAGGTGTCACGAGGGTGTCTCACGTCTATGTGGTAGACTGTTTAGGTGATATACGTGTAGACACTAGATGGTCATATCCCCTAGACGGTCATACCCCCTAGGCGTATCGGCACTTACTCCCACCACAGTGAACTGGTGAAGATGCCACTAACCTCGCGCATGTGGTCAGGTTTGTTTACAACGAAACAGACATTTGCTATGGTTCCGAAATATGTAGGGAAAGTCTGGAAAGATCATACCAGCGTGTTATGTTTGTAGACATAGCTGTCTTATTCTTTAACCAACATACCGACAAACCTTATGGAGTCATGAATGGAACATGTCTGTTATGGTATTTTCCCCGGAGATTGTATGAACCACCGGAAGTAAAATGTTTCAGGTGTTTCAGTGACCGCGGTGAGTTGGACTGTGACTGTGGTTTTCAGCAATGCTCTTACACGTTATGATAATGTATGACTTGCTTGATAGTATGATAATGTATGACTTGCTTGATAGTATGATAATGTATCACTTGCTTGATAGTATAATAATGTATCACTTGCTTGATAGTATGATAATGTATCACTTGCTTGATAGTATGATAATGTATCACTTGCTTGATAGTATGATAATGTATCACTTGCTTGATAGTATGATAATGAATCACTTGCTTGATAGTATGATAATGTATCACTTGCTTGATAGTATGATAATGTATCACTTGCTTGATAGTATGATAATGTATCACTTGCTTGATAGTATGATAATGTATCACTTGCTTGATAGTATGATAATGTATCACTTGCTTGATAGTATGATAATGTATCACTTGCTTGATAGTATGATAATGTATCACTTGCTTGATAGTATGAATATGTATCACTTGCTTGATAGTATGATAATGTATCACTTGCTTGATAGTATGATAATGTATCACTTGCTTGATAGTATGATAATGTATCACTTGCTTGATAGTATGAATATGTATCACTTGCTTGATAGTATGATAATGTATCACTTGCTTGATAGTATGATAATGTATCACTTGCTTGATAGTATGATAATGTATCACTTGCTTGATAGTATGATAATGTATCACTTGCTTGATATTATGATAATGTATCACTTGCTTGATAGTAGGATAATGTATCACTTGCTTGATAGTATGATAATGTATCACTTGCTTGATAGTATGATAATGTATCACTTGCTTGATAGTATGATAATGTATCACTGGCTTGATAGTATGATACTGTATCACTTGCTTGATAGTATGATAATGTATCACTTGCTTGATAGTATGATAATGTATCACTTGCTTGATAGTATGATAATGTATCACTTGCTTGATAGTATGATAGTGTATCACTTGCTTGATAGTATGATAATGTATCACTTGCTTGATAGTATGATAATGTATCACTTGCTTGATAGTATGATAATGTATCACTTGCTTGATAGTATGATAATGTATCACTTGCTTGATAGTATGATAATGTATCACTTGCTTGATAGTATGATAATGTATCACTTGCTTGATAGTATGATAATGTATCACTTGCTTGATAGTATAATAATGTATCACTTGCTTGATAGTATGATAATGTATCACTTGCTTGATAGTATGATAATGTATCACTTGCTTGATAGTATAATAATGTATCACTTGCTTGATAGTATGATAATGTATCACTTGCTTGATAGTATGATAATGTATCACTTGCTTGATAGTATGATAATGTATCACTTGCTTGATAGTATGATAATGTATCACTTGCTTGATAGTATGATAATGTATCACTTGCTTGATAGTATGATAATGTATCACTTGCTTGATAGTATGATAATGTATCACTGGCTTGATAGTATGATAATGTATCACTTGCTTGATAGTATGATAATGTATCACTTGCTTGATAGTATGATAATGTATCACTGGCTTGATAGTATGATAATGTATCACTTGCTTGATAGTATGATAATGTATCACTTGCTTGATAGTATGATAATGTATCACTTGCTTGATAGTATGATAATGTATCACTGGCTTGATAGTATGATAATGTATCACTGGCTTGATAGTATGATAATGTATCACTTGCTTGATAGTATGATAATGTATCACTTGCTTGATAGTATGATAATGTATCACTTGCTTGATAGTATGATAATGTATCACTTGCTTGATAGTATGATAATGTATCACTTGCTTGATAGTATAATAATGTATCACTTGCTTGATAGTATGATAATGTATCACTTGCTTGATAGTATGATAATGTATCACTTGTTTGATAGTATGATAATGTATCACTTGCTTGATAGTATGATAATGTATCACTGGCTTGATAGTATGATAATGTATCACTTGCTTGATAGTATGATAATGAATCACTTGCTTGATAGTATGATAATGTATCACTTGCTTGATAGTATGATAATGTATCACTTGCTTGATAGTATGATAATGTATCACTTGCTTGATAGTATGATAATGTATCACTTGCTTGATAGTATGATAATGTATCACTGGCTTGATAGTATGATAATGTATCACTTGCTTGATAGTATGATAATGTATCACTTGCTTGATAGTATGATAATGTATCACTTGCTTGATAGTATGATAATGTATCACTTGCTTGATAGTATGATAATGAATCACTTGCTTGATAGTATGATAATGTATCACTTGCTTGATAGTATGATAACTTGCTTGATAGTATGATAATGTATCACTTGCTTGATAGTATGATAATGAATCACTTGCTTGATAGTATGATAATGTATCACTTGCTTGATAGTATGATAATGTATCACTTGCTTGATAGTATGATAATGAATCACTTGTTTGATAGTATGATAATGTATCACTTGCTTGATAGTATGATAATGTATCACTGGCTTGATAGTATGATAACTTGCTTGGTAGTATGATAATGTATCACTTGCTTGATAGTATGATAATGTATCACTTGCTTGATAGTATGATAATGTATCACTTGCTTGATAACGGTGCTAGTATCTGCATCAAAACGTCGCACTCATATCAATAAAGAAGTTGACTATCCATAGAACTTGTTCTCATGCATGTCCTCATGTCCAATAAGGGCTTGTTTGCCATACATGTTAACATATTCTTTTCCAAAACACTAGATTTCTTCAATCTATCCTGCATATGAAATTGATATTTGTTTATTATTTGGACGCGGATTGCTTATGTTCCACAAATTCCAGTGACAGTACGGTCAGTTGAGTCTATATACCAGGATATCAGAACAATTATGTTGAGTAGATTTGATACACATGGTAGTTGCATTTTAAGTACTCTGTGCAAACTATATCTCTTTAATACATAGAAAATTGGAATCCAAATATATCAATCAAAAGAAAATGGAATAATATTGAACAGTCCTCTATAATGTTCATTGGCACGATGGCCAAAAAACTTGAACACACGATTTCAGCATACCTGGTATTTTACGTTTGAAGTTGAAATCAAATATAGGGTTTCAGGATTGACGCTCTGTGGCCGCTATTATAAAATTTCATAATACCTCGACACAAAAGTTCAATTTCAATGAGGCATTAGTTCTTTAGAAGAAGTATACAGACGAAATGATTTTGCAGGTAAACGACGAAAAGATGGACGCCGGACTAAATGGTTTCGTACCATAAGCACACTCGGCTGAACAGAACTTGTATTACACTTACACTGTTAACCATGGCCCTGAGTACAATAAAGTAAAATAAATACAATTAAGTATCATGTTGTATTCAAGTTTTCACGTAAGTTAAATGCATTACTACAAAATATGGTTACATTTTTTACAAAATTTTGTCATTTTTAATTCATAGAAGGCTATACAGATTGTAGGATGGAATATATATTTACGAAATGTTAACATCATTAGCTTTTGATTTTTAATAATCATTAACTCTAAGATTTTATAAAGAAATTTAAATTGAAAAATATGCCATTTAAGTGGAGAATATAAGTTTTAAGGTTCTAAAAGAGAATTTTGATTACTACACCACCTTAAAAACTTTGCATTGTCAATACTTATTTGTCAGTTTTAAAAGGATACATATTTCAGAAAATATTTAACAACAACGAAGCATTGTCAGCATCATGGCTTATCATTACATAAAAACACAAATGAATAATAACGAGGAAGACACCCAGCTTTCACTTTCACCCATTACCTTTAACATTCTACATGGTGAGAATAACGACGATTTCTAATTCTAATTAACTTAATCAAATATTTAACAACACTCAGCTGTGTAGTACTCCACATATTTTACCGCCCATATTCACCCAAAATAGCTTTATTAGATGCAAAATTTCCAACACATGAAATTGTATATTTTTTCAATTGAATCACAACTATGTGAGTCTCAACTTCCAGAGCAGTCTACCAAACTAGTGCATAGCTTAGGATGCTGATACTGAAGAGGCCATTGTTCATTTTAAAATCGTAATATTTGTAATAAGTAACAGACTTTAAATTTACTTTACGAAAAGTCCACCTTTCATGCTGTGTTATTATACCACGATTACAGAAGACAATAACAATACTCTTATCCATATTCACCTAAAACTTCCCATTTAGACAAAACTTGCCAAGAATATCTGATTGCTTTTTTAACCATTTACACAAAAAGAGAAAGTAACAATGTCATCTACAAAGAGTAAACATAAAAGCTTAAATTCTTTAGTTACAAAAATAACATGGTTGCAACCTTGGTACAAGTTGATAAAATGTTAACAAATTGGGGCTGATCATACAGCCTTGTCAAACACCCACATATGTAGAAAACATCTGCTGTCTGAACAGAGGCTAGATATTTATTTCATATTTTAACGTTATTTTAAGGTTAATTTTACCATTACAACCATTTATGTGAAGGTGAATTATAACTTTATTCTGTCAACACAACTGAACTTCATTTTGAAGTCAATATATGCACAGAAACGTCCGCAAGCTTTGCATATGTATTAAGAACACGATGACCGATCTATAAATATTGTCGAATGTAGACTCCACTGTTCAGGCTTGATGACGTAAATATCAGACAGTTGTGTAATAGCAAACACCAGAGGCGTGTTCAGCATTGTGAATGCTCGCGAGTTTTCGCGAATGCTCGCTTCTGAACGAAAAGGAGATCGTGAATACCTACGAATATACGCGTGAACAGTCCCGCCAAGCGAGTATACACGATCCAAGATCCTCATGTTTCTATTAATTCGGCTTCAGATCAAGAGGTCCGGGGTTCGAATTCCGCCAGGAGCACGGCAACTTTGTCTGCAGTAGAGAACTGTTCTACACGCAGTAAGGTTTGGGTGCAATGCTAGACTGAATTTCAGCATAGTACCACCCATGGTTCTCTAGTTTCAGCCGATGCTCGCAGGTTTCACCGCATTGCATAGCCACATGGCGTTGCGGGCTTTCTCCCTGCCATAATACTAGCAGCCGCGATATAAGTGAAATATTCTTGAAAGCGGCGTTAAACCCCAAATCACCTCACCTCACCTCTTTCTATTACACCTATTGATAGTGATTACCCTCAATTAAAATGTTGCCAGTTGCTATGTGCAAAGCACCTAATTTTCAAAATGGTGATGATGTTCTGAAACCATCTTGGAAAATATGTGCGACCCAAGTTTCCGTTCAGCAGTAATTCGCGTGTACGCGCGTACACGCTAAGCGAGAAATCGTGTTGTTGAACAGGCCTCTGACAAGGCGTACCTTGAAGGGTAGCATACCTTGCAGGCGGCGCGTCACCTGAAACAATAACGAGGCTTCTTGTATGACGGTATCAGAGAGAAACGATGGCATACCGTTCAGGCAACACAACGTGAAATGCTAGCGACGATTTCCATATGTCATACTCTTCAACACCAGCAACTTAAAGTACCACTCTAGTGTTTTCCCATTCAGTATTGATATTGAAAGTTGTTACTCGCCTGTTGACGACGTCGCTGTTAAATAATTCTAAAATGTTATTATAAGAATAATCAGCGAGTTGCGGGGAATTACGGAATTATGATGATAAACTTCGAGCTTTAGCGAGGAGTTTGACATAATAATTCACGAGGGACAGATAATTCGTAATTCCGAGCACCGAGTTGGTTATTCTTTTTCTTACCCAAGATCATTTAAATGCATAACAGTCGAAAAACAAGACGCGAATTCACGATCTGTGATTAGACTGCGCCATTCATAGACTCATCACACCTTGCGCTCTTTTTTTTAAAAAGAAATATTCTAAAGTAACTGATGAATTTTATACCCAAAATGGTTTACTGCCATAGAAAACAACTGGTTTACATTGTTTACATGGTCCCAGAATGAGAGAAAATTAATGAAAACATGAACTGAAAATCGCTGTGTTAAAATGCAAAATAGGAGTGTAATTAAGTCACCAAATGACGTCATGGTTAATGACGTCACAATGCCATTACGTCAAGGCAGTACAAGCCGGCCACTCTTGCATGCTGCTTCGCCTTGCAAGTTTAGTACTGTAAATACGATCCTCGAAACATAGATTTAACACGATTTTCTACTTTATATGTTTTACTGACTTGTGACATGAAATCGGTATGCTCAAAAATGTTCATCTATGTGATTTAGCTAAAATAGTACAGCTTAGAAATTCATGAATGGGCGTTAAGTAGTTCCGTCGAACAATCAAAATGCAAGTTTTATTTAGAAAAACTATAATTCCCATGACCATTATGAAAACTTTAATACCCGGCAAATCTTTGCCCGCTTGGGTAAGAATACGCAATACTATTGCGTCCTGCTGATTGACATGACGTCACGATGCTAGCGGCGCGGTGAGTGAGCGTCATATAAATAATTTGCTTGCAATTTGGATTTAAATAAGCGAGTAGTAAATAAGATACATAATTCGGTCCTTTTTAATTCCATTTTGTTATGAAACTCGTGAATGCTCTGATGGATATTTTACGAGCGAACACACTCACTCTTTTAATGAAAACGGTATGAAAAGGGACTTCGCGTGGTTTGTACCACTATCGGATATCTGTTTATGATGACGTTCCATAATTACAACATTTCAAGTAATCTAGCTCTGTGATCACACATGAAAACAGTTGACAAAACAATTTCGGAAAACTCAGCATCCACGTTTGACTCTTTTCACATTTTTTCACAGCTCCCTAAACAATAAGTTATAGATGCTTAACAATATATATATATATATATATGTATGTATATATATATATATATATATATATATATATATATATATATATATATATATATATATATATATATATATATATATATATATATATATATATATATATATATATATATATATATATATATATATATATCACCTCTTTCAGTGTTAATATCATGTAATGTGTCATTTCTTTGAAGTTTTGCATCAATGCGATAACTAGATCGATCACTTTGCATTTTTGTAGAATAAGAAAACAGTTGAGTGTTCAATAACATAATCTAATTTCATATCTCAGGGTTAACAGTAACCCTTTTACCCGGGGTCAATCACAACTACAATTTTTATTTTCTTCTGTGAAATATTCAGTAAATGATGAACTGGGTCAAACATGCATAGTACATTTCCTCTTATACTCATTCAATGTATTTGTGATACATTTTTTCTCATTTAGTCCATATGCACACTTTTATAATAAAAAAATTAATGAAATTTGAATCTTCAAAATGTGACCCCTTCTGTATATTGTATTATGCCCAATTTCATAAACATGCACAACGTACGAAACGATTACACTATACGTTCGAGAATGATTATTTCACTCATGGATATATTTGTCATTGTATGTGATGCAGTTGTTTAGTCCACTCAATTAAAAAAAGAGAAAATACTGCAACAGAAACAATTTTGGTGTCTTCGAATGTTAAAACAATGCATATTATCATATAAAAGAGTTGAAAATATAAAGAGAAAAGCATTTTGATTTTATCTGTCGAAAAGAGATAAATATGAGGATTACATTCGCAAAACTATATGCAATTATTGACTATATCTCACCGAAACGACATTTATGTAACTCACGAAACTTCTACAAAAATATAGAACATCTGTTTGGACATTTCCCTCGTTTAACCAGTGCACAATAATTTAAAAAATGAATTAACGTGGTGAAATAAATCTGAGCCCGCAAATCAACAGTTCATCAGAAATACATTCACAAAAACATTATCTCGCATAAATATATTTCATTATCGTCGTTTTATCATCTGTAACATTTATATTCCGATATTTTCAAGTACAAGGATATTAACCGACATAAAGAAGAACAAACTGCAACAGAAACAGTGTTTTTGTGCATTGTTATTTTTTTTATTATAAAGTATTAGTTTGTATAAATAATATTGTATTATATAGAACATAATTCTTGCTAAAAAAATATTTGTGGTTACATATTCTTTCAAATATCGTGATTAATTACAGCTGAAAAGCTATTAGAAATTCATATTTCAGATAAATTGAATTCGATTAGTGCTGTTCGCCAAGGACGCATTCTCGGTCAAGTGCTGTTAGTAGTTTTTGTTAAACAATTTCTTCTCTTACCAAAGAACATTTGTGTATGAACTATTCCAGCTGACGTCTGTCCTCTTGCAGAGCGAGCAGGGCAGACTGTAAGCATAGGAGTTCCCTTCATCATTAGACGGTCGTTAACATTATTAGAACAAAAAATCTGTGGCGTCTTGTTAAAATGACATAATACTTGTGTTTTGTACAGGATGAACCTTGACTACAGGAGTTTCAAGTACAGTAAAACCATACATTACAAAATTATCTGAGACATATGATACTTAAAGGCAACATTGCTGCTGTTTTCTATTTATGAATGTTTTGGAAATCGTTAAGTAACTTTATTTGACGTTGGGCGATGAACTCGGGAACTGGGAAACTCGTCCAAATGAAGATAGAATGAATCATATCTGAAGCACAAAGCTAACGGTTGTTTGAAGTTTAACCGAGATGTTAAACGCCAAGTCCTTATCTCTTCCGAGAACGTCATGTCCTAAACGACGATGAATCTATAAAATACATAATACAAGTCCGTCAATCTTGTATTATGGTATTGGTTTCTTCTTTAAGAGGCATTTAGAAGTTGGTAATATGAAGAGTTAACAAATATATGGATTTACAACTTCGAAACGTCGCATATTTGTGCAATAAAGAAGTTGTAAATCCATATATTTGTTAACTCTTCAGTCTTATTTGGAACTGCATACTTCTTATATATCTTATTTAGTTTTCACATCTATTTAAAATTTGGTATGTATATCTTAATTACTTTTCTTGACTTAACAGGAATACATTTTTCATATACGATTTTCATGTTTTTGCTTGCAATTCACGTGTATGATCTTGCGTGGATTTATGGGGACATTTCAAAGTACACTCAACCGAAAATTGAACATCATACAGGTGAGGTGAGTTGGGGTTTAACGCCGCTTTCAAGTATATTTCACATATATCGCGGCTGCTAGTATTATGGCAGGGAGATAGCCCACAACGCCATGTGGCTATGCATTGCGGTGAAACCCGAGAGCATCGGCTGGAACTAGCGAACCATGGGTGGTACTGCACTGAAATTCAGTGTAGCATTGCACCCAAACCTTACTGCGTGTAGAAACATCATACAAAAGACAAGATAATTCAATCCACGAGTGATAAACACGACTGAAACAGATTGAGATACATCATGTATTCAGAAAGCAAGTACACTAAATTTGAAATTTCAAAACATTATCTGTTCATATTTCTGAGAAACACGCGATTTTATTAACTAGAGGAGATGGGTGAGTAACAGGGTACAACAAGTTAAACAAATTTAAGTCCAAGAAAGTCATTCATATCGGCAACAGCTTTTTAATTAAATTATACATTTGATGAATTTCCAACCTTCTGGCCAAAACCAATTTTGAAAAAAAATCTGACCTCAGGTCATACAAGTGAACAGCAAGCTTACTCGAACCGCTAGACATTGCATATTAATTGTTTCTACACTCGGCTGTGTAGTTTAAAAACATATAATGATATATATATATAGACAAGTTTTTAATTAAGGTATGAATATTTGAAGTTACGTCGGGTAAACTAAAAGGAATAATACAGAAATGAAAAATGAATAAGATACTTGAAAAAAAACGCAGTTAAAATAGTTGACGGACGAAATTTGAATGTTTCACTTGGTGAACTTCAAAGGATTTGCGTCACAGCCATCCTTCATTACACATTCTATTCAAAACACGTCGACCTTGAAACAACATTTTTTCGAATTCTCATTTGTTGTACTATTATTGGGGTTAATATCTACCACATGACGTATTTCTAACAATTACACCAGTCACAAAAACATGTCATGATAACCGTGTCACAATAACCTTGTTATTCCCAGTAGAGATAAATTGGCCCATAGTATGTTAGTGCATGAACTAAGCTTGAAAGGTAGCCGAAAATTTTTATTTCGTCAATTTAAATGGCAAAATTAAATGACTTGGCGTTTTTCAAGTTTAGCTTAGCTGGCTTCAGAAGACACGATCGATGTAACTATTTCAGTCGGATGTATCGCTCGTGAAGATATCTTGTATATTGTATGGTATACTTTCTTTTGTCCCTGAGTGTAACTTCCATGCACATAACACGCCTCATGCCAAGTCTCTAACAAATAATTAGGTTCCGGAGAACAGTTATGGTTTTGCTGTCAGCGCGGGAAAGCCGTACCCCACGCACAATGTTGCACTTCGCTGACCTATGCATGTATACTGTATTCTGGAGAACTGTTGTTCTACTTCTATTAGCACATGCTCCTGAAATTCTCGTGCTGTTTTTATTTGTTTCATTTTCTTTACAACGCAACGTTTATGTCGTCTTCTGTAAGACATTGTTGCTTGTAACGTGAGTAGTCAAAGTCAAAAGGAAAATATAATATTCTTTAATTTGCATATGGATTATAATTTTGATGTCCATTGGAAAGTTATCATCTTTAACTTGATGCTATTATTAATCGTCGCATACTTGTTTATATCCTATGCAGAGTCCAAGTATGCTTCTATAAACCAATCTTCAAATACCTCAATGAAATTAGGCGGTTTATGTCATTCATGCTGCTATATATTTTATATATAGGTTTATCAAGAAAGTAAAAGTAAATATCGACAAAAGAAGAGATTGAACAATCAAGTAAGTAACAGTACAAATGGACAAAAGAACAGATTGAACATGAAAGTAACAGTAAAAAGTGGACAAAATAACAGATTGAATATGAAAATAAAAGTATAAAATGGACACAAGAACAGATTGAACATGACAGTAACAGTAAAAATGGACAAAAGAACAGATTGAACATGAAAGTAACAGTACAAAATGGACACAAGAACAGATTGAACATGAAAGTAACAGTAAAAATGGACAAAAGAACAGATTGAACATAAAAGTAACAGTAAAAATGAACAAAAGAACAGAGTTTCAACATGAAAGTAACAGTATAAAATGCATCCTATATATGTTGTTCCATCGCGCCAGTCTGTATAATTCGAGAATACGTTTTTAAACAAATTGCATCCTCAAACTTATTAAAATTTTCAAAACGTTTAATTCTTTAGTACTTTAAGGCTAAAGTTTACTCTTCCCACACATAACTACTGTTTTCTCGACATAACTGCAACCAGTTCCCAGATGCAATCATGTATTCAATAATTCTTAGCTTCCGGTTAAACCCTCCGCCGCCAATCGATTCTTAATGGGAGACAATCAAATGTCACATGGTCAATATATGTGATTTATTGTTCTTCTCCTATGTTATCGTTCACCGAAATGCACTGACTATATTTGTGTGTGATTTAATCTTATTTTGATTAATAAATCGCCAAGGCTAAACAAACTCCAATGTTTCCTAATGCAGGATATTGACAGACAGACAGACAGAAATACTTTATTTAAGAATCACAAGTTAAACATGTACATGTATTTAAACGTGATAAGAACTAAAATATGTTTAACAACCAGCCATAGTTTGGCTTATGATACATTGTTAGAAACAATATTACATAATATAAAACATACGAATTGATATGTAATGGTAAAACGGGGTAAAAAAATAAAGCAATAAAAGGGTAAAATGTAAAAGGGAAATTAGGTAAAAGGCTGACGTCTTAGAAGCATACTTTTTACGGTTAAAGCTTTGTAAAATCAACAGATGTAAATAAATTATTAAGAGTATTAATAAAATTGCATGACTGGGAATCTAAACATTTAAAACGGACCATCCCAAACCGCACTCACATGAACCTTGGAGTACCATAAGCTAAAATATCCTATATGGTGAATATACGATCTACATTTATATATACGTGCTGGTATGGCCGCATAATCACACTAGAAGACTAATCAGATTATACAGACATCCTGATCAAATGATCTAGCCCTAGGTAATGATCTATCAGAATACGGTCATGTTTTCCAATTACAATTAAGTCTCTTTGCACATGTTGTTGAACAGGACATACATCATGTGTTCAAACCCGAGTTAATAGTTTTAATCACGCTGTTAAGTAAGTTCCTTATCTCGTTCTCCAAAACTCATTTCATATCTTTACACGGCGGCAAGGCTATATTAAATTATCTAAATGAGTCTTCTCTGGGTGGGGCTTCATCGGGAGGTAATTATATGAATCCTATAATATCTCATTTCCGAAGTATTCCAACAGTTCTCCGAGAGACAAACTCTATGAGTTATCAAGGAACTCAACCAAATCTGGAATGATATAGTATCACGTGGGTTTCAGCATTTCATTTCACCTCATTTAGAAGATACTTTCACAACCCGTCTCTATATAGCGATCGAGCTTACACTGAAGGGCAAAAGAAACGATAGTCAAACACAGGATAATTCTGCCGGATAAAGTCGAATTTGAAAGTCTGTGATGAGGGTATATATCGTAAAGAGATACAAATTTCATTCATGAGAGTATGGTACTTGATATTTTGTATCTGTTCAAATACACATTGAATGCTGAAATTGCTATTTTAAAGGAGTTTTCTGGACATAATGTTTGATATTTAAGATAAAATATTGAGAACTATGGAAATTAAGATATTTTAAAATGGGTTCACACAATGTACCATCTTGGACTTAGATTTGTTGACCTATTATTACTGTAGGATGTCTTAAACAAGCCAAGAAGCCAAATCTCGTCTAGTTAAGGATACTATCGTGTTTCTCAGAAATATTAACAGAACATGTTTTTGATTTTCAGTTGTCTTCAGAAGACATGTCTTCTGCCCTTAGGGGTAAAGTGGTCATTAAAAATCTTTACTTCTGGGTATCATGTTAGTATATTGCAATTCAACGATAGCTGATATAAGTTTGTAGATAATGTTAGTCACGTGTTTTACCTTTTTGTTGTAAATAGTTTCTTTATCAGGTCCATCAGATAATCCGAGGAATGATATTCAAGAAATCGCGTAAGCTTATTTGCTGTACTGCACTGATTAACACGGCCTTTGGCTCTTTAAGTATACTGTGTCCTTATTATCAATATTATGATGTGTCACATCCTAGAGACAGCGAATCACATGAGCATCTTTCTACATGGTGACCATCCCAAAGTGAGAGCTGTGGATTGTAGATGTTCAATATACACTCAGGAGCAAAATAAACGATACCACAAAAATAAGAGATTTTTTTCTACGAGCGATACATACGACTGGAAAAGAGTTAGTCCATATTTCAGAAGCCAACTTAACTTAATTTGAAATTTCAAAACATTATCTGATCATGAAAGAAATGGTCATTTTCGAATCTCCTTAAATTAAAAACGCTGTAGCACGTTTTTCTTACTGAAGTAAAGTGATCTCACGAAAAGGTAAACATATAAATACGTGTTACCAATGGCTAGATAATACTCCTGAATCAATAAAAAGAGTTCTAAAACGAATGTATATTGTTCGGTAATGCCAAACAAGTTCATTTTCCTACGAGCGACCATTTTAATGTGTTCACATTAAAATGGCCGCTCGAAGGTGGTTCAAGTAAGCTCATTGATGTAGCGATACCAAAACGCTCAGACTAGAGTATTAAACATGGTACCATGATAAAGTGGTCAATCATCTTGCTGTCTGAACTCTCAAATTCGCATGAGACCTACCTCTCCAACTGAAGAGTTCCACACCACTATAGCTTTATACGTATAAATGTATATAATAAATAGCAAATTTGAGGAATGAAATATGTAAAAATTGTGCTACAGCAAAATTAACTAGACGAGATAGGATAGTAAAAAAATTGTATGGGCTTGTTTTAAACTTAAGTCTAAGAAGGTACATTTTGCCGTCATCATCTAATATTAACATAATTTCCCATTATTTCATAAAATTTCACCTTTCATACCAAACAATATGTCCAGAAAACCCCTTTGAAATAACGATTTCAGCACCCAACAGAAATAAAGTATCATACCCTTATGAATGATATTGTGCATATCTCTTTATGAGATATTCCCTCATTACAGACTTTCAAAATCGACTTTAGCCAGCAGAAATATTTCGTGTTTAACTCTCTTGAACATTTGGCATCGATTCTTTTGCCCCCTTTCCCTCGGTGTAAACTGTTTGAGAGGCATTCTAGAAGTTGGTGTTGTAGAAAAGACAAGGATATTTACGGATGATCTAATTCTTTATGTTACAATGATGATGTTTCTGTATAGATCCTTATAATTATAGGTAAACTATATGAAATATATAATTCAAGATCCAAATATGTAACTCTAATCTCATATTTATTTTATAAACCCTCAAAAGCGTGCAAACCTTTTTCAACAAATAAGTGATTAATGATTAAAATTATTTTCTTAGCTCAGTTTCTTATAATGTCATTGGGTTTTTCAGGTTATGATTAAGCTGTAGGGGATAGATTTGAGAAATTTTATCATCTTCAATTATTCTTTCTTAAAATAAGATTTCCAGACTTTCAAGACATCTCTCCAAAACGGATTGTCAGTTTCAACGATATTCTGTTTGCATCGCAATTGTGTTTATCATTTAAAGAAAAGTTACTTAACTGTTTACATTTCCTTTTCCTAAAACCGCAATGTGGATAAATTCATTGCATTAGCAAAACATTATATCGATCATGCGTAAAACCAATTTTGGATATATAAAAAAAGTTTAATTTTGTTTATTGTCATTCCAGATAAATTTGAAAAGGATTTTTTAAAATGGGATTCAGGTAGAATTCAGTGTAAATTTGCACCAATTTTGAGGTAACAATTGTTTTGAAAACAGTAAAAAGTATTGTAAAATGCTATCTATTGCTGTATGCTATCTGTAATCTATTTATTTCTTCAAGTCTTTTCCTTCTATCGATAACCCATAAAACCTGCAGGTGCAAGCATAATTCTTAAAATTCCGCCGTATTTGGCTGTTCAATATTTAAATCTTGACAAATAACATCCCTACTACGTGCTTTAGTACCTATCCAAACTGCATTTGTCAAAATTTATCCTTAATCCTGACATATAGTAGAAAGTATTAAGAGTGTCTATAGCTGCATATATAAATATTCATTTGATCTATCTAAAAGAGTTATTATTATCTGCAAGCTACCCTAATTTATAGCTTTTATCGTCAATCCCAATGTTTCTATGGCCTTATCATATACAACCAAGGGTTTTAGCTAGAAAAAAGAAATAGACATGGCTAAATTCAGTCCCCTTGTCTGCAGCCTTTCTCATTAGGAAAAAAAATCTAATATGTGACCATTCTTTCTGAATTATACAAGATGTTATATTATGAGTCAGTAATTTTATCCAGCTTATGATATTTGTTCAAAATTTGATTAAAACACAATTAATGAAGTCGTCAAAAGCCTTTCAAAGTTCATAACAAACCTGAATGCCCCTTTTCTTGGTTTCAAACGTAATACATACAACAGTGTTGTATTTGCACTAAATGCTTTACTTAATATAATCCGGTCTGATTGTCATGTATAAAAGAATCCAGGGTTGTTGTAAGCGCTTAGAGATTCACACAGATAATTGTATAGTGAGCATTTATAAAAGTAATTGGTCTCCATTCGTTAGTGGGGTTACTTTCTTGTATTAGGTTTTGGAATACAGTTGATAACCCAGTTGATTACAGTTCATGATAGTCCAAAAATATCAGTGAGACTCCGTTTATCTGTACTGTTTCGTTACAGTTGAAAATCGTCCGGATAGAGGTGCGTGCGAATCATTATTTGCATAGAGACGCTACGAGAATTATAAAATACTGCAATGCGGATAACAGGGTTTATGTATATGGTTAGCGCTGAGTGATCGATTTAAAGAACTGAAATCAGATAGCGTCTAAGCACTTGCAAATTTGATGATGAATAATATAAGTGCATCACGGGCAATTTTCCCTAGTCTGTCGTTAATTATACCAATTTTCAAAATGGATTTCAATGTTTGATTATAATTTCCATCGGTATGAATGTCCAACGTTCAATCCGTTGGGGGGAGGTAAGTTTTCGCTTTCAAGACTTATTCATTTATATCGCAGTCATTAGTTATTGCAGACAGAAACGAAATATAAACGAGAGTCGCCTGAAACCTAGGGAGGGTACTGTACGGAACGAACATGCACCGGTGCACTGTGTGTAGTACAGTATATATCTCTTCTCTACGACATAAGCTGTCAAACCCCTGGCGAGACTTGAACTCGGAACGTCTTAAGCCAAATACGATACAAGGTGGCTTTCTCCTACACAGTGTGAGCAGTATTACGCTGCATTAATGACTTCAATGATACCGCTCCTCCTGACTAAATTATCGGGCAAAAGAAAGTACCCACCTTAGTTGGTTTCGATCAATTCAATATTTAAAAGAATTCAGATGCATGTGACTATGTCACGGTACAATAACAATTATCTGCAGTAATTTGGATGGATTAATTGGTGACTGTGGTTAAATGTTAGTTTAAATAATTTGGTAAGAAATGAAATTTACACCAACATCACCCATACCATGTTTAAAATGTTTAAAATGTGTGCAGAACCAGGCACATTTATTAATTTTCACATAGAATATGTCTTATATGTCGATGAAAAGTTGTGTACCAACAATATTTTTTGAAGAAAATTAAAATTTGAAAATACATTTACAATTTAAAAAAAAAAACCATGTAGAAGTATTCTTTGCCTGCTGACTACACAACTGTACTTTTCATTTTTAGATTATAACATTGAAAACTTGAGATATTTGCAATTGAAAATCATACATTTGATAAAATAAACAGAAGGGAGTACTTTCTTTTGCCCGGTAGTTTATATGGTTGACTTAGGAAACGTCAGTGAAACATCGTTGACTCGAACCTTTTCTTGGTATGTTTCTACATTTATATTGCCCTTAACAAAACTTATTAAAACGTTATTAACAATTTCTTCACTAAGAAATTAATGCTTTGTTTTAGAAATATAATTCATAAAGTGTTTGTTAACTGGCTTACGACGGTTTGAAAAGAGCGAGTTAAAATGGTTTAAACGCCGGAGCTCGTCGAAGGCATTTGTCATCAATTGACTTGAACTTACCTTGAGTGTCATTTTAAAGAAAGGAAAACATGAATTGAATTTCTAACAATGATTAAGCGTTATTCAATGTACTAAACCATACTGAGACGTGAAGTGTAAATTAATTCCATGTTCATAATATTTACAAAACAGACATTTTCCGTATAAATGTTGTGCTGTAAATGGATAGTGATAGACTTAATGTTAATTGCATTGGATATATTAACTGGTGAACTAGCTGGTAGGGGAAAGGGATCTGAAACAGGCTTTGTATACCACAAGTCATATTCTCAAATCTGTATATACAGTAGTCTAACACTCAGACTCTGACAAAAGTATTTATACAATCACAAATTTATTAGATATTGAAAACGATACCGTAATAAATTGGATTTTCATATTTTCGGTAAAAGGAGGCTTCTTTTCAATATTTTCAATATTTTCTTTCAGAGTCAAAATGTTAGACTTTATACAGCTGCACTCCGACAGTTTGTTCACCTACTTGCGTTTTTCCTTATGTTATGAAAATATCATCTTATTTATGAAATCTTTGATACAGCATGGCGAAAACGATACCGTTTAGTTTGTGTTTTCCCTTCGGTAGTGACCATAACATAATAACATTCAAACTCCACACTTAAACCATGCAGTTCGTTGGCAAAGTGACCAGGTTTTTTTTCTACCATTAACAGCAGACGACGAGCATCGGAGGTTGAGACGATACTGAGGAGCGGTGACGATTGTTGTGACGAAACTGGGGAATGGTGACGAATCTGGAGACAAAACTGAGGGAATGTGACGAATCTGAGGGACGGTGATGAGTCTGGTGACGACACTGAGGGAATGTGACAGAACAAGTGACGACACTGAGTGACGGTGACGAATCTGGTGAGGAAACTGAGCGACGATGATGATTCTGGTAACAAAAGTGAGGGACGGTGACAATCCGGTGACGACACTGAGGGCCGGTGACGGATCTGGTGACGACACTGAGGGCCGGTGACGGATCTGGTGACGACACTGAGGGCCGGTGACGGATCTGGTGACGAGACTGAAGGCCGGTGACGGATCTGGTGACGACACTGAGGGCCGGTGACGGATCTGGTGACGACACTGAGGGCCGGTGACGGATCTGGTGACGACACTGAGGAACGGTGACGAATTTGAGGGCCGGGGACGGATCTGATGACAAAATTGAGGAATTGTGACGAATCTGGTGACAAAACTAAGACGGTGAATGATCTGGTGACGAAACTGAGGGACGGTGATGAGTCGGGTGACGAAACTGAAGAGCCTCTGCGGCAACAAGCGCCAATTTGGAAGTAGACGTAGTAGGTATCACGTTTAATATGTCTTATGTGCTCTTGTATGAGCTTGAAAGGGCATTTGAAATTGACTTTTCCTCAGTGGTGGGCGTGGAATTTACCGTACATAAGTTGAGCAGAAGGCAACACGTTTTAAGTATGGCTGGTATAATGACCATTATAACAGACAGTGCGAGCCTTACTATAAGGATAACTCATGAGACCGAGGATATGGTACGGTTGTGGACCCTGATAGGAAGGAAAAACCCGAGGATGCGAAGCATCCGAGGGTTTTTCCTGACTATCAGGGTCTACAACCGTACCATATCCGAGGTCGAATGGGTTATCTGTATTATCAACCGTTTTTAAGTGTAAAACAGGCTTTTTACTTGTTATCGCGTTATATTGAGGATCTTGCGGATCCCTGGCGTTATATTGAGGATCCCTCGGTGATGTCAGCCTGTTAACAGCCGCGCTATATGAGTTTCTTGTGTATCGTCAATTCGTGTCTGTCGCTGTGGCTCAGGAGTCAGAGGCGCTGACTCAATAACTGCTGATAATAACTGCAGGTGATAGTGGATACGGGTTCGAGACGCACTCTCTGCAAAACATTTGCTGTCGTAAATTTAAGAAATTTTTCAAAATTAGTCTAAGTTAGTTTCTTCAGATCTTTACTTTCAAGCCGTCATCTTAACAAATATATCAGGGTTTACAATCATTATAATTCCTTCTAACAGGGTTTACAACTGTCTGTGTAAACCCTCCTTGGGGGAATTACAAGGTTGTGAGTCCCTCGTACCGGGTGATACGGTTTAGAAAGTCGTATCACGTTATATGGCTGGTAGGTTGATAAATTCTCATAACATCTTAAAGCACAAGGATACACATATTAATTAAAAAGATAAATGTTTTTAAAAAAACAAAACATTAAAATGTAAGTAATGTTCTGCAAGCTAAAATGACAATTCAAACATCCATGTCTTCCCTCATATACAATACAACCTACAATTCGATTTCAACCAATTGTTGTATTTATCTCTGTAAATAGAAAGTAATTTGCCATCTCATTCGTCTTTTGGATTGTCAGGGACTGACCGTTGATACGAAACTCCAAACTGTACCTTGGAGAACACCTTCTTCATGAAATGTTATCATATCATATCATATCATATCATATATCATAAAGTTTAGTTTTTATAAGCTGAAACAAACTAAATTAAATCCAATTCTGGTGATGAAATAATTAATTTAGGAGTTTACAATTTATAAATAAAAATGAATAATAACGCGTAAAGTCTAGTTGGTTTTGACATCTGGTAAGGTGTGGTACGGAGTTTCTGATAATTGGATTTAGTATACAATGTTAAATTGTTTCTGACAAGTTGATTTAGTACACAATGTTAAAGTGTTTCTGACAATTGGATTTGGTTCACAATGTTAAAGTGTTTCTGACAATTGGATTTAGTACACAATGTTAAAGGGACACCACGTCAAGGATAAGAATGAGATCAGATGTATCTACCAATGCCGATTAGCGTGTCTGGTAACGAATTCTGCTTTGCTTTACTGTTTACATGCAGTAGTTTTTATTACCAATTACTTCTACTCTCTGAAATTGGGAGTCTGTGACTCGTTAGCAGACACTTAATCAGCATGATTGGTAGATAAATCTGATCTCATTTTTATCCTCGACGCGGTGTCCCTTTTAAGTGTTTGTAACTATTGGATTTAGTCTGTAACGGTAAAGTGTTTCTGACAACGACTTCATGTTCGGTGTGGTACAATGTTTCTGATTGTTCGATTAAGTACGCAATGTTAAAGTGTTTCTGACAATTGGATTTAATACGCAATGTTAAAGTGTTTCTGACAATTGGATTTAGTCCGCAATGTTAAAGTGTTTCTGACAATGGCTTCTGGTACGGAGAAGTAAAGTGTTTCTGACAATTGGATTTATTACACAATGTTAAAAAAATATGTTTCTGACAATGACATCTGGTACAGTGTGGCAATGTGTTTCTGACAATTCGATTTAGTACCCAATGTTCCTGTGTTTCTGACAATGACATTGTGCTAGGGTGTGGTAAAGTGTTTCTAATTATTGGATTTAGTACCCAATGTTAAATTGTTTCTGGCAATGACATCTGGTAAGGTGTGCTAAAGTGTTTATGACAACTACATTTTGTACTCAATGTTAAAGTGTTTCTGACAACTTGATTTAGTGCAAAATGTTAAAGTGTTCCTCACAAACAGATTACGTACGCAGTAGGAAAGTGATTCTGACATTAACCTCTGGTTCGGTGTT
Source organism: Gibbula magus (assembly GCA_936450465.1). Lineage (NCBI taxonomy): Eukaryota > Metazoa > Mollusca > Gastropoda > Trochida > Trochidae > Gibbula > Gibbula magus. The sequence goes on from OW388295.1 coordinate 14,572,894, forward strand.
TCTGGTGAGCAATGTTGAGGTGTTTATGACCATATCAACTGGTACTGCGTGGTAAGGTGTTTCTGACAATTGGATCGTGTAAAACAATTTTAAGTTCACGGAAACTGCCCTTGCCTGTTGATATGTTAATTATCGTGCCAAGTCAAAACAAGCAATCACCTTTATTCTAATTCTGAATGTCGTGAACCTTTCCCTTTCATTACTTTTCATGGAATTGTAATTGAAGAATACGCTTGTACAGTTATAATCTAAACTATATTGATGTTACTAGGAGAGATGACGTCAAAGCAGAAACGTATTGCTGGCTTCATTGGATCTATTGGTCGCCCATCAAGGTTTTAGGAGGACAGCCATCTATTAATGTCAGTATGATGTATCGCTTTAATCTTCTCAAGGTCTCTGGCTTCTAAATGCCCAACAACTGCTCTATTCTGAAAAAGATTATTTCTGAGTCTGAAGAAACCTTTTCTCTTCTGAAAACGTATACTGTGCATTTGAAGACACAAGGATTAAGTCATGCGTGTTCCTGTATTATTATAATGGTCAGTGAATAAGTGTATTTAGCAATCTGGTCAATTCAGCTGACCACTAGATTTAATAGAACCTTTGCTTGTTATTAATACTTATTATACAGTCCTGGGAAAAAATGGAAAACAAGGAGCAAGACTGGCCATTTTGTACCCAGCTTATCAGGTAGTTTGAATAACTGCCTCATTCCTTACAACAAATGTTTCGCCCACATCGTTAAGATAAGTGATTCATTAGAACCATATGGCTGAACCAAGCCACACACACATTAATAGGCGTGCCTGGCCATTTTAACGACTCCAGGGTCCAGGGGTTCAGCTGACCTTGAGTTTTGAGTAACTTCATCCCACACGACTCACTAGCTTGTTGGTTGAAATACAGTCAAGAGCAAAAGAAACGACACCGACAAAAATGTAAGATATTTTACCCAACGAGTGATGAACACGTAAATAGTGAACAATCGCTCTCTGGCTTGGTTTATGACGTCCTGCAGCAACGGTGGGTCCAAGAAAGTACATTCTTCCTATAGCATCGTGTACCAACATAATACCATATTTTATAAAATGGTACCTTAAATATAAACACATTATGTCAAAATCCCGTTGAAATAGCAATTGTACCATGTGTGTTTGATCAGATATGCAATATCTAATGTCATACTCTCAAGAATGAAATCTCTTAACGACATATATCCTCATCCCAGTCATTCGAAATCGACTAGCAGAAATATTTCGTGTTAGACTCTGTTGAAAATATCATTTCTTTTTTTCCTCTCACTGTATACTAATGTACATTTGCTATGTTACTTGCGTACATTTTCAAAATACATTTTTAATAACAAACTTTCATGAACTTTCATGAAGATAAATTGTATATATATGAATTTTCAGCATGGATCAGTAACAGTTTAGACAGTTTGGATTCCGTCAGTTTATTCTGTACACACATACATACAAGACATAGGAAGGACTTCTTATTATTATAATTGGACTCATAGCGGTTTTTTGGTTGAGCTATAAGGCGAACTGGCTCTGAAATCCATAGTATCCTCGTATCCATAGAAAACAGTATTGAAAGAAAATGGGGGGGGGGGGGGGGGGGGGGGGGGGGGTATTGAGTAATTCTCTTCAGTTCATGAATCGCCTCCTATCTGAAAGAGCAATAGGTCAGAAGGGCTTGCCCCCACAAAAGAGTTCGCCAATTTGCAAATAAGTATGTTAAAACTTGAACTTTGGAATTTCTTTGATCCTCATTATTTCATTTTTTTTCAAAATTTTGACGTTGTTGGGTCATTTTGAAATTGGATATCATCAAAGTATTCTATACTCATCATGATGCATTAGTCTGTATAAAGCTCTGACATGACAATGGAGGTCGACAGATTCAGATCTCAAAATGTCAATCCTTTTTTTTTCCTATCTTTGCGTTGTTTTTTCATTAAGACTTAAGGTAAAATGTAATGAAAAACATGCTGTGCAAATGGAATGTTTCTGATTAAAGGTACATCCATTGTCACATGTGCCAAACGTGATAAATTGTGTTATTTTATCGGGAAGTACTGACTTTAGCCGAAAATTGCCGTTTTGATGATAGGCGACTCGGTATAGCGGCGATATAAAGGTAAAAATATCAATTTCTGAACGAAAACCGGACAATGCACAGCGTGTGGCGCGCGTCAATTAGTCAAACGTAATTTTCGAAACTTATTTTCAACTGACAAAAAGAAAATTTTTGGTTGATGATGTTGAATATGTTGAATAACTACTGCGCATGTACATGGGGCGTGTAGTTTCGGTTTCTGCTCATGTATAAGTATGTTGTTAGTAGTAAATATGATATATTTGACGATTTGAGATGAATATGCAATTTTAGTGAAATTGTTTCAAATGAAACCATACATATAGTATGTTGACATGTATTTTTTTTTTATGAAAACACAATGGATGCATCTTTAACAACTTATTTATTGTTAACAAACACCTTTCGGAGTATGCTTACACCATCATCAGATGCATGGAGTGTTGATTATAATCCCTGATTAATTAAGATCGCGTGAAGATTGCGAGAACACACGTTTTCACCCCACAAAACTCAACTCAGTTCTTCCCACGTAACCTCTACCACAAGCTTAAGTAACCTCTATCACAAGTAACCTCTATCACAAGTAACCTCTATCACAAGTAACCTCTACCACAAGTAACCTCTATCACAAGTAACTTCTATCACAAGTAACTTCTATCACAAGTAACCTCTACCACAAGTAACCTCTATCACAAGTAACTTCTATCACAAGTAACTTCTATCACAAGTAACCTCTATCACAAGTAACTTCTACCACAAGTAACCTCTACCACAAGTAACCTCTACCACAAGTAACCTCTACCACAAGTAACCTCTATCATAAGTAACCTCGACCTAAAGTAACCTCTACCACAAGTAACTTCTATCACAAGTAACCCCTATCACAAGTAACCTCTACCACAAGTAACTTCTATCACAAGTAACCTCTATCACAAGTAACCTCTATCACAAGTAACCTCTATCACAAGTAACCTCTACCTAAAGTAACCTCTACCACAAGTAACCTCTATCACAAGTAACCGCTACCACAAGTAACCTCTACCACAAGTAACCTCTACCACAAGTAACCTCTACCTAAAGTAACCTCTACCACAAGTAACATCTATCACAAGTAACCTCTATCACAAGTAACCTCTACCACAAGAAACTTCTATCACAAGTAACCTCTATCACAAGTAACCTCTATCACAAGTAACCTCTATCACTAGAAACCTCTATCACAAGTAACCTCTACCTAAAGTAACCTCTACCACAAGTAACCTCTATCACAAGTAACCTCTATCACAAGTAACCTCTACCACAAGTAACTTCTATCACAAGTAACCTCTATCACAAGTAACCTCTACCACAAGTAACCTCTACCACAAGTAACCTCTATCACAAGTAACCTCTACCACAAGTAACCTCTATCACAAGTAACCTCTATCACAAGTAACCTCTATCACAAGTAACTTCTATCACAAGTAACCTCTATCACAAGTAACTTCTATCACAAGTACCCTATATCACAAGTAACCTCTACCACAAGTAACCTCTATCACAAGTAAGCTCTATCACAAGAAACCTCTACCACAAGTAACCTCTACCACAAGTAACCTCTATCACAAGTAACCTCTACAAAAGTAACCTCTATCACAAGTAACCTCTATCACAAGTAACCTCTATCACAAGTAACTTCTATCACAAGTAACCTCTATCACAAGTAACTTCTATCACAAGTAACCTCTATCACAAGTAACCTCTACCACAAGTAACCTCTATCACAAGTAAGCTCTACCACAAGTAACCTCTATCACAAGTAACCTCTTTCACAAGTAACTTCTATCACAAGTAACCTCTATCACAAGTAACCTCTATCACAAGTAACCTCTACCACAAGTAACCTCTACCACAAGGAACCTCTACCACAAGTAACCTCTATCACAAGTAACCTCTATCACAAGTAACTTCTATCACAAGTAACCTCTATCACAAGTAACTTCTATCACAAGTACCCTATATCACAAGTAACCTCTACCACAAGTAACCTCTATCACAAGTAAGCTCTATCACAAGAAACCTCTACCACAAGTAACCTCTACCACAAGTAACCTCTATCACAAGTAACCTCTACAAAAGTAACCTCTATCACAAGTAACCTCTATCACAAGTAACCTCTATCACAAGTAACTTCTATCACAAGTAACCTCTATCACAAGTAACTTCTATCACAAGTAACCTCTATCACAAGTAACCTCTACCACAAGTAACCTCTATCACAAGTAAGCTCTACCACAAGTAACCTCTATCACAAGTAACCTCTTTCACAAGTAACTTCTATCACAAGTAACCTCTATCACAAGTAACCTCTATCACAAGTAACCTCTACCACAAGTAACCTCTACCACAAGGAACCTCTACCACAAGTAACCTCTATCACAAGTAACCTCTATCACAAGTAACTTCTATCACAAGTAACCTCTATCACAAGCAACCTCTACCACAAGTAACCTCTATCACAAGTAACTTCTATCACAAGTAACCTCTATCAAAAGTAACTTCTATCACAAGTTACCTCTATCACAAGTAACCTCTACCACAAGTAACCTCTATCACAAGAAACCTCTACCACAAGTAACCTCTACTACAAGTAACCTCTACCACAAGTAACCTCTACCACAATAAACCTCTATCACAAGTAACCTCTACCATAAGTAACCTCTACCATAAGTAACCTCTATCACAAGTAACCTCTACCACAAGTAACCTCTATCACAAGTAACCTCTATCACAAGTAACCTCTACCACAAGTAACCTCTATCACAAGTAACCTCTATCACAAGTAACCTCTATCACAAGTAACCTCTACCACAAGTAACCTCTATCACAAGTAACCTCTTTCACAAGTAACTTCTATCACAAGTAACCTCTATCACAAGTAACCTCTATCACAAGTAACCTCTATCACAAGTAACCTCTACCACAAGTAACCTCTACCACAAGTAACCTCTATCACAAGTAACCTCTATCACAAGTAACTTCTATCACAAGTAACCTCTATCACAAGTAACCTCTACCACAAGTAACCTCTATCACAAGTAACTTCTATCACAAGTAACCTCTATCAAAAGTAACTTCTATCACAAGTTACCTCTATCACAAGTAACCTCTACCACAAGTAACCTCTATCACAAGAAACCTCTACCACAAGTAACCTCTACTACAAGTAACCTCTACCACAAGTAACCTCTACCACAATTAACCTCTATCACAAGTAACCTCTACCATAAGTAACCTCTACCATAAGTAACCTCTATCACAAGTAACCTCTACCACAAGTAACCTCTATCACAAGTAACCTCTATCACAAGTAACCTCTACCACAAGTAACCTCTATCACAAGTAACCTCTATCACAAGTAACCTCTATCACAAGTAACCTCTACCACAAGTAACCTCTATCACAAATAACCTCTTTCACAAGTAACTTCTATCACAAGTAACCTCTATCACAAGTAACCTCTATCACAAGTAACCTCTATCACAAGTAACCTCTACCACAAGGAACCTCTACCACAAGTAACCTCTATCACAAGTAACCTCTATCACAAGTAACTTCTATCACAAGTAACCTCTATCACAAGTAACCTCTATCACAAGTAACCTCTATCACAAGTAACTTGTATCACAAGTAACCTCTATCAAAAGTAACTTCTATCACAAGTTACCTCTATCACAAGTAACCTCTACCACAAGTAACCTCTATCACAAGAAACCTCTACCACAAGTAACCTCTACTACAAGTAACCTCTACCACAAGTAACCTCTACCACAATTAACCTCTATCACAAGTAACCTCTACCATAAGAAACCTCTACCATAAGTAACCTCTATCACAAGTAACCTCTACCACAAGTAACCTCTATCACAAGTAACTTCTATCACAAGTAACCTCTATCACAAGTAACCTCTATCACAAGTAACTTCTATCACAAGTAACCTCTATCACAAGTAACCTCTACCACAAGTAACCATTATCACAAGTAACCTCTATCACAAGTAACCTCTATCACAAGGAAATTCTATCACAAGTAACCTCTATCACAAGTTACCTCTATCACAAGTAACCTCTATCACAAGTAACCTCTATCACAAGTAACCTCTATCACAAGTACCCCCTATCACAAGTAACCTCTATCACAAGTAACCTCTATCACAAGTAACCTCTACCATAAGTAACCTCTATGACAAGTAACCTCTATGACAAGTAACCTCTATCACAAGTAACCTCTATCACAAGTAACCTCTATCACAAGTAACCTCTATCACAAGTACCCCCTATCACAAGTAACCTATATCACAAGTAACCTCTATCACAAGTAACCTCTACCATAAGTAACCTCTATCACAAGTAACCTCTATCACAAGTAACCTCTACCATAAGTAACCTCTATCACAAGTAACCATTATCACAAGTAACCTCTACCATAAGTAACCTCTATCACAAGTAACCTCTATCACAAGTAACCTCTATCACAAGTAACCTCTATCACAAGTAACCTCTATCACAAGTAATCTCTATCACAAGTACCCCCTATCATAAGTACCCCCTATCACAAGTAACCTCTATCACAAGTAACCTCTACCATAAGTAACCTCTATCACAAATAACCTCTACCACAAGTAACCTCTACCACAAGTAACCTCTACCACAAGTACCCCCTATCACAAGTAACCTCTATCACAAGTAACCTCTATCACAAGTAACCTCTACCACAAGTAACCTCTATCACAAGTAACCTCTATCACAAGTACCCCCTATCACAAGTAACCTCTATCACAAGTAACCTCTATCACAAGTAACCTCTACCATAAGTAACCTCTATGACAAGTAACCTCTATGACAAGTAACCTCTATGACAAGTAACCTCTATCACAAGTAACCTCTATCACAAGTAACCTCTATCACAAGTACCCCCTATCACAAGTAACCTCTATCACAAGTAACCTCTATCACAAGTAACCTCTACCATAAGTAACCTCTATCACAAGTAACCTCTATCACAAGTAACTTCTATCACAAGTAACCTCTATCACAAGTAACCTCTATCACAAGTAACCTCTATCACAAGTAACTTGTATCACAAGTAACCTCTATCAAAAGTAACTTCTATCACAAGTTACCTCTATCACAAGTAACCTCTACCACAAGTAACCTCTATCACAAGAAACCTCTACCATAAGTAACCTCTATCACAAGTAACCTCTACCACAAGTAACCTCTACCACAATTAACCTCTATCACAAGTAACCTCTACCATAAGTAACCTCTACCATAAGTAACCTCTATCACAAGTAACCTCTACCACAAGTAACCTCTATCACAAGTAACTTCTATCACAAGTAACCTCTATCACAAGTAACCTCTATCACAAGTAACTTCTATCACAAGTAACCTCTATCACAAGTAACCTCTACCACAAGTAACCATTATCACAAGTAACCTCTATCACAAGTAACCTCTATCACAAGGAAATTCTATCACAAGTAACCTCTATCACAAGTAACTTCTATCACAAGTAACCTCTATCACAAGTTACCTCTATCACAAGTAACCTCTATCACAAGTAACCTCTATCACAAGTAACCTCTATCACAAGTACCCCCTATCACAAGTAACCTCTATCACAAGTAACCTCTATCACAAGTAACCTCTACCATAAGTAACCTCTATGACAAGTAACCTCTATGACAAGTAACCTCTATCACAAGTAACCTCTATCACAAGTAACCTCTATCACAAGTAACCTCTATCACAAGTACCCCCTATCACAAGTAACCTATATCACAAGTAACCTCTATCACAAGTAACCTCTACCATAAGTAACCTCTATCACAAGTAACCTCTATCACAAGTAACCTCTACCATAAGTAACCTCTATCACAAGTAACCATTATCACAAGTAACCTCTACCATAAGTAACCTCTATCACAAGTAACCTCTATCACAAGTAACCTCTATCACAAGTAACCTCTATCACAAGTAACCTCTATCACAAGTAATCTCTATCACAAGTACCCCCTATCATAAGTACCCCCTATCACAAGTAACCTCTATCACAAGTAACCTCTACCATAAGTAACCTCTATCACAAATAACCTCTACCACAAGTAACCTCTACCACAAGTAACCTCTACCACAAGTACCCCCTATCACAAGTAACCTCTATCACAAGTAACCTCTATCACAAGTAACCTCTACCACAAGTAACCTCTATCACAAGTAACCTCTATCACAAGTACCCCCTATCACAAGTAACCTCTATCACAAGTAACCTCTATCACAAGTAACCTCTACCATAAGTAACCTCTATGACAAGTAACCTCTATGACAAGTAACCTCTATGACAAGTAACCTCTATCACAAGTAACCTCTATCACAAGTAACCTCTATCACAAGTACCCCCTATCACAAGTAACCTCTATCACAAGTAACCTCTATCACAAGTAACCTCTACCATAAGTAACCTCTATCACAAGTAACCTCTATCACAAGTAACCTCTACCATAAGTAACCTCTATCACAAGTAACCATTATCACAAGTAACCTCTACCATAAGTAACCTCTATCACAAGTAACCTCTATCACAAGTAACCTCTATCACAAGTAACCTCTATCACAAGTAACCTCTATCACAAGTAATCTCTATCACAAGTACCCCCTATCATAAGTACCCCCTATCACAAGTAACCTCTATCACAAGTAACCTCTACCACAAGTAACCTCTATCACAAGTACCCCCTATCACAAGTAACCTCTATCACAAGTAACCTCTATCACAAGTAACCTCTACCATAAGTAACCTCTATGACAAGTAACCTCTATGACAAGTAACCTCTATCACAAGTAACCTCTATCACAAGTAACCTCTATCACAAGTTACCTCTATCACAAGTAACTTCTATCACAAGTAACCTCTATCACAAGTTACCTCTATCACAAGTAACCTCTATCACAAGTAACCTCTATCACAAGTAACCTCTATCACAAGTACCCCCTATCACAAGTAACCTCTATCACAAGTAACCTCTATCACAAGTAACCTCTACCATAAGTAACCTCTATGACAAGTAACCTCTATGACAAGTAACCTCTATCACAAGTAACCTCTATCACAAGTAACCTCTATCACAAGTACCCCCTATCACAAGTAACCTCTATCACAAGTAACCTCTATCACAAGTAACCTCTACCATAAGTAACCTCTATCACAAGTAACCTCTATCACAAGTAACCTCTACCATAAGTAACCTCTATCACAAGTAACCTCTATCACAAGTAACCTCTACCACAAGTAACCTCTATCACAAGTAACCTCTATCACAAGTAACCTCTATCACAAGTAACCTCTATCACAAGTAATCTCTATCACAAGTACCCCCTATCATAAGTACCCCCTATCACAAGTAACCTCTATCACAAGTAACCTCTATCACAATTAACCTCTACCATAAGTAACCTCTATCACAAGTAACCTCTACCACAAGTAACCTCTACCACAAGTAACCTCTACCACAAGTAACCTCTACTATAAGTACCCCCAATCACAAGTAACCTCTACCATAAGTACCCCCAATCACAAGTAACCTCTATCACAAGTAACCTCTATCACAAGTAACCTCTATCACAAGTAACCTCTATCACAAGTAACCCCTATCACAAGTAACCTCTATCACAAGTAACCTCTACCACAAGTAACCTCTATCACAAGTAACCTCTACCACAAGTAACCTCTACCATAAGTAACCTCTACCACAAGTAACCTCTATCACAAGTAACCTCTATCACAAGTCACCTCTATGACAAGTAACCTCTTTCACAAGTACCCGCTACCACAAGTAACCTCTACCACAAGTAACCTTATCACAAGGTAACAAATGAGAAGCTCTGTCGATTGCAATTAAAATGAATTGTTTCAATTAAATAACGCCGTTTCAAAAGTGAGCATCCGTCCTTGTCCCGTAACAGTCGAAATGATTTCCTTATTGTGAACAAGCACGGTGTTTCTGTTAAAGTTCGAATACATTTATTCAACAAATCAACTCAGTGGTTTGCATAATACATTCTTTGTAAATATTTTTATTTTATTTCATATTGTTAGTTTGAGAAGTTGTATGTACATAACCTGATATGTTGTCACTTTTGCCAACCTCATAATTACTATTATGCTGTTTATTTATTTTAGCATATTCATTATTGTCCTATATCCGACATTTGACATCAGTGTATTAATCACCATTCATACCTGCAATGTGTATGTAGATTATTTAAATACCTATCTGTTGACTAGACCTACTTTGCCTTACCTCCCAGGGGTAATGCTATTTCAACCTTAATACAGACGAACTTGAAGAATGGATGAGGGGTGCGTAAAATCCCTTATCCAAGGGCCGGTAAGTCTAGATGGTCTCGTGACGTCACTACCTGTTCATATCACTCTCCTAAAAGTTGCAGAGCAAGGCAGACGTGTTTTGTTCTGTGACTGGGGTTTTAGCGACTTGGGTTGCTAACTTGCTATTTTTCTCTTGTTAGTTCAAGAGATATCATCAACGTTGTTCTTCATTAGTGCAGGTTGTGTTTACAATCTGTTTTTCTAGTAGGTGTTAGATTTCAAGGGGCCTTGTTGACATGTGCTAGCTAGCGACCATCCGGAGTAGGTGGATTGCATGCGCCGCACGTGCAGCTCGTGATTCTTTGTTTTCTCTCACCTGACTGTTGGGTGTTTGACTTGCGTAGGGTAAAGGAGCAGTGGTATCTCTCCTACGCGGGTGACTCGCTTGCTTGTCATCCGCTTTCGCTTGGTCATTCGCCATTCGTTCCGAGTGCTGACTGTTAGGTGTTTGTCTTGCGTCTGGTAGAGGAGTAGTGGCATCTCTCCTAATCGTTTGACTCGCTTCGCTGGCCATTCGCTTTCGCTTGTCACGCGCTTTCGGTCTGTACTTTAGTGTTAACTGTGGGTTGTTGACTTGCGTACGGTAAAGGAGCTAGTGGAATCACTCCTAATTCGCTTGTCATACGCCTGTCGGTTGTACTCTAGTGCTAACTGTTAAGTGTTTGTCTTGCGTATCGTAGAGGAGTAGTGGTATCTCTCCTATTTCGTTTGGCTTGCTTCGTTTGTCATTCGCTTTCGCTTGTCATACGCTTATCGGTCTGTACCTTAGGAAACTGTGGGTTTGACTTGCGTAAGGTAAAGGAGCAGTGGTATCTCTCCTACGCGGGTGACTCGCCTCGCTTGTCATTCGCTTGTCGCTTGTCATTCGCCTGCGGTCCGTACTCAAGTGCTTCGCGTCTCGCTTGGCTTCTCGCCTCGCCTGTCACTGGCTCGCTAGTTGTTCGCCTTAGGTGAGTCACTAGCTTGGTTAAGGAGCAGTGGATACACTCCTCGTCAGTGACTCGCGTTGCCCGTTGCTAGCTTTCGCCTACCATTCGCCTTTGGCTTCGCCTTAGGTCGATTCTACGTGACTCACCCTTAGGGTGATTCACTTTGGTTCAAGTGACTCGCTACGCCAGTCACTTAGGGTTTTTGTCATACGCTTATCGGTCTGTACCTTAGGGAACTGTGGGTTTGACTTGCGTAAGGTAAAGGAGCAGTGGTATCTCTCCTACGCGGGTGACTCGCCTCGCTTGTCATTCGCTTGTCGCTTGTCATTCGCCTGCGGTCCGTACTCAAGTGCTTCGCGTCTCGCTTGGCTTCTCGCCTCGCCTGTCACTGGCTCGCTAGTTGTTCGCCTTAGGTGAGTCACTAGCTTGGTTAAGGAGCAGTGGATACACTCCTCGTCAGTGACTCGCGTTGCCCGTTGCTAGCTTTCGCCTACCATTCGCCTTTGGCTTCGCCTTAGGTCGATTCTACGTGACTCACCCTTAGGGTGATTCACTTTGGTTCAAGTGACTCGCTACGCCAGTCACTTAGGGTTTGGTTCGACTTAGGTCGATTATACGTGACTCACCCTTAGGGTGATTCACTTTGGTTCAACTGACTCGCTACGCAAGTCACTTAGGGTTTGGTTCGACTTAGGTCGATTATACGTGACTCACCCTTAGGGTGATTCACGTTGGTTCAAGTGACTCGCTACGCCAGTCACTTAGGGTTTGGTTCGACTTAGGTCGATTATACGTGACTCACCCTTAGGGTGATTCACTTTGGTTCAAGTGACTCGCTACGCCAGTCACTTAAGATTTGGTTCACGCACGAATGTTATGTGAATAAAGATTGATTTATCTTGTAAGTGTTTAGCCTAGTTTTTGGTTTGGCTTGTTCGTCTTTGTTTACCTTGGCGGGTGGTTACTTGATTTTGACTTTGTGCTCTTCGAGTTCAGAGTTTTTGTTTCAACTCTCTTGATTGCATATCGTCAGAGTTGTTGTGCTTTTGCTCCGCCGCTTGGGTGTTTCACGTGTGTGACTCACCTCGTCTACGCTACTATACGCCGTGTAGGTGACTCGACTGTCTCTACCTTCGCTTACGTTACGCGTTTTATCGTTACCGTTCGCCATGTACTCCGCCTTCTGCACGAACTGCGGAGGCAGGAAGTCCGCCTCTAAGGATCCGCACTTGTTATGTAGAAAGTGCAAGGACCTTTGCGAAGAGGATTACCGTTGCGACGAATGCGCTCCTCTCTCCGAATCGGAGTTCCACGCGTACGTTTCCGCCATACGCAAGTCGGTGGCCGATAGGGCTGCGTCACAGAAGCGTACGTCGTCAGCTCAACGTAGGGAGTTGTCTCCCATTCGTCATCCGTCTCCGGTGGAGGATGTAGACATTGTCCTCACGGAACGGGCGGATGAATTCGACAGGGAATCGGACCTGTCCGAACCCGCTGGGGGGTCGAAGTTACGCTCCCCCCCTCCGCCGTCGTGTTCCGGTTCTCGTTCGCGGACTCACCCGTTGTCCCCTCCTTCGCCGGACAAACGGTTGTCTCCGCTTAGACTTAAGGTGGGCGGACCCACTACGCCCAAGAGCAAGAAGAAGAAGTCCAAGAAGGCTAGGTTCGACAAGGTCGATCCGTCCCTCCTTCTGGCATCCGTCAAGGATATGGTCTCTTCCTTGCTCGATGCGCGTTTGGGTCAGCGGAACTTACCCACTCACACTACGACTACGCAACCGTGTGAGCCCTATGCGGATGACGTACCTCAGGGTGCGCGTTCCTCGTCCGCTAGGGCCTCCGCACCCGCGACTCCTTCGCGTACCCCTCGCACCCCTGCGCGGCGTGTCACGGTGATGTCACCCTTACGGGACTCCTCGCCGGACTCACCGGAACGTGACATCCGCTACGTGGACGTGTCGAACCCTCCGTTCATCAGTATAGAAACGGAGGCGGAGGGTACGGGATTGTCGGAGGATCCTCCAGTGGTTGACGCAATAGCTATGCTATCCGAAGTGGCTTCGTTCGCGGACGTTCCACTTAGCCAAGTCAGCGTGACGGGTCCGCGCACGTCGGCGGCCAGGAGGGCTTCCTTTGGCCCTGATGGCGAGGTACCTCCCGCGCGTCTTGCCCTTCCACCTCATAGGCTCCTGTTGGAGGCCACCGAGGATATGGAGCAAGTCGTATCAGCTGCGATGCCCAATCGTCTGCTTCCGCCTTTGGTGGTGCCGGACAAACGCAGACGGCGTCTGCCCTTGTATCCGGTCCCTTTTCAGCTTGTTCCGCCTCCCCTTGATCAGGGGGCATCCCGGTTGTTTACCACCAACCTGCTTCACCGCGTGTCTGAGGCACAGTTCTCTCATCTTGACAGGGAGGCGCGTTCGGTGTTAGGCTTGGGGAACAACGTGGCTTTCACATGTCAGGCGATGCTGGCTTGTGCTAAGCAGGCGGGCATGGAGGCGGGGGACCCGGTGTTGTTCAAAGCGTTTGGTGATGTGGCTGCGGACCTTGCGCAGATCATGTTGTCAGCGTCGCGAATTTCATCGAGTATAACAGTGCTTCGCAGAGACAATTTCCTCTACCGGTCAGGTCTCAACCCCGATCATAAGAACTTCCTTCGACATGCCCCTGCTCACGCTGAAACTCTGTTTGGTGGTCGTATCCCGGAGGTTTTGAGAGCACGACAGGAGGCCCAACAGCAAGACCTCACTAATCGGCTCGTCACGCAGAGGCAAACGACACCAAAGCGTCCGCAGACCAGTTTTCGTCAGGGGCAAGGCCAGGGCAGTGGCCAACCTTCCCCCAAGAAAGCGAAAACGGACTTTCGGCGGGGAGGTCGTGGCCGTGGATCCACGGGTCAGTCCCCCAAGTCCCCCCGGCCTGGCGCCGGAGGTCGTACCCCGCAAAAGAAGTGGAGGAAGTGACTCGTGGTCACCCCCTCTGCTCCCTCCTTCTCTCGTCCCGGTATCGGGTTCGGAGCCTCTGCCTTTAACACTTTCGGTAGTCTCTCTCGTCTCGCCTTGCGTGATTTCACTTAAGCGTTTTCGTTCTACGTTTTCGTGAGTTTACACTCTGGGTGTTTTTTGGAGTAATTAGCTATCAGAAGGGTTGTTTTCCTCCTATGTCAGAACTTCGTTCTTACACTACTCTAAGACTTTGCGTTTCGCGTCGTGAATCGACTGTCATTCACCACGCGCCTGTCAGTAAGTGACCTTACTGTCACTCACCTCGCCCACGTTAGTGTTAACTGATTGAGGGTCAATCTCCTGTCACTCACTTCATCAGCTTACGCGCGTGGGTCAGTGATTGACTATCACGCACGTTGTTACTTCAATATGTACTCTGCCTTCTGCACGAATTGCGGAGGTAGGAAGTCCACTATCAAGGATCCTCACTTGCTGTTTAGGAAGTGTAAGGACTTGTGTGAGAAGGATTTTCGTTGCGACGAGTGAGTGTTGGTGTTTTTGGAGTAATTAAGCTATCGGAAGTGTTGCTTCTTAGTGTCAGGAATTAGTTCTTACACTACCTTATGTAGGTGTTTCGCGTCATTGACTCGTGTGTCATTCAGGGGCGGGATAGCGCAGTGGTTAGCACGTTCGGCTTCGGATCAAAAGGTCCGGGGTTCGAATCCCGCCAGGGGCACGGCAACTTTGTCTGCAGTAGAGAACTGTTCTACACGCAGTTAGGTTTGGCTGCAATGCTACTCTGATTTTCAGCGTAATACCAACCATGGTTCGCTAGTTCCAGCCGCTGCTCGCAGGTTTCACCGCAGGGCATAGCCACATGGCTTTGCGGGCTTTCTCCCTGCCATAATACTAGCAGCCGCGATATAAGTGAAATACTCTTGGAAGCGGCGTTAAACCCCAACTCACTCACTCACTCGTGTGTCATTCACTTCGTCTAGTTTACGCAAGTTAGTGACGCGCCTGTCGCTCATCTGTTAAGTGAATTGAGCGTCACTCACCTGTCACTCACCTGGCCTAGACTACACACGTTAGTGGCTCGTCTGTCACTCGCCTACTAAGTGACTCGACTGTCACTCACCTCGTCTATCTCCTGTCACTCACATCGTCTAGCTTACTCGTGTCAGTGGCTCGTCTGTCACTCACCTGTTAAGTGATTTGAGTTTCACTCACCTCCCCTAGCTTACATGCGTCAGTGACTCGTTGTCAATCACCTGGTAGTGTCTCGAGGGTCTCGTCAGTGACTCGGCTATCAGTCACCTAGTTACTCTACTACCTCGGTGTTTGCGTCACTACGTACTCTGCATTTTGTACATTTGCGGAGGTAGGAAGTCTGTTAGGTCTTGCCTTGTATGAAGTGCAAGGACCTGTGTAACGAGGGTGTCATTCTTTCGTCTTCAGACTTCCGGGAGTATGTTTCGGCCATTCGTAGGTCTGGTACTTCTTCCTGGAAGCGCAGTGGCAACGGAACGTGGCAGTCTTCAGGGGGTTGTGTCTCCTGTTCGGCACCCCTCTGAATCTTTGCATTCTTTCAGTTTGTTAATTAAGAACTGGTTCATCGTCCCATGTTTTGGATTTTGCAACAAGTCTGGAACTGTTACAAAACCCGGCAGCTGTTGAGGCTGGTCTTGCCTCACTCGCCTAGGAGAGCCCAAGGGCTAGATAAGCGAGTGTTGGGGGTGTACCTGAGATCATTGATGCGTACAAGGCCGCTGACCTGCCTCCTCCTTCGCGTTCCAACCCGCATGAGATCCGTGCAGTGTCAGCCACGATGGCTTACCACTGTAACATCGCGGTCTCGGGCTAGCTCAGTCGGTAGAGCGCGGGACTCCTAGTCTCAGGTCCAGGTTTCGTCCACCTGAGGGGGACTTAGCCAGTGTGTTTCTGCCACAATGGCTTATCACTGCAACATCGCGTTTTCGGATGTCATGGCAGGGTGTTTTTGGCGTTCATCAGAGGTTTTCGCCTACCATTACCTACGAGATGTCTCCACAGCAGATCTTGAAGGCATCTCTAGGCTGGGTCCACAGGTCTTCGCGCAGACGAAGGTGGTCCCCCAACCAGACCAAAAAGGGGTCATCCTTCTTGGACGCTTTTGAGACTTATTGTAAATAAACATGGTTTACATTACTAGCTCTCGTGTCTGTTGGTTTTTTCTTTAACTTCATTTTAACCCCCCCCCTCCCTGTTGGGGTTGGGGGGGCGGTGTGTTGATCGGAAGTTGAGTGGCAGGGTTGTCTCTTCGATCCGCTTAGCGGTAGAGATGGTATCTCCCGGGCTGTGCCTTGTCCTCACCACAGGGTGGAGGACTCGTAGGTTAGCTTACACTCAGGGCTAGTCGCTGGTCTCGTCACTACCATGTATCTACTGACCCGCCTCCTTGCGGTGGGATTCTAGGCAAAGTAGGTCTAGTCAACAGATAGGTATTTAAATAATAGTACGTTTTTGATTAAACGTAATTATTTATACTTACCTGTTGACTAGACCTACGCTCTAGGCCCTCCCATCCTCCCCACTTGGTCTGTCTTGCCTTTGGGACTTTCGGAGAGTGATATGAACAGGTAGTGACGTCACGAGACCATCTAGACTTACCGGCCCTTGGATAAGGGATTTTACGCACCCCTCATCCATTCTTCAAGTTCGTCTGTATTAAGGTTGAAATAGCATTACCCCTGGGAGGTAAGGCAAAGTAGGTCTAGTCAACAGGTAAGTATAAATAATTACGTTTAATCAAAAACGTACTATTATACATGTGTAATAGCCATGTATGTTGTGTATAATATGTAATCATAAAGGTATATTGTCTTTGAAAGTTGTCTTGGTCATGTGTCATGATGAATGTATCTCATTAATCAAACTAAGATATGTGTATAAACCAGTTATTATGTAATTAAAAATATGGTAAATGTATTTATAATTCCTATGATGTAAATTCTCTTCTAAATAATAATATGTTTAACCTGTAATGTATATAATTTTGAGTGTAAACTTATATTGTAATTTTAATATGTTTCAAAAGAGCAGATGACTTTCTTCAGAAAGCATGTCACTCATTACTGTTCAGATGGTGTGCAGGGGTGAGGGGGTTATTTATATGAATAATTGTGTAAATTCCTTTTTAAAAATGAAAATGTCGTAAATAAAAAAAATCGCGTCATCGCATCATTTTTGTCAGCCTGTAAAGACCAGAAACATTTTTAATTTCTTTTGGGTCCTAATAAAAATTCAATGATCCGACTCACACCCAGTTGCCTTGTCGTTCTTTGATGATTCCACCCTAACGTTACTACACTATAAGTTAGTATATGAGCGATGATGGTCAAATCGTTGTTGACGGTAACGGGACCTAGCCGAATTTTTTACATTTTCATTTTCGAAACAGCGTTGCTCATTGCACAACTAATTTGATTGGGGTTACTTGGGAAGAAATGAGTTGTAACCTAAGTGGGTAGAGCAAAATGTGTGTTCTTGCATTCTGCATGTGGTAGATTGTGTTAATCAGGGTTTATATATGTATGTAATCATTCCTTTCGATATATTGGGGATACCCGCTCTCTGTTGGCAAGAACCATGTTGTAGTGTCGTAGTATTCACGTTTAAAGCCAAAGGTTAACGTCATAGCTTTTTTCGCGTGACGTCATACGTTAAAAGAGATGACGTGCTACACATAAGCTAGCAGACGACAACCATGATCGATATGTTTACAAGTCAGTATTTGATTCGAATAATCAAATAATGTCCCATTTACAGCACTGTTCTGGGGATCAATATTAAAAACAAGGGTTCCAATCATTATAATTTTATCATCACACGATAAAATAAACATGGTTTTTGCCAACATGAAGGAATATCCGTTACTTAAATTTTCAGGTGTGGACTGATTTCAAGTGTAAATCTAGGACATAATAAAATGAATTGGTCTTGACATCAAACAATAATGACGTCACGAAAATGGCGATAAAGTACAGAAGAAGTTAACGCCTAAGTTGGTTTTATTATATGTTTGATTTTCAATTACAAATAACTATCTTATGTTTTCGACGTCGTACTCTAAAACTAAAGGGTGCAGTCGTTAAAAATCAGCCAAATTTCAATTTATGAATTCTTCGAAAATTAATTTGAATACAAAACAACTGTCCATCGACATATAAGACATCAATAAATGTGCCTGATTCTGCATACATTTACAACCTTATGAAAGGGGTCATGTTGGTGTAAATGTCTTGCCGCTATCTTCATTAAATAAAGATATTATAACTAAAAATGAACCAGTCTCCAATGGAATTCATTCAAGCTACTGCTGAAAAGTGTTATTGTATCATGTCATAATCAAATAATCTAATTTCTTTTAAATTATTGAATTAGTCGAAACCAACTGAGGTGTCAACTTTCTTTTGTACTTCAGTATATAATGAATTCATTGTTACTGCCGTGTATTCATGTAATATTGTGCTTGATGAACGTTGACAACATTCTCTTTTACTGTGATAAATGTAACAAAGTTCACATGAAAAGCTTGTTCAAAGGTTACTGAAATAATTGCATACAGATTCTTATCTAACACTCTTAATTCACTTACATACATTTTTGTTTAAGGAACACATACAATGTAAATACATAAATAACAACAAATATATCATTATAAAAAATAATTAATTTATTGTCATGTCATGTTATTGGCTACAGAACAACATAAATAAATAATGTCGAATGCGTGAAAGAGAGGAGGCCGTCTGGGAGTTATCTCCCCTTACAAGGAGTCACGTCCCTTCATCGCCCGTTTTATCAACCCAATCAAACAATGTCGACGATTTGTCGTAGTTACGGTGATAGACGTTACCGGACTGATTTGAAGCCATGTAGGACAGTACATTACCTGAGACGTATGCGTCAGAACGTGCATTAATATGACCAGCTGCTCGTTTAGTATGTATAACGGGGTCAACGTCTATCACGTAAGCGACAGTACGAATTTAAGGTGGACCTAAATCTACTTTCTCTTGGTAGTATAGTTCTGTTCCGCTATGTATTTCCCATTCTTTTGGAACCTTTTCTGATAACAATATTTTTGTCTTTTCATTTTTGTTTTACTTTTAAATTTGAAAGAGAAGTTGAAAGAGAAATGAGCGATGATGTATGAAGTTGTTGGAAAGTTTTGTAAAAAACAATATTTTAAACCGAAATACAAATTACAGAAAGATCATTGTATAATTAGGATATAAGGAGCGAGTGCACCAGAAGTTGATTGTCAGGATGGAGCAACGAGGTCAACTCAAACATGAACTGATTTGTATATATACAGAATGAATCAATGACATATACACTGGCACGACAGTTGAGCACAAAGTTCACTACACTTCAAACAAATGAACACGAATACCACGCATAGCGGTCAGAGGGGAACATGGTTGTTTAATGTCCTTGCACGCTCTATTATGACATTTTTAAAAACTATATTTTCGAGAAAATTGCCTGAATACGATGACCAACACGAACATGAGGCGCTCTGCGTTCAGGACGTCATGGGGATACTGTGTTTCACATCGAGTGCTCATGAGCTCTCGTGAGGATCCCGGAAATACTGAACACAGGACTGACATATGTGCCGTGTTCAAGAGCACAAGTTCTCGCGAAATCTCGAACAACTTACATATCACTAAAGCGCAAGCGGGTTCTCGCTAGCACTAGCGATCTTGAACACGGTACATATCTACGGATTGATTTGGAGTTGATGTTGAAGCAAAACTGGGGACACGTCAGCCAAGCGCTCTAAGGCGCAAAGGCATCTCTACAGATGTTCTGGATGATTAATGTAGTAAGATTATCTGAATAAGTCGTGCGTCACCGTTTCAAATTTTAGTCCGCTTCCCGTAGAATTAACTGATGCAGGATATTTGAGCCGTTTCTTTTGCAAACATTCATTGTCCGAAGTTTCCCAAATGTTGTCATAAGACGTGTTGTCCTCGTACTGGTATCTTGGAGAAAAGGGATAACCTTTAAAACGCCATGATATCTTAAAGCAGCATCCTCAGACAGGGCAGAGCCAGGAGAGACAAGGTGACGGATGGACGATAGCCCGTGCTTGATTCGAAGCTGGAATAAAGAACACGGCTGCCCAGTGGTTGAACAGGGCGGAAGTTGTTCCACATGTTCTTGGTGCTATCAGAGTTATCTTCCTCCATGAGCAGGGTCCGGAACTGTGTCATCTGAAACATATATTTTGGTAATTTATTGTACGATCATACATATGGTTTAATATCATATACAAATTAACATGAGGAGTGTTTTAATGCTGATTTCAATGATATCACGGTATTTATATAAGGAAGAGACACAGCGGTGAAACCTGCGAACATTGGCTGGAATTTGCGAACCATGGGTGGAACTGCGCTGAAATACAGTGTAGCATTGCACCAAAACTTAACTGCATGTAGAACAGTTCTCTACCAGAAAGTTACCGACCTCTGGCGGGATTCGAACCCAGGGTCTCTTGATCCAAAGCCAATCACTCTAACCACTACGCTTTCCCGCCTCAACTTAATATGAAAGTGGATTTATGAATGCAAATGAAAACGACAGCCTCGACTTAAGGAGCGTAATGTACGGCTTGTACAATGATACATTTGGTTTATTTGGATTCTGAAGACATGTGCTAATTTGATTCAGAGGTAATTATCACTCATGGGTTGATATATCGTGTTTGGAGCTTGTATGAGTGGCGGATTCAGGACCCCCCGCCCCTTTTCCATTGGTGGACACCTCCCCCCCCCCTTTCATGTTTCATGGATCCACCACTGTGTATGACGACGTTTCATTTGCTCGTGAGTCTACCTGGTTTGCGGAGATCTTGATGGTGTTGGTGAAGACAGTCCACACGACGGCCTCGCTGCATGGTGGTGTGGTCAGACTGCCGGCGTACCTGTAGAAGCTGGAGTATTCACCGGTCATCAAATCCTCCAACTTGAAGACTACAGCCAGGTTGTATGTTGTGCCTGGAACAATGAATATTTCCAGGGGTAATAATCAGAAGCAACTCCCACATGTCACAACTCCAGTTTCAACAATGAATGTAAGTCTTGTTGCATTTCACTTGCTGTGCCGCGTTAGCCTGTCAGCCTACACTGTCGGCCAAAAGAAACGCCTACCAGATATCTTATCAGATTTTGTAAAAACTATACTGAACAGTTTAGCAATATTATAGCATTATGAAGTTGCACCATTTCTGCATTATATATTTGATTTTAGAAGTTCTCATGTCACAAAAGAATGGCGATTGTTGAAATGAAACAACAGAAATTTGTCCGTTTTCGATCAGTGCTTGCTCAGAAAAAACATTTTAAACAAATTTTCATACAACCACGAGCAACAATACAGGCACGCATTCGCATTTAAGTGGCGATGACGCTTCAGATGTAGAGGACCGAGAATAATGGTCTTCATTGGGCGTGGTTTTCATGAATGTTGTTGACTCGAATCACAGTTTTCCCACGATTTCAAAGGACTTTCATATTAATAATTGTTTGAGTATAACGTGGAGACCACCCTTCATTATATTTCAGAAATGATTTCGTTTTTCACTTTAAAGAAAAGCAAGTAGACGTTTCTTTTGGCCGACAGTGTACACTCTGAAGTTCGGACGCGGTTTGCACAGGTCTAAATTAGCCAGTCATCGTGTTTGATTCAGCAGAATCATAAATGTGAACTTGCTTAAATAAATTTACAAAATGAAACTTTAAGTGGGTGTGTAAAAACCGCAAAAGAAATGCTTGAACACTCACCGAAGTTGGTAATCTGACTAAAGCCATCCAAAATCTTTTGGAAAGTTGAGTGATCCTGCGAACCGACCTGAAAATAATATATACTTTTATAGGTAACATACATTATATATAGTAAATGAAACAACTTCCTCCCTTCCCCTTTCAATTCAAGAACATATGTCCCGATTAGAAAATAATGAATGATTAACTACATAGAACATGGAAAAACTTCCTCTCATCACCTTTCATATCAAAAGCATATATGTCCCAAATGGAATAATGAAATAATTTGGGGGGTATAGCTTGTATAGTTTGAATATCGAACCATTATTTGCTCACTTTCATATCACGATTTTATTATTTGTTCAATTATATATCAAGATTATATCCCGTATGAAATCAATTTACTATGCAAACATGAGGTACATTGTCTCCTCGAAGGGGACATTTGAATCTAGTCGTTCTATCGTTCTTGAATAGAAATTCAGTTTAGTTTGGTGCGCACCTCCACAAGAAAGCCTAGTACAGCAAGACCGGTGGAATCATTCAGAGAGTTGCCGATGCCTCCATTGCTTGTCTTGTAGGTAACCACGTGCATCTGGAAAACAAAACAGAAGTTTGAGTTGCGTTGTAAAGTATACCTTTATGGTACAATCAGATTTTATCGTTCCACTAACTAACATATGTGTGCTAGATAAGTAGTATGTATATGTGTATTATATGTACAATGCATGTTATAATATGTGTATTATATAGAGAATTTAACCCTAATGTCTTTTTATAAAAACTATATCAACACAAGTTGATAACAGCTACGAATATCAAAGGCTTACTTTTATCAAGGAGTGTTGATATATATCATATCAGAAGACAAAAGGGTGAGATTCAATTTATCATTCAAAATCATTCTTCAGTATTCAGCTGCCATCAAACCTCTAGTGCAGCATCATGATGTCATCATTTTCATGACGTCATGGCATTGTGGTGTCAACTAGTTGACACCATAGCATTTTGAGTCATTATTTAATGATGGAATAACATCGTGATAGCATTTATTTGGCGTTTGGCATTGTGCAAATTTCCATGTCAATTCAACTTCACACTAGCATATCTCCTGTGGAACAATGTTGTGGATGATAAATGTGTGTGATATGTGTACTATATATGTGTTGTTTGTGTATTTCAGCTGTACTAAATGCGTAATTTTCAAACTGATTTACTCCTTCTTTATTTACAAAAAATAATGTTGATAGTTATTTTGAAATTACCTCCATCGGGAACATGTTGCCATCGACCTGGTGCTCTGATCCCAACATGTCAGTTTTGCCCCAGTGGAAGTGGATTTGACCCGCAGTATACTGTTCAGAGAGACCGCCTCCAGTCACCGTGGGGGCTACTCCAGACGGGGTCAGCTTAGCTTCGAACAAAAACATTAGATTTATTTGGACTGCACTATATATAATCACCGTTTAATATACTTGGTATTTTACGAGCGCTTCAAGTGCGGTATTTTCATTATTTATTATCATTACACATCCGAAAATAGACATATGATTTTTGTACCATGTAGGTGCGGTTTAAATTGAGAAGAATTTGTTACACAGAGGCATTTAACTTGTAGGTTCTTTCCCATGGAGTAAATTATACTCTTGGCAACATGTTACAAGGACTTTAACATACAGTCATGAGTATGCTTTAGTCAGGTTGATAAATATAATGGTTGATAAACAACATCACAAAAAAATGTGTTCTAGAAGTATTTAGTGCTTTAAACTGAGGTCGTGTAAAAGGTTATAAAAGCCAATGTGATTTTAATTTAACATCACTCCAAATTGCTTTCACCATACCTGTGTGGCCGTTGTTCTCGATCTGTAAACTCAGACTGGTAGTGGTGTCGAAGTTGTTGAAAACGAAGGCAGGGTAAGTTTGTTCCGTAGCCTTTCCAGTCTCGATGTTGATTGGCGACTGGCTACTTCCTGCGCACTCGGCATCGTTGTCAGCCCAATGGGTCGGGCCTGTGGTCATATATACAAAAAAGTTTTATTATGAATTTAGCGTGAACGTTATTTTAAGCAAAGATATCTGTAACGATGCAGCTGTTATTAGTTATTCTTTTTAAACTCTTTTCAATATATAATCATTTTGTTTTGCGTATGCGGCACGACCCCTTTAAACATGCATGTGTAGCACGGACACGCGCGTGTTGATTGAAAAACTATGGTTTTACTTAACTTTGCACTTTCATTTCAAAGAACAATCTGATACAATAAATAATTCAACCTATTGATTATAATTCTATTCATAATCAATATGTTAATTTTCTAATCATACTAATCATTTACTTTTTAGAAAAACTTTATATAACATGACAAACACAGTTCCTAATGGTTATTATGTGTTTGACAGCTCGCCCATGGGAAACCTCGCCCATGAGAAATTAATTTTTTAGGGGGAGGTGGGTGATCAATACTACATAACATCATTTGCTACGAATCTGAAGATGAAAATTTTATAACTTGATTTCGTCTGAACCCCGTTTTAAATGAAGCTGGCCTGGGGCTGGTCCATGGTCGAACTTTCCCTATCTAACTAACTATCTGTATCTCACTAACCGCTACGGTTACGAAGTTGGAACTTTCGTCAAATTCATAGTTGATATGTAAAAATAGGTTTTGTTTAATTTGTGAACCTCGTTTGAACATATCTATGGTTGGTCATTTATGGAATCTTGGGTTTCCATAATAAAATCGGGTCGCCTGTATCCAAACAACAAATTTAGGACTACTTCACTCTCCATGTCTATGGCACGTTTACTAGTGGAAATAAAGAGATCTCACAAAATGGAGAAGAACTGTTACCACTTACAAAACAATCCCCCATATTAGATAAATAGAGTCTAAAACGAAAAGTTATGATTCGGAGTCGGGAAGGGAGGGAGGGGATCTGGAAAGATAAAAAAAACTCACCGTCAGCTCCGAAGTATCCCCACGTGGCGGAACCACCTGTTCAAGAAAGAAATATGAAATATTAAGTTTATGAAGTATTAAAATGGTTAAAGGGGTTGTAGCACGTTTTTTTACAAATTTTATTTTTTTAAAATTTTCATCTATAATGATAGTTTATATCATTTATATTTACTGTAGGGTAAAACATCTTTTTTCACAAACCAATTATCCATAGTGGTAAAAACAGTGTTGCGTATAAAGTAAAAAATGCACGGCGGCCATTTTAATGTGAACACCTTTTATTATTTCGAAGTACAAAAACGAATCCCATGGCTTTACTGAACCAAGTACACTCATTTTTTTAACTTGAGAGAGAAGGTGTTACACAGTTGGTGACATTATGTTTGAAATACATTTCATCGACGTATTTTATCCGAAAAAAGTGCTACTTCACCTTTTATTATAGTTAACATATGTTGCGCGTTTAGATTAAAATAGATATGACTCGCTGCATCACACGGAACATCAAATGTTCAAATGCATGTACTCGATAATCTTACACTCAGACTCAATAAGTACTTATTCATTTTTTGAAAATGTGACCATTTTATTAAATATTGAAAAGAATACTATGAGAAATGGGAACAGGAAAGAGGCTTATTTAAAAAAATAATATTTTTAGAGTCTAAATGTTAGACTGATAGCTCGAGTGCCATTTTCTCATTGGTGTGGTCATTGGTTTTGTTGACAGCTGTTGCGTTACTTTTACCAAACATGACCACCCTTACTAGAAGAAAGCTTTGCAGAGGGATATTCTGTTTAGATAAAACGATCGAGCGTAATTCCTTATCAGAATGAAACAGACACTTTCACAAGCGACTATTCATCTTCGAATACAACTCCAGCTAACAGGCAACTGCGTGGGCTGAGTTTCTGCACTGTCGATAACCCTGTATTCCGCTACGAGAATTGACATTTTACGAAAACATCATGTGTACCCTAACGACGCCAACCGTCCGTATAGGTTAAAACTTGCTTGTTGATAGCTTGTGATCTGGTTGTGAACATATAGCAAACTGTCATCACGTGATTAAAAGCTGGGTCGACTTATTGAAAAGGAGGAGGGGGAAGGAGGCGGGGGGTCACATAAGAGTTTCATCAAAATTCACATGCCACCGAAAAATACAAGCAGAGCATGGCAGGCTTAGCATAGGTGGACCCTGGAATTTTCAAGGGGGTGGGGGTTAGGGTGGGGTGATGGTTTACATTTTGAAAGGGGGGGGGGGGGGGGGGGGGGGGGGGTTAATTTGCATTCAAAATTTTTCAAAAGGGATCCGTTAATGTTTAGTTTTAAAATGTTCTATGTGAAGAAGACAATTTAAAACAATTTAAAACAATTCTTGTTTAAGTTTTATTAATTTACAAAAGTAACTTTTTGTAACTTTTGATAACATGAACCCCGTTTGGAAAGGAACGTTCAAGTTATAGCGTTAAATATATACACCATCGCCATATGTGTACGGCTTGCCGGAAGGGCTATTTCCATACCGACAGATTGGCGCTGAAGCTGCTCTCATATAAACAAAACATTAATCTGCCTTTCTTTTGGAAATTCCAAACCAAGTAAACACCCAATTCATCAAACTCACTTTGGTCTTCAGTGGAAAAAACGAATTTAAAAGATCCTTTAAATTTCAAGCAGGAAATTTGCTTTAAAAACGTGATGGAAAACCAAATTATCCCAATTCAGTTTTTACCTCTGAATGAAATTATCTCATTTCCTAAATTATATTTCATAAAATATTTTCATGATGAATTTGAAATTGAAAATCAATTTGCCAGTATTTCATACTAGGATGAAGACATCATGTTAGTTCTTGAAGAAAGAACGCAAGTGAGAAATGTCATTACTGGAAGAAATTAGAGGAAGATCAAAATCAATACACCCGCACCTTTTTGCGGAATTCTCTGAACTCCCCAAGATTTATTTGACAAGACTTTGGATCGACCAGTTTTAATTCAATTTTAAATTTCTAATGTTTTCCTTTGGGAAATTGAAGATTGCTCTTACTTGCAATTTACGGGAAGTCTTACCGAACACAACAAAGAGACCTTTAAACTGTCAAAATTAAGTTGTCAAAGGGTTACTGTCGGTTGCCATAGCAACCAGATTAAGGTACCATGCAGTATCATCCATATTTGATGTGTTAATTATTCCTGTACTCATATCGTCAGAGGAACTTCTACTCGACCCGACTTTGTATAATGAACTTGAAGGGGCTTCTACAGAATAGATGAGTACCTAATTGGCTTCTTGGGGAGGAGGTTGAGATGAAACAACTATAAGGGCAAGGGGGACCAAGAACGGTAAAAGGGGGGGGGGGGGGGGGGGGGGGGTATGAAGAAGGGGGATATCAGAAAGACGCAGGAATGGCGTACGTGTAAACAGGATGGGAATGAGGGATGAAGACAAATGTGGACGATGAGAGATGGATACCAGAGGACAAAATGTTAATTTGAGGAGTTTATATCTAAAAGTTCAAAGAGAGGTTGACCGAATGAGTGATTAAGACGAATGAGATGAAGAGAGAAAGAAATTAGAAATGATTCTGCAAAGAACTTAATATTTAATTGAAAAACAACGTTTGTTGATGCAGAGAATGTAAATAAAAGGTAAAGGTAAAGAATATACATGTTATTATGATGAGAGAGAGAGAGAGAGAGAGAGAGAGAGAGAGAGAGAGAGAGAGAGAGAGAGAGAGAGAGAGAGAGAGAGAGAGAGAGAGAGAGAGAGAGAGAGAGAGAGAGAGAGAGAGAGAGAGAGAGAGAGAGAGAGAGAGAGAGAGAGAGAGAGAGAGAGAGAGAGGGGTTTACTTTTAGTGACATTATTTTTCAAATACATTTCATCAACTTGTTTCAGCATACAAAAGGGCACTCTTTCGTGAGGAGAACCTCGAGGTACGAAGGACGAGAAGAAATACGAGAAAGGGTAAACTAAGAAGAATCTGAGTACAAATTGTTTATGGCAGCTCCGATTGCCAAGGACAATACAGAGATCAAACGGGCCATGGCACATTTATGACACCTTTCCAAAGTGCAAATACATACAAAACTAGTCTTGCTTTGATGTGCAACTCCAGCACTCTATGTGAGTTCACTCGGATGGGACAAGGCAGAACAGAGACAGGTGTGTTTGAGGGAACATGTAGATAAATTTGTACAATTATCGAAACTTGTTATTTCTGTCAGGTTGAAATGCTAGCACACTTTTGAGTAAGTAGCACTTAACCGATAGGTGAGTTTTGTCACAGTCTTTATACTGTATATTTCACTCTTTGAGAGAAGGCCTCTTTTATGGACATTGTGAACATAATCTTTGACTTGTTCTTAACCGATTGGTGGTTTTGTCCCAGTCTTTTCACTATATATTTCTAGTCATTCACTCAGACTATGAACAAAGTATTTATTCTGAAAATATCACCATTTTATTAAATATTGAAAAGGAAACTGTAAGAAATGCAATTTTCATGTAAAAAAAAGGCTCCTTTTCAATTTGTTTTACAGTCTAAGTGTTAGACTATATATATTTCACTCTTTTGGTGAAGGCTTCATTTTAGAAGACATCGTGTATATAATATTTGACTTGTACATGTACTTAACCGATTGGTGGAATTTGTCCCAGTCTTTATATTATATATTTCACTCTTTGGTGGGAGGCTTCTTTTCAGGACATCGTGAATATAATCTTTTGACGTGGATTCACGTCCTTGTCAGCCCATGCATTGAATTAAAAGTTTTATTTGATTGATTATAGTTTGTTCTTGGTTATTAGAAGATATCATAAACAATATGCTATCCTTTAACATGACATAGAATCATGTGTACTTGTAACATAGTTTTGGGAGTTCTTTCTTCGAGATAACTAGAGGCTGCAGACAAGGGGATCCGTTTTCACCATATGCTTTTATTATGTGTGTAGAACTATTGGGGCTTATGATTAGAAAAGATAAAAAATAAAGGGTATTAAAATAGATAATATTGAAAGTATTCTGGCTCAATTTGCCGATGATACTTCATTAACTTGAGATGGTAATGAAACAAATAAACAATAGGCACGTCTGACACGTAGTATGGCAATTTAGTTCTTTATAAGGTTTGCACTGGAATCAACTTAACGCCCATGTTTACAAAGTGACGTAATACTCGAATAAATAAATCACCAAGAAAAATAAGTCACGATATTTTATTTAAACACAGGCTCAGTAACTTCTCTTTAAGAATTCGTTAAAGTGAGCGATGTCTTTTTTAACTTCATCACTCTTACAATGGATTCGTTGTACAACAGAGAGACACTCACAGACATATGGATAGACAATCAGCACGTGGTTTACCCAAAGATGTCATAGTTCTAACAGATAGCAATAGATCACTGAAGGAGACCACCCAAAGTTTCTCAACGTTACATGGAATATAATATGTTAGTCACGAATGCATATCGTGATTTTCTAACAAAAATCACCGGGTGAGGTTGGTTGAGGTTTAAGGCCGCTTTCAAGATTATTTCACTTATACCACGGCTGCTAGTATTATGGCAGGGAGAAAGTCCGCAACGCCACGATGGCTATGAATTGCGGTGAAACCTGCGAGCATTGCCTGGAACTAGCGAACCATTACATGGGTGGTACTGCACTCTGGGAGGGTAAGTAGAACACTTCTCCATAGCAGAGACAAATTTGCGGGCTGGATTCGAACGCGCTAACCACAGCGCTATCCCGCCTCTCGGGTTTCATTACACAATACCATCATGTAAAATGAGGTGAGGTGAGTTAGGGTTTAATGTCGCTATCACGTCTTCTAGGGAGAAAGCCCGCAACGCCATGCTGCTATGCATTGCGGTGAAATCTGCGAGCAACGACTGGAACTAGCGAACCATGAGTGGTACTGCACTGAAATGCAGTGTAGCATTGCACCCAAACCTTACTGCGTGTAAAACAGTTCTCTACTGCAGACAAAGTTGCCGTGCCCCTGACGGGATTTGAACCACGGACCTCTTGATCCGAAGCCGAACGGTCTACTGCGCTATCTCGCCCCTAAAAATGAATATGAAGATCAAGTAACTAGTAACTACAGGTTCTCAATCAGAATGCATAGTTTGGTTATAATACCCGAGGAATAACAAACATAGAAATTGTCTTTGGCGGATAGATCGTTTACCAATAAAACTTATAATTTAAACTTATCTTTACATTCCATCTCCTATTGAAATTAACTTCGTTAGCGAACGTTTATTCTATTCATCTTTTAAAAAATACTTATAATTATGAAACACTTCAAAACTAAGTACTCAGTCTTTATTGTAATATAAACTACATACAGAGAACAAACAAAGTATTGTCAAACATCCAATCGTTAACATATTGACGTCATATGCTATAAGATAATATAAGATGTCGTCATATATAAAAGTAGCTTATCCAGTATTTACATACACTGTTCAACCTGCTTATAATTGCTGCTGGGAATATTGATTCTTTGTTGCATTGACAGGTGCGCTGCAAGTCTTAGTTCCGCAACATTGACAAGAAACAATCTATATAAAACTTCAACTATTGGAAATTTAAAGCGCACCTAGTTCAACAAGGTACGGATATTTATTATTTATTTCGATTCTGTTTTGGTCTTCCGTGTGAAACAGTGTCTCCTAAACTTCATGTTCAAAGAGAATGGAGCCATAATTTACATGGACAAAAATAGGTACATGAAATATACAACCTACTCTTATGCACGTCAATCATTGGTGAGAGCCTTGCTTACCTGTGTTTACTCCATTTCATACCTATTTTTCGTTATGTTTTTGTCATTTTTCATTAATTTTCTATGAAATTATATTCTAGAATATGTTTCTCATATCTAACACAACATATAAGGACAACATAAGGAAAGTAAACATAAAACACATATTTTCAAATTATTTATCATTTTTGTATCACTTTCTGTATACTTTTTGTATACGTTCATGTCATGAAACTTAAGATATTAATTATATAGTTAAGTGTCGCCTAAGTCATGTATGCAGGGCTAGATGTCTGTTGTTATGCATGTTAATCATGTAGAGTTGTAACTGACTTTAAAGTAGCCATGTCTATCTGGGTGCACTCGATTTAACCGGACGTTCTGAACGATGACTGGCGAGGTATTTATAATTCTATAACTGAATCAAGACGTCGCCCTCAAGTAAGGTTATTCGTATTTCCTCTTAGATCCAAGTGTGGTGTGAAATGGACACAATACTATAACAATTGAACTGTTTTAACTCTCAAGACCAGAAGTGGGCACTTATCCCATTGACCAACTGCACTCGTAACGTCATATTCCAAAAGGGAACAAGTCTTTTCAAACAGTAATAGCTTCTCAAAGAGATTCATATATCAAAGATGGTCTATATCCTCCTCTGATTCAACCCAACACATCTGGTTCAACTAGTTTAATTCTTTCATTTCACACGATCAGCGTCAGATTCATCTTCCGCACGCATCGGGCCATATATGCACTTTTAGAAAATGTCATTATGCATTTTGTAAAAATGCATATATGGCCCGATGCGTCCGTTAGATGCGTCAGATTATGATTGTTTGACATTTCTCTCTTTAAGAGAATTACTTGCTTTGCCTTAAGAAATATCATCTTTACGGATGGCGGCAAGTTGTGAAGTTCAGTTGAGGTTTAACGGCGCTTTCAAGAGTATTACACTTATATCACGGCTGCTGGTATTAGTGCAGGGAGAAAACCCGCAACGCCATGCTGGCTATGCATTGCGGTGAAACCTGCGGGCAACGGCTGGAACTAGCGAACCATGGGTGGAACCGTGCTGAAATTCAGCGAAGCATTGCGCCCAAACCTTACTGCTTGTTGACGAATGACGTAGAGCCAATCATAACAAACATTTCACATTTATTATTGCCAAACTCAGCAGTGCTTCCTACCATCCCCGAGTTTTTAACCATTTTGATTACAACAACTTTGTGGAACGTTTAATATATACATCTGAAGGGCCGGTAAACACTTCCATTGGTAAAATATACAAATGCTCCCTTTCTAATTTTGAAGATGCTATTTTAAAACGCCATAGCGATACGAGGACGATCTCCAGAAGTAAAGGATGTATATTTCAAGGGTAACCACTCATGGAGAAGGTATCTGTCTTCTATCATCGGACTTCCAAATGTTCAAAGAGAATGTCCTACTTCTTCTGATGGGCACCCGGTAATTATTTTGGTTTCCATGCCAACGAAACAACTGGCGTTACAAGAAAAGCATCAGCAATGTCTTTCTTATATACAGATTGATGAGTAGGAAATCTTATTATACAACAAGTGCTGAACATTGATGTCGTCGATTGACAAATACCTCTCATTCGATTAGGACTGTACATTTATTTATTACTCGCCATTGGCGATACTGCATTGTTCCAGCGTAATAGCGTTATATGTATGACGTTATCATACTGTGCAGTTGTGATAATGTTAGTAATGTTAGTAACGCCGTTTTAGTCGTACCAGAATCGCCGGAAATATTTTTCGGCACATTTTCGAAACAGAATACTAAACTTCCTTCCATGTAATAACTCTAAAAATTTGGTACAACTCTCTTTCTTCCGTATGACACATCATTAACTCGTTAAATAACTACCTTGATACCTGGAAGATTAGTTTAGGATCCTCAAATGCAAACCTTGTTTCCATGAAATACAATTTTGTGTAAACTTCTGAAACATCCGCCTTCTGTGAACTGCTCACAACGTCACAATAATTTAGGAAATTAAGGGGAAAGTAATATTGAAATGAAGTGCATCTATTAACTTATTCAATATCCATTTAGCAAAGAGGAATAGAATCCCTTGCTGATCATATTCCTTTGAAATCGAAATTCAATTAAGGTATCTGGACAGATTATGAATCCACTTAACACGTTCACACCACCGACTAGATAGCCTCTCTGTTGACCTGGGCATCTCAAGACCAATCTAGGAATTGCCAACGGAAGCTATTGACCGAATTGAGCTGTACTCTGACCCAGTACCGTCTTTCAGAGACTAGCTATGTCTCGAGGGTACGTGTCCAATATCGGAGACAAGAACTCCGGATTCAGAAGAGATTTGACACCTCGAATCGATCTGTTGACGTCTCCACCACATCACGCATATGATGGACTGGGATTTGGATGATTTGGGGTCACTCCAGCACCCCGGGGCCAAGATGACCCTGGTGGTCGTCGTTTATTTCGAGATTTCGGAAGCATTGACACTCTCTTGTGGAATGCTCAGTCGCTCATCATCATCATCATCATCATCATCATCATCATCATCATCTTCCTAGTACTCCCCCCCCCCCCCCCCCCCCCCCCCACCAAACACACACACACACACACACACACATTGCGCTCCAGTTTATCTATTACCAATACACACACTAACAAATACAGTAATACAAATACCCAGTAAACATCACAGAAAAAAATAGAAATCCCCCCTCCCCAACCATAATCCTCTTTAGCTGAGAGTGCAAAAACTGGACTCAATTCTTGTACATGTATTCATCGCAAATTGGCTGTATCGATGTGCACTGGTCTGGAACTTTATAAACCCTCTTTTGTAACCACATTGGGTTACACTTTGATAGCAAACTTCCATCGTCACTCAACGTGACTACTTAGGTCGTTATTATTATTATTATTATTTGGTTTACGGTGGTGGTTATAAACGCTTTTGGGGTTGAGGTTATGATTTCACATTTCTTCTGCTTCTGCACCAGTCTCCTGAATGGGTTTCTTCTAGTGCTGTTTGCCGATTTATATGCGATGCGATTATTATTATTATTATTACTATCCTTAGTGTACTCCATTCATGCTGTGTGGACTTACATTCTTTTGTACGAAACAGGAAGATGTTCTGCATGACGGTTCACGGTGTATACACGACTATGAGTAGGCAATTCACTAACACACACGGCAGTAGGAAATAGGGTAGGGAATACTTGAGAGGGAAATTGGGGTCTCAGAAGTCTTTCTGTTGACGTTAGGGTTCAGTGATTGAATTAATGGTGGGCTGGAACACGCCTCAACAGACTAACGCGAAAACTGGGGGTCTTTTGAGTAACGGTAACTCACTAACAAAAGCGAAAGTAGTCAGTACTCGTAGGTTACATGGATTGAATAAAAAAACAATCTTGTTCTTTCTGTTATTGAACTCATTTAAAGCGAGTACTTTTGAAGACGTTATGTTTCAGTGACTGAATTAATTACGCGCTTAAAGAATATCACAGATGGAAATGTTTGGTTCAAAACACGATGACAATAATACATGGACTCAATGAGACAGTGTCTGCCGACATGTCCGGACAGGCGAAGGCGACACTAACCATCTAATGCAGCAGCTTCAAGGACTTTCGTCTTTGTTAAACCTTGGCTAATAAAACATGCTTCATTTTATGCACCAATACACGTTTCTACGTACGGACCTTTAAAAGACAGAACTCCTTCTGAAGCTGAAAATGTTAAGAAAACATGCTACTGTTCCGCTATTCCCTTAGATGCACGCCCACTGTGGAATGCGTATTAAGCCAAAATATTTCATAGAAACTATCTGCTGATTTGAAAGAAATGTTTTTAAACATTCAGGGTCATCTTTCGGTGACATTTCATTTTATTTTGGCAACTTTTGTGAAAACTGTTATTAATACCGGAAATAAGATGATTAGTTGTCACTAAATCATGTCTTAAGACATAAGGACTAAAACACTGGTCTTGGGGTTGTTACATATATGTTCACATTACAGTGTCCATTTCCAGTGTCCCTTTGTCCATTTTCAAGACTGACGAGACTGATGAGACATTATAATTAGTCTCAGGCACAGGTGTAGCCCGCAATCCTTGATTATGTAACACATAATAACCTTGTTCAGAGCTTTGAGGCCAAAGCCGAAGGACATTAATGCAATAACGCGAGGTCATACCCCATTAGGCAGACCTCCCAATTATTAGCAGCTTTGTGCTATTTGAACACTCACCAATATACTATAGTGTCTAACTACTGGGGTGTCTGAAATTGGGGTTCCACCTAACGCGAGGGACAAGTTGATTGTTTTGCATACGCTCCAGGAAACTCAAGTTCAATTTTCAACTAAATATAATATTTTAAATGTTAACATAATTGTTGTTGCCGATTCAAAGGTATGTGTTGCTAGTTTAATTATGAACTATCATATATCTAGCCGGAATTCGATATGTTACGAGTCTTACGGCTACTTCAGATAAACATCTGTAAGACAGATGACATTTCAAGATAGAAGCTACATTGTCTGTATTTGTGCGCTTGAAGCAAAGATCTTCCCAAAAAGGATATTCTTGAGTTTCACGGAGATAGTACATCCCTCCGGAGTAAAGACTGTCAATGGGTTGCATTACCCTCGTAAAAACCACTCAAGCGTGCGAGCATGGGAATATGCTTATTCCGTAACCCAGAGTCCTCTAAAATATTGTTTGATAAATTGCGGGGCACAAGAAGAAACCAACCCAGGAGACTGGTGCAGAAGCAGGAAACACGTGTCTTGGTTAGAGTAAACAAGAGAAACCCTAACGTCTTGAAATGTAACAGACCCCACAACGGGACTGAAACCAGACTTGGAATCGTCAAGTGCAGCTAAGACAACCTCAAGTGCTGCATTCTAATTATACCGGTTCTTCTGCTTGAAATGAAATAGTCTTCATACGTACGAGTCTGTTCCCACCACACCCGACTTTATACCTCACCGCTGAACATTACTTCCTGACATTACCATACCTCACCGCTGAATCTCATGACATTGCCACAACGCCATGTTCAAACCAAACCGCTGAATGTAACCCCCTCACCGCACCACAACCCCACTTTGTACACCCCACCGCTGAATCTCCTGACATTACCACGACCCCAAATTATACACGTCACGGCTGTTTTTACCCTCTTTTTTTATTTTATAAAATGGAAATTTTATTAGAGTAAAAATTCAAAAGTTACGTTTATTGTTTTCATAGACAAAGTGCGAGTCTATACATCACGTGACTCCGCGAATAGTAAGGTGACCTCTCCACGCCATCTAATCTTCCCTTGTGCACCCACCTCTCTGCTACGCCAACCAAGACAACGCTTCGGGTAGGAAACATGAGACTGGAAGACACGACCACGCCTATCAGCTCTACACACTTATTCCTCTACATATCTTAACATTCCACATCAAACAGCCACCATCTTGTGCACTTGAATATCACGAGAACTTTAGCAAAAACATTAATATTATGTCTCATCCGGGGGTCTGTAACCGCTGGGGTCAGGCATTCAGTAGCATCAAAAAGCACCAGCCTTTTTCGTTTATCTCTATGTTTATCATAGTTTACGAAAGCAACTTCAAACCAAATGTTTTAAAAAAAAGTGCCAGTTAATTACATAAAACAGCATGATAACTATTTTGTCCTAAGTTTACTCACTGGCGCTAGGCGATGACGTGTGAGATAACAACAATTTTATCTATTAATATAAATGTTTGAAAAAAATAGCCAGAAGCAAGAAAAATATGTTAGTGAAAATAAAATTACATCATTTAAAAAATTTATGTGTCGAATTTTATCTGGTAAAAGCTATGGACCACTGACACGATATACCTATCCCCATCCTCCAATCCCCTCTCCCCATTCCACCATCCTCAGTTCTTCCCACCCACTCACCCACCCACAAACGACCTCTTTACAATATAAGTCAGGACGTACAGGTCCGTCACAAACCCTTTGAGGTTTGACAATTCATTTCAATATCAAAGCGAGAAGATTGGCATCGAAATTCCATGGAATTAGTTTCCAACCACAGCTTTGATTGGGTGCAAAGACTGATAACACGGTTGCAAATGAGAAAAGTTTGAATACTTTTTTTCTTAATGAGTATTGTTGCTGAGAACTATTGGTATTCGGAAACTCCTCCCTACCATGAACAAACAGACTGTGGTACCTAGACAGTTCCAAGGGTTTACCAGACGGTTCCAAGAGGTCTGATAGTGGTTCCAATCAATGCCATATGGCAAGGATCCGGACACCATTAACACGATAAAGGAATGAACAGTCTAAACTAAACAAAAAGTCACAATTAGCCTTGTTTCGAGGGAGACTAAATTATATTGGAAATATCGCCGATGTGT
This sequence comes from Gibbula magus, assembly GCA_936450465.1. NCBI lineage: Eukaryota > Metazoa > Mollusca > Gastropoda > Trochida > Trochidae > Gibbula > Gibbula magus. The sequence continues at coordinate 14,610,288 of OW388295.1, forward strand.
TAATAATTGTTTGATTAAGTGCCAGTTCCGTTCATGGCAATTATATTTTTCGTGTGAGAGTCTTGTTATGCAAAAACAATTACGAAATATTGAAACAAATGTCCTTGGGCTCGGTTAATACTTCATGTAATAGGAATTCTACGTTATTACCAAACAACAGAGATATTTGTCGAATGGTCAATATATTGCACAAAACTGCCAGGTCAGCATTTTTACACTATGTAACCAAACCTGATCCAATAAAGTAAATAATAAAGTTAAATATCAATAATTGTTTAACACTTACATCGCAACTTAGAAAATCCTTTATTTTTCTTTTAGACGAACGCACAAAAATCACAGACAAATGATTGCCAACAATTTTAGAATTGCAAATTACATGAATACGAAATTTAGTTTATTGACGACTGAAAGCAAGGCTGATTGTGATGCTGCGTGACCTGACTGTTAGGAGACGACAGTCTCTTTGTAAGTCAGTCAGTCTAAATCTCATTCAACCATCTTTTAACGTGGCGTGTATTTGGTGTATGTCAACTTGGGTAACGATGTACATACATACATTACAACTGTCCTTATCTATCCAGTACTCCGAAGAAAAGGAACCGATACAGTTGATAGTGATGTCCAGATTTCCCTAGAGTACATAGTTAATATCTGTAGCAGGTGCCCTCTAACGAATAACATGCCACAGAGGATAGCATACCAAATGGACGCCATGCCACAGATAGTGTCAGCTATTTCCTGATTCATTGTCCATTGTTAGACATTAGACCCGTAAATGTCATTCTGGCATAGAGCACCACAATAGAGGCAAAAATTCAACGTATTAAACAGAGGATCTTCATTTCCAAAGAATGTGTTTCAATTGATGTAACTTAGACCGTGTTATATTTTTTATTTAGTCTATTCGCTGAGATGTCAATATATAATTAATGGTTTCCACAAATAATTGATTCATATACAGTTTCGTTTTCACGCAGAGCACACGCCCATAACCGTTAACCTAATAATGATGTTACCCCTGCAAACTAATATAAGCGAGTCGACTTGCAGCCAAACACTCGAGAAAAAACACAATTAGTCTTGGGTATTGCTTCGCGATATGATATGAACCCCAGGACGCCAGAGATCTAAGAGTCTTGGCCCCTCGCTATAGGCTAGTTCTGGTCTTAAGAAACGCTTCACTGTATTGTGTGTATGAAGAGACCGTGTCCTACAGAAGGAAAGAAATGTATTCTTGTATATCCTATACTAGACTCAAAGCGGACAATAGTGTGAGTCAAAGGGTCACCATTTCTTTGGTAATACGAGATTGGTTCCGACCAAGTGGTCATTTTATACATCCAAACGTATTCAGTGACCTGGTCAAAGGGTTTTCAGAAATTAAATATCTCCCTTTTCACGGATCGTGAACAGGAAATGTAAGCAAATGCGTAGTATGATACATTGTCCAAAAGGATCGTTAGGATATAGGCCGGGCGATATTCTTTTCCCTATTTTATTTTCATAAATATAATTTTCCTCGAGCAGGGGTAAATACATGCCAAGTTTAGTGCATAGAAGGATTATGTCGGTAAAACGAAGTCCATGTGAACGAATTTTGTAAGAATAATTTAAACTCAATAAAATGCTACCTGAATATTGGATTATGTATATATGCTAAACGGGGAGAGCTTCGACTTATACATAGAGGATATCTGTCTTTTCTTGACTAAGACCATGTTTATCTCATCGAGTGAGGTAGAAAGGTTATATGTTCACGAGTGGCGGAGCAGCAGCGGATAAATAAATCATACTAGTATTTTATGCTTGACTGCGACTTTATAATCATTAAATATAAGATACATACGGTTACAATGGTACATGCACAGACAGACAGACAGACAGATTATTTATTAAAGTCTCACCTCGTACATTAAAACATATAAACAGTACAATAAAAGGAGTGTCCGAGCCACCCATTTAGGGTTATGAGAGACTATACAACTAAAATGCACATGTTCAATTAGATACATTGTTGTGCTGAATACAGTTCCTGGCTGTGTTTATAAAGAAATTCGCATTAAAGTAAACACTAGGTGCGTTCCCACCGCTTACTCAATTGGTTAAGTCGTCTTATGCATATGTCATGTCAAAAGGTGTCTAAAAGCGATGGGCACCGACTAACACCGAGACTAAGCCTGCTTTATAATATGAATGCATAGGAAAAGGTATAACTCATACCGATCACCACATATTTTAAACATCACGTGGCGGGAAACGTGATGAAGTTTTCCGAGTTCAATCTTCAAGAATTTGATTAAGACGGATTTTAAAAATTAAGATCGACGTATCGATTGATCAGTAAATTTAAAACAAAGTATATCCTGACTCCCGAACCAGTTCATTAAATGTTTTTTCTATTTTCCAAGTTACCCTCCATTAAAACACGTAAGAGGTTTATCCCTCGATGTGTGTGTCTTGAGGAAGATATGTTGCAGTGAAATTCTGGTCGCAGTAACGGCTTCATAATCGATTTCGAGTTTAAAGTCTCAGCAAACTTACACGAGTTTCCTCTGTAATTTTGAGATAGTGAATTCCTGTGTAAATTCCTAAAATAATTTCTCCATTACGTGTTTTTCACTATCCAACGAAATTCAATTCATATACACCCTTGCTCCCCTTGAGCATTGTCCTATTGTCTATTGGCTCTTAGCTTTAACCTCCGAGTCGGAAAAGTTCATTATGGAAGACAGATATATGTGGTATATGTTGTTTTTACCACTTGTATGGTTGCCGGGTTTAGGAATAATGAGCGGTAGGGGTCAGGGGAGATAACCCATGTGTATCTCTATGTAACGTTCACGGCACGTTATTTTACAACGCCTTTTTGCATTACTGCAGGTGCTTTACCCTAAGTTGAACATGCTTTACGTCATGATACTTTACATTCTATAAGAGAGGTAAAGTTAGACTATCAAGACTGGAAATACTCGCTTAAACTCTAAATTTCATCGGAACAATAAATCTGATCAAACCACAACAATTCCGAAACGCACTTGCTGACGTTGCAAAAAAAAGCGGTGATCCGATCACCCGTCAAGCATCACCAACTTTTAAAAGCCGTCATTTTAAGCGGCGACAAAGCATTAATATTTAATATTATTTACTCAGTGCAAATACGAGGTTCAAACAGAGACCGGTATTCTCGGGGAGGTGGGCGCCTTTTTTAAAGGGAGGCACGTAACACTGCTTAGGTGAAAGGACAGCAAATACGTTGATTGTAACCTAAGCCATTACTATGTTACGATAGTGTATACAGATGGGGTGATACGAGGACAATGCTATCCGTACTGCCACTGGTAGTGTATGGAGGCCAAGTGGGGCCTTCTAGCAACAGTACAATTCTGGTTTGATTTGTAATAATCTCGACACATCATACGAATAAATGAAGCACTATCTTTTCCCTTAGAATGCGTTTTGATATCATCCGATTCTTAATGCAGTTATAATTTTAATAAATTTACTACTAATAATAATACATTGCACGACTAGTTGATAGATAAGTAAGTAGGTAAGTAATACTCCACTTTATTCAAAGGTACGTTCGTGACCATATCTATTCAAGAAAATGAGCATGAATATATTACATATTCATTATCATATCCATTTTGAATTTCCATTAACAATGTTCACGCATATACTTTTTGATGAAGAAATTCAAATAACTGTAAACAAAACTCAACAATACTAATAAAATTATTTCAAATACAACTCAGCGCAAAAGTGTTTGTACATACACAATTTAAAGATAAGGAGGATTTTATTAACATGTTGAGAAGCCATAACGATGGTATGACGCATTAAAAGCTTTACTGTCATTTTTTAAGTATATGTGGACCACCTTCATAAGATGTTTACATTATTAGTATACTAAAGGAGTTTTATTTAGCATTTGAGATTAAATAATTGACATGCTATACTAAACGCATGACAGGAGTCGTAATGATTTATGTATAATCTATCACCAAGAAGTTCTTAAAGGTACTTTGATTGACACGCTGAGAAGCACAGCCGATTAAATTCATAGTTCTGTGTTTTAAGCTGTCACCTCGATATGTGTATGGAGGTGTGTGTACACCTGGACGCTATCACCTATTACGTGATCCTTTTCACTGAAAATCTAAGTCCAGTATCGCCTTACTCATTTTCATAATTTAGGCATTTTTTTTATACGGAATATAATATTAAACCAATATATATGCTCGTTCCGAACCTAAGGCAAACTGTAGATTTCTAAAAGCACAATTTTGTTTTATGTCGGATCGATCTAATTAAGCCACAATTACTCGTGATCTTGATATATTGCCGGTATTCTGTTGACTGATTTAGACCTTTCATACTAGTCTTTCAATATAGGTGTAGGTGAGGTGAGGTGAGGTGAGGTGAGGTGAGGTGAGTTGGGGTTTAACGCCACTTTTAAGAGTATTTCACTTATATCGCGGCTGCTAGTATTATGGCAGGGAGAAAGCCCGCAAGGCCATGTGGCTATGCATTGCGGTAAAACCTGCGAGCATCGGCTGGAACTAGCGAACCATGGGTGGTACTACGCTGAAATTCAGTGTAGTATTGCATCCAAACCTTACTGTGTGTACAACAGTTCTCTACTGCAGACAAATTGCCGTGAACTTGACGGGATTCGAACCCCGAACCTCTTGATCCGAAGCCGAACTCTCTTTCAATATAATCCATTTCCTTCTAATTGGTTTAACGTGTGTATGTGTGATAACTCTTTCAAGGTTCCAAGTTTTACAAGAGGATCGCCCTGGGCTTATAGTCCAAATTAAGATGTATACAGATATGGACAATTTTTTTAAATGTTTTCGAAAACAAAACCGAGATTATGAGCCGCTAAAGTTAGAACCTGGTTGGGAGTTATCACTAAGAATTCTAAGCCTTCTATATCAAACTGACGTTCTATTTAGGAATAACTTGCACTGAGTAGACTTAATTAATCAAACGTAATTATTACATAACAACCGAGTTTACTAGAAATAATCTAGGGAGTAACACTTCAGTTGGTGGAAATCCGCTTTTGAAGAATAGCGGTAGTCTCGTGGTGATGTGATCACATCCCACGCACTGTATAAAGTTAAATGTCATCAAGTGTCGTAAGATCTAATTACCGTTTATAAGTGTCTACGTGTGTATTTATGCAAATCAGGTACAGCGACTCGGAAACAGGAGAGTAACATAGCACAAAGCTTCTCACTGCTGGGACGCGTTTATACTGTGTCAAACTAAGGAGTATATTAGCAATAGGTTTCCTTGAACAATTTCTTAGGATCGAAACAGTCATAATTGAACTGATTCGTTATAAAGTTGTCTTAAAGTGAATACAAGTATACACCAAGAGCACTGTAAAGTCGAATGCTTGCTGGAGCCGAAACGGTTTTCATACGTCCCTTAAAAATACAGTCATTTTAAAAAGAAAATTGATACGCTTCAATGCTTGGAGATGGTTGGTCTTGCTGGCTTAGATAGGTTGAACAACGAAAATAAAACAACCTGAATAGAAGCACGACAGAACCACGACCCAAGTTGATGATTTGCTGACGTAAGTTTATCTCTAGCGTGACGTATCAACAACGTCACACTCCGTCGATCTTCTAAGCGTCGAGGTGGCTTCCCATAAAATGGTTGCATAGTTCATAAATTGCGTACCTATTGAATGCGACAATGAGAATCACCTTTTCTTAATGCACGTGGCCGGCAATGTGACCTCAATATTTTTTTTGTCACCCGCTGATCATAAAACTCGACCCAAGGTTGTTTTACAGCACACATATGGATTGTATACTGCACCAATTGTACTAACATACTAACGTATACGCTATGAAGGTCTTACTTTAACAGAATATGTCAACATGTCCACGTTTTTAGAGTGTTAACATCTTGTCTATGTCAGTCTCTAGCAACGTTCAAAACGTTGAAGTGTTATTTCCTCTATTTCCTTTATGAAAGAGCTGGTGACATTCCCTATTCGAATCCCACAAAATATTTGGAAGGCTATGAAAGGTTTCTTCTCTGGCCGAAAACGCCCATGGACTATGCCCACTTTCCGCTATTATTACTTTCCTATAGCTTAAACCCTCCAAGAACATTCAAAAGGGTTTTATAGCCTGGGCGATTGTGCGTGTTACATGCGGACTTTTCTATAACCCTGTTTATGATCCAATATGAAAGAAACCGATAACATGTTTACCAAATCTTAAACGTTGTAGCCTTAACATAAAACATGACGTTACGTTACGTCCAATCTTCAAGAGCACTGTTGTTGATAATCACAACAAAGGCTACATTTCTGATTTCAAAAGGTGTTATTACGCATCGAGTGGTTCTTAAACTTGTTTGTACCTCTCGAGACAATAAACATTCACGTAAACATGCTTTAGTTGGATAACGACATACATACTTCAAATGTAATACTCTACATACGTACATACAACCACATCGAAAAAAAGTTCATCTATTCACATGGTTACATATGAAAAAATACGGTAATTATGGATTGCTATAGAGTTCTCATACCATAAATGAAAAATAAAAAATAGATTACAATGGCAATCCATGCCAATTTAAAATGTTTACAAACGATTTGCTTTGTTTACCTACAACTGTAACCAAAAAAGAACGACACAATTACTGTTGACGTTAGAATGTCAAGCAGTCAGCCTATAATCCAAACACCACAAGGTGTAACACAAACAGTTGAAGTCAGTGCAGCTCCCATCCAATGTCAATCAACAGACTGTAAAGAAGTTTGGCATCATGCAAATAAGCATGTTATTTTTTCAAATGAAATTGCACCCTGCTCTAGCTGACAGTCCTCTCGTATGCCCCATGTATTTCGTCATAATGCTAGGGATTCTTATGCACATTCAGTTATAATTGCTAACAATCATTAGTAAAAACGTTTAAATAATATCCAAATAAGTAAGAAGTTTACCAAAATTTCCATTCACTCTTGATCAATTGATTTCGATTTTTCTAAAATGAGTCCTCTTTTAAAACTAATGTCCTCAGAAATCGCAACTGCAATGTGAAGTAATATTCGGTTTTCCAACTTTATGATGAGCTCAAAACAAATCAGACACTCTTTCAGAATTGACTTGGATTGTTTTACAGGGTTTCTGGCGTGGATTTTAACATTATTTTAATACTGCACCCTCGTTCACGGTTCCCGATTTCTCATTTCGTCAGTACTACATAAAGCTAAAACTGTTTGAAAAGTCCAAAATATGAATAGCACCCCTCTTTCTGAATAAACGCCGATGAAATGAACTTCAACCTTTGGAACATCAATATAGGGCAGTGCTCGTAATCAGTTTAAATACTTGCACGTTACGCTATACTCTTAATTAATCTAGTTTAAACTGACCTTTTATATAAACACATTCCCCCTTAACTTGACTCCTGTCATTTTCAACAGGTCTAAGTTATTACCTATATTCTCTAGCCATATGATGTGAGACGCTGCACTCTGCAATCCTATTATAGAATCCAGGCTTATCGAATTGTAACATACTTTTAATATGTTGCTGCATGCGCAAACTCTTTCGTGCTTGCTCTTTTTTTTATCATGGCTTATGCGACCAACCTGTTATATTTACCATGGGCAATGTATCATTAACATACATATTGTCCTTACTTGATTTCATAATAAGTATTTTGTTGCATCCTTCAAATACATTATTATTGTATGCTTCTTATACGCAATGAAATTAAAAACGTATTCTCAACTTACAGCCTGCGTAAACGTATTTGAACTCAAGTTGCAACAACTTGCCCTTATCGTCCTTCTTGCATATGAAATCGGTATGATACTATGATCGCGAATTAACTGTTGTTGTTTAGTTACCACAGAGGCAATTCTGTGAAACTGAATAATATCATAGTTTAGCAGAAACGTATGACACGATGCCCTTCACAGATTTAAAGACTTATTGAAACAAACTGCGATTTCAATTTTAGAAAGTGGGCAAATATAACATCGTTAAATTTTGATTCCTTCTATCTGCAATACACATGTTATTTTATAAGGTTAACTTGAATGTTATTCAACATATTTGCCTTTTGGAGACGATTTGTGAAACCTTACTGGCGGGTGTGAAACTGCACACCCACCCGCCATGTGGTTAAGGCATGTTCGCAGGTCCTGCCTGTTTGTACAGATTGTTTCAGTCACGGCTCCTAAGACAGTTTGTTTATATATCAAGCATTTTGCCGATTGTGCCGAGATATATTACACGTCCTTTATATGTCACGTGCATGATTGCTTTAACGTACCGGGTAGTCTAGATGTTGACACATCCAAGAATGTTACAGTTGAAAGCATTAAGATATCCGATATAACCAAATTACCATCGCTTTCCTGTCTGGGTCTCTTCCCAACAGAAAAACCAAAAGAACATTTATCTTACTGTACGTAACAAACAGTTGATCTGACAAAGTAACCGAATGATATATAATGATTACATTACGAACGGGATCTCAATGACACTTATAAGTATCATTCAGAAACCTATCAGGGATTTTGTCTATTGTTTCCTTGATATCTTGTTTTCTCGTAATAGCCCATCATAACTATCTCAGTCGGTTTTTCTTCCGATAACAACCCCGTATGAGGTTTTTAGTTTTTAAAGTCAGACCTTAATTGAGACTAAGAATAATTTGCCAGACCATCAAACCATTTTTTCACAAGTCTCTTCACAATAATTAGTTTCGAAAAGTATAACTTTTTCAGAGCGTTTATGGCGGGAATCGAACTCGATATCGGTCGCTCAACCTCCACGCTACAGAGGAAGCCGAAAAAACAGTGTGGATTTCCTCTATTTACAGTCATGCTTTCTCAGCCTCTATATAACGCTAGTCCGGGAGACATACTCTTTAAAACGCAGGATTTGGGAATAAATTTTTTTTTTTATAAAATGTAAATTTTGACATTTGACGAAATAAAAAAAACCCACTAACCCTCATTCTTCTGCTGTAAGAAAACTCTCATGTACGATAAGCGCTCACATTAATGTTTTACGGTATCTAAGTAAGATAAAACACACTACCTCGGTTATGCTTGGGATTGAAAACCTACGTTTTACACTCCCAAGCATAACCTCTGTACTGTGTTTTATCATACACTTAATTATATCTATCATATACAGAGCATATCTGATTTCCTTTTACGATGATGATTGTCAGAGCAAGACGTTACATCTATCCGTTTGACACAGGGTAACGCGATCTACAACGCTTGGGTACGGTATGTAGGAGCAACCATGCCCCAATGAATTTACCAAGGCTGTGACTAAACGACCTTTTCTTTGAGTAGGGGCGAAAAAATTAGCAAATACATAAAGATGAAGTGGGTGTTCTTAAATTCAGACATTTCACAATGAGCAAAGACGCATATACTTTTAAAGGTTAAGTTCACCAGAACGGGGAATGTATCAACCATACTTTCATTTTAAATATTTGACAGCAAACAAAGACGCGTAGACTAAGGGTTAAGTGCATCACACGGGGAATGTATCAATCGTTTGATAAGCAATTTGTAAATTACAAATATTTGACAGCAAACAAAACAAATCACGACCCAACGAGTAACCGACATAATGGCATTAAGATGATCGTAGAAAGCAGAATGTATCAAACTGGTAACATTATTGACACTTGGGCATAACGCACACACCAAGACTATGACAAAGTGACATTAGACTAATTAAGTTAACTGCACCACAGTGGCATATATGAAAGTTCGGGGACTCTGTCCAGGTAAGTATATATCTCACTAAGCAAACACAGACGGTGACCTCTAACACCCGCACGGCAGATTCCCGAAATGCGAGACGAGATTGGATATGACATGCGAGTCGACAATACAACTTCATACCAACTATCCATGAACAACATTGTCTTACTCAAGCGACAGCTTCTACAGAGTCGCGATGAAAAATCGATTGTACAGGCGCATATAAGTATTGATTAAGATAATTTGATGTAACTGAATTGGTAATTTGGTGTAACTGAATTGGTATGTCGTACCAATCGACGTAATAAGCTTAGGTGAGAGAAAGCGAGTGAATAGGAAAGAAGGAGACAAAATTAAAAATGAGATTTTCTTAATAGAGAGACACGGCAATGGAAAAGGGGAAAGAAAGAATAGGGAGGGAAATACGGAAAAGGGGGAGGGAAGGAAAGAAGAAATTGAAGAGAAATACAGATGGAACGAGAGAGACTACGTGACAGAAGGAGATATCGAATGGAAGGACAACAATAAGAACTAGACAACGAATGAGACGCCTCAACAGAGACGGGAAGTTTTATAGTGGGTTATGCTTTCTACGGCTGTTGATTTCGTCCAGGATATCATAAATATTACTTAGTGTTCTCCTGAAGGTTATTTACTAGTTATTTATCAGTTATTTACCAGTTATTTACTAGTATTCCATGCACCATACTAGAGCTGAAGGATATAGATATACGTACAGCATTTCATAGCATTTCCCTAAAAGACGTAGCGAACGGAAATGTTACCGCAGGTCTGTTTGGATATCAATTCCCAGTAACAATGGCTACAGCTTAACGCCTTATCGCTTCCAGATTTCCTGCAAAGTTTACACTGACAAAAACTTTCTCCAAGAAGTATGTTTCCAATATGTGAAATAACTTATGCAATATGTGAAAAGTTGGAAATAATTTGAAAGAAACTACAAAGCCGTAAACACTCAAAACTAAAATGTCCAATGCTAAACAAATATTATGAGGTTAAAACTAGTACTATGAATTCGCGCAATGTCACTTTGGTTTTAAATTTACTTCTCTTAACATAAACCATAGCCTTTATATAAGAATTCTAATCTCACCACGCGATTATTTAAAAAAAAAACCCATCAAGATACCGCTATTAACAACAACTGAGAATATTTTTTTTAATAAATAAAAAGCGTTGTTTCGCAAAACTAAATGAAAATATTGCTCATTATTTTGACAAGTTAATATAATGTTCAAAAGAAAAATGTCATAAATAAATTGAAACAATACTTACTGACACCAAGGAAACAGGCTGCGGAAACGAAGAGAAGAGCTCTACAGAAATCCATGATGCTCCGATGTGATGGTACCTCGGTGTGGTGATAATCTCCTCCCCTCTTGGTACTTATACTTCCACTAGATTTTGCACACGACCTCCCTCCGCCAATTATCAAAGATTTTCATTGAAGAGTCCCCATTGTCACGTGACTATAAAGCATTTACTCCACGCATCGATAGAATTGACGACAGAGCATAACAGCCCGTCATTGTACGGACGCCTCGAAGGGCCATATTTGTAACCGCGACTCTGATAATCGCCTTTGGTTACGCAAAGTCGTATCTGTGATATTTGAGTAAGATTTAGTTACGTAAACGGCGATGTTATCAGGTTTAGTGGCCAGGTTCTTTCTAACAAAGCCTATTCGGTAAAATAACAAATGTTTATTGACGCTACAAATAAATAATCTTAGTATACATTAACAAACGTCTGAACTTAATTACATTCAATACATACTGAACAGTATTTAGTTACGATTATAGCATAATAGTTATGCATATGAAAGGGTTAGAGTATACCCACCAATAGTAATGTATGTAACAATCTGAAGAACGAGAGCTTCCTCTGAGACAAACGTTTGATAAATGCCTTAATTACGCCCTTCGTTTCGGATTCTACTTTGGGATACTATAAATTTTAAATAAATGTTTCTAGGGGAATGCAAACCGATATTTTAACCTTTTTTCCTATCATCCCATTCTGGTACCAAGGGCACGTAGTGTTAAATATCTTACACACAAGACTAAGATATATGAAGAGCTCATTTAATTATGATTTATTTAAAATAAATGTAAGAAATAATGCATGTTGTCAATGTGGCCACAACTGTGAAAATGTATTTCATTACTTCTTTGAATGCCCTTTGTATATTACTCAAAGACAAAATATGTTTATTTATTAGATATCAGAAACAGAACTTTAATTAATATTAGTCTTCTTTTACATGGCAATGCAGGTCTCTCTATTTGTGAAAATCAGAATGTTTTCAAATTTGGACATATTTACATTTCTCAAACTAAACATTTTCTCTGACTTCTCTTGTACATATCCTGACTGTCTGGCCGTCTCTTGTTGCAATTTGTTGTGTAAAGAGAGGGAGAGGGATTTTCTAAGTTGGATAACTTGTGTCCAATCCATTTCTTGAATGAATAAAAGGTGTTTCAATCAAAATAGGTGTACAGCTTGGCTGAATGTACAGTAGGAATCTGTAAATTCAAACATATATAGTTGCAGAACTCATTAAAGAAACCTCTTACAGCAGAACCATTGTATTTATTCAGTGAAGGTAACATGTCATAACATATATGTTTTATTGATGAGAAGCTATTGTACCCACGCCATACACTGTGATGAAAAAATGTAAATGCGAGCTCGTTATTTTGTATATTGCACAATCGAGATACACAACATTCACGTAAATTGGATAACGTTACTCTAGAATTCAGGCATTCATATATCTTAATTATAGTACTATTCTCTGAAAGCTAAACGCACTTGTTTCAGATTCAATCCTAAAATAAGAACACCGTAGCGCTGACTTTACTTTTTATGCATTTTAAATATGTTTAGTATATTGATATAAGTGAATATTTCAGTGAGTTAAGAAACAAGATACATGCCCGTAAAATTGAAAATGTTTACTTTTTCTCAAGACATTTAACTCGCATCATATATTTCGTCAATTGATGCACCATTACTATTATATGCAAGAAACAGGGTGCCACATGATGACGACCCTTCGATAAATATAAACATTTAAAATTGTTTATACATTGACATTGTTGTCATAGTAATTCAATTATCAAGACTACCACAGCGTGAACCATCCCATAACCCATGCATCGGTTCGATGGTTTTGATCTTAGTATCTTTTGAGATACTTCAACTTCACATTCATCTGTGCAGTCACAACAGAGGACATGTCTGGTTTAACAATAGTGGTGGTAGGATATTCCCCTGTTGGAGTACCATCGACAGAGACGGTTTAACTCTTTATGGCTAACCCCTCACATGAACAGTATAGTAAAATAGTATATTTATAATGAGCATATGTCTATGCACAATGCTCAAGGCGCTACACAAGGAATCGTACTTTCGGTGCCGACAATGAAGCGCTCCGCCCGACCGTATAGGTCCATACATTCCCATGTCCAGGTACCCATTTATACAACTTAGTGAACTGAGTGCAATGTGGATGAAGTGCCTTGCCCAAGGACACAACACAGAATGAGACCCAGGAGAGACCCAGGTCACAACTGTTTGGTGTCTCAAACGGGATTCGAACCCGGGCCGTTGGCGTGAGAGGCAGCCATGCGAACCACTACACCACTGCGCTTCAGCTGCATCCATAAAGTTTGCTCACCCACTTTTGTATTTAAGCTAAAATCATGCTATTTGAATTTCGGATGTCTTTGAAGCATCATCGAATCAAAGCAAAAATCAAACTTATTATTTCGATTTTTCGCTTAACAACAAACCAGGCGAATGTTCCACAACATAATCTAATTTTATACCTCAAAGTAAACATAGTTTCTGAAGCTCTTTGAAGTTGTTCATTTTCTTTTAGTAAAATATGAAGCTAGGGTATTTGTGGTGATGTTTTCCCCATTAAATGGACATTAACTTATATTGGAACAAATTTGTATTTTTCTAAGTTTGACCCTTTCTGTCTATTACATTTCAAAGTTCGAAAACATGCACCACTGAGGTGACTATCACATGGTGGGTTCGAGAATGGTTATTGAACACATTGGTATAGAATGATTCACTGTCAATCAATCTTTATTCTACACTCAAATGCCGCATTACACACTTATGTATACATGAATATATATGGTTTATAAACAATGATGACATATTGAGCTGCTCTCTAACTGGTCATTTAAGATGTTCATATAGTGGTAAATAAACAAAGCAGGATTTTTTAATTACATCCTGATTTTAACAGTTTAAGAGGGATGAAAACATATATGTAGAAAATTGAACTTACAGGACCTTTAGGTATTTTCTACGTAATTTATCATATAATGGACACACGGGCAAACATGGTATTCACTTTCTAATTCGTTGATATTACCCGGATGCATGATTGTCATTATATTTAACGTATATTATTGACGTCACAATGAAAATCAAATAACATGATATTTGCACTAAGATACACAAGTTAGTGAACAGACTTTTGGGATGCAGCTGTAGGGTTCTTCGTGAAGGTAACATTTGCTGTGTTTAAAGTCTTTATTCTTTTATTTTTCATCTTACAGGTACATCCGTTGTGTTGTTTGGTCACATATGCTAAACGTTATAAATTGTGTTATGTTTTCGAGAAGTACTGACTGTTGCCGAAAATTGATCTCAATCGACTCATTATACGGACAATATAAAGATAAGAGTATCGATTTCTGATCGAGAACCGGACAATTCAGCACGTTAATTTGATAATGTTAAATAGGTGTAGTTTCGATTTCTGCACATGTTTATATGTTACTCGATTTTAATTGGAAACTAGTAGTTTTTATATATTTGGTGATTGGGGATGAATATGCAAGTTGAGTGAAATTATTTGATATCAGCACATAGTGTAGGCCTATGTTTGCATGTATCAAAGCGAAATACAATGTTATGAAGCACAATGGATGCACCTTTAACATCCACATTACTGTTAGTGAAGAAGCAGGACAAACACAACACGGACAAAACATCCTTGAAAAAAGAATCCCGGACAAAATCCCACCTAGGACAAATGCCATCTGGGACAAACACCACCTAGTAATTTTAGAATATTCTTACCCTTTAGAATTACTTTTGATGCCCGTTTGGACAGAAATGTGTGGTCGACAAATTATTGTATTATGGATTGAAAACATGTAATAGTTACTACATAGTTTTCGAGTTGTATCGGGAAATACTATGACAGTTTGTGCGAGAGGCCTTCTCTGAGGCATTGGCCGAGGACAGTGTCCGCGTCTCGAGTGAAATAAAACGAAAAATAAACTTGAAAATTATGAAATTGTTCACAACCCTTTTGAGTGCACGAACTTAATGTTCGGATATCGTGCAAAACATGCAACCCATTGCTATTTTGCACGATATGTACATTTCGAGGCGAGGTTTAGAAGGAGTGTCCGTGTATCATATGGTTTTCCTATCATAAATTTATATCAGGACTCTTTCACCCCAAAGAGTCCTGATGTCGATAATGAACAGGACACTTTTATGAACGAGGTGTAAGTGGGATGTTATCCGTAGTGTGATTCTGTTAAGAAACATGGTTGATGTTTGTTTTGAACAGAGTATAAAATATTGCAAACTAATTTAGTTATTTTGTTATTTATTATTATATTTGAGACCACACTATTCGCAATAGCACAAAATCGTGTATGTTTTCGGGACGAGACCCTTGCGGGATTTGAACCCACACCCTCAGAGTTATACACCACCACTGGATATCAATACCTTATCCAATCGACCACCGAACTTTTTTAAATACAACAATGTGAATGTAAATTTCTTATTGTGTTTATTTTAAGCGAGTTCCTTTTTCTTAATTTCATTGTCTCGCCCACGATGGACATTCTGATAGCTGGTAACTTAAAGAAATGTAGACTTCACGTAACGCTCCTGAATGTTACATTGTTGCGACGAAGGACGTCAACGGTGAGAGATTTTACAGACAAAATGGCAATTGCTGTTTGGATATGTTCAGGGAAGAAACTCTATCTTGAAAAACTCGCACGTCGTTGAATATATGGAATGTGTGTTGACAAATGATACCGCCTTGTCTTTATATATCATGTTACAGAAGACACGTTTTATATCAGAAGATAACAACACTGTGGTTAAGATAAAATCAACCATATTCGTTTAACTACACTAACAACGCACATAACAAAGTGAAATGTCATTTAATGCTAATTGTAATTACAAAACGTTCTATCTTATAACACAAAATAGTCGTAAAAAGCAAACAAATTAGTACATTGTTCAATCTTTCTAAAAGACTATTTTGTGTTTTAATTTGCAGATAATCATCGTGAAGAGGAGAAATGCAACACGCCAGAACGTTTTCTCTAAAGTAGACATGCAGTTAAATGCTGATGGTCTTGCACAGAAATAAAATGTACAAACCAAAATAATTGGAGAAAGGAAAATTAGCTGCAGCGTATTTAACAGTATTCAATATTCAATGAACTACAACTTCATATACAGGCAGAAATAATTTGTTAGAATGGTTGTGTAAATATGTATTATGTTTGTATGTATGTGTATGTATATAAACCATCTGGATTTGTGTACCATTCCATGGAATAAAATACGTTTAAATCAAGGATCTAGATTGTATGAAAGACACAATCATCGGGCAAAGACAAGGCCGAGCCTGTCTCTGTTGCTACGGATAAACGCCGCAATCCGTAAAACGCTTGAGGGACATTCTGGGTTTTAGTTTGGTACCCTAAGAATATGTTCATAAATGATTTATTCATAAAATAAATATAACATAAAAAATAATATAAATAGGTATGACATACTTGAATAAATATGATAAAATGAGGTATATTTCAGGATCGGAGGAACGCATGTTAAAGGTCGCTTCGATAAATCAAGTATACATGCTTAATGTTTACACTTTCATATGTTGTCTCAGTAAACAATTGAATTAGACCTACTGGACAGCAATATTTAGGGATATATTGAAATTATGAATAATGATGTATTTATTACGTGACATAAGAATGAACTAGTAATTATTAAACATTCAATATCCCTAACTTATTTTGTCTAGTATATAAATAATGTTTGTATTTATTGTCAAGAGAATAATTTTTTTCATATTTTGTCCCGCTGATGTTTTCATTAAAGATGTTATACGATTGTTGGTTACGCAAAGTCGTATCTGTGATATTTGAGTAAGATTTAGTTACGTAAACGGCGATGTTATCAGGTTTAGTGGCCAGTTTCTTTTTAACAAAGCTGAAGCTTATCCGTTAAAATTATAACTGCATATTGACGCTACACATAAAGAACAGGAATATTTCTGGATAACAACTTCTTTAATGTTAAAATACACGACGTTTCGGAGTACATACTTACTCCTTCATCAGGTGGAATTTAAGGAAATATGTTCAGAACATGTACTTCATCAAATCATATATTTTCAAGGAAGCACGTGCGATTTACGATGAAGACACAATGGTAGACTTTCATCCAGACCTATTAATGTATTAAAATCCGATGCAAGTCTACAACGAGGCAAGGCTACTAAAATGTACACATCTCAAAGGTTTCTTTTAATTGTATTATTATTTTTTTTCAAATTTTTAACTTAAACAAAAATTATTTCCAAAGAATATTGATAGACTAAAACTGGAACAAAACAATAACATGTTCTTCTTCCTCTTTCGTTACATAACAGCTCCATGACTAATGAACATATTTTATCAATTACCGATTAATTTTCAAGGAGCCGTTTTACAAGCTGGGAACACAGCTGGGGTTGGTATGGTATGGAGTTGTAAACATGGTACCCTTGTCTGCACAGGTGGCTACACTCAACCGCAAAAGAAACGTCACCGCATGTTCAACAGTCTAGAACTCGTAATACTGCTGCCAGAGAAAGTCGATTTTTAATAAATTGTTATAGCGACCTGATTTGTAAAGAGGTGCCCACAATTTAATATATCTGAATATAATACTTAATATATTTCTTTATATCTGTTCAAGTAAACTTGGGGCTAAAATCGCTTTTTTCAAAATGTGTTTTTGACAGAATGTTGGGCATATAACTTCAAAATTCATAAAATATAGAATTTTAATTAATAAATGATGTAGTCGATATCAATTACCTTCTTTAACTTGAATTTGTTCTCTCTGCGTCTTTACAGTAGGACGTGACAAAACAAACAAAAACGCCATTTCTGACTCTCCAAACTTGTCAAGTTTAGGCGATTCGAAAACGACGATTTTTAAAACGCTTGTTTTTTTAGAAATGTCAACAGGTAATGTTATGAAAGTTAAAATTTAGTTAAGTTGGCTTCTAGATACATGCTGTATTTCTGTTTCAGTCGTGTTTTTCACTCGTGGATTAACATAACTTGTATTACGTATGGGGACGTTTCTTTTACGGTTGAGTGTAGTTCTAACACATCCGTTGTTTGACATGTGTGTGTTTTATTAATCAATTAGGGAAGTGTTAATCTACGAGCTTTTCATTCTATTCTTTTGTGATGATATGTCAAGGCGCTGTTTTCACACCCCCTTTATGTAACGTTGTTGAGTAATTAATAGAGATGTAACACGTACTTACTTGCCTCGGGCGAATAGGGAGAATGTTTTGTTTTGTTGTTTGGTAATGAGTAAACCTTGTTGTTTGGTAATGAGTAAACCTTGCAATTGGAGTCACGATGAGCAGCTCTTGTAATGGTAGCTTCGTGTATGGTATGTAGCTTTTAACGTATTAAAATGATGACCCACAGATCCACATGAATGAGTGTGTTTGAAAGGTTTGAAAAGGTTTGAAAAGGTTTGAAAAGGTTTGAAAATTTTAGCAAGGCTTCTTTTCTTCCTTTAATTTCGTTATCGTAAAAATGCAAAGTTAAATCATCAAATTGTTATAATGTATTTTAAAAGAATATCTTAAAATAAAGTAATGATTTAATATGTATTTCTACACAAATCTTTATTTCCTTTTTTGGTTCTAAGATAGTTTTAAAATATGCATCAATGCTCCTCAACATTAACAAACCACGATTCTACTTTATATAAAAATGGAGAATTTAATTTATTATACTCAAATGACAACGACAATGAACATAATGTCGATTCAGCCAAATCACCGAATCCATAAAATTATACTTAAAAGTCATTGATTTGATAAATGATAAAACATATATTAAGCATTGGCAAGCAATTTTACTTAAGAACATGGACATGATGTGGTCGATATCAACATATATTAAATGTCAATAAATTGATAAGATAATTTTACCCTTTAAACGTATCACATAAACCTCTGATCGTCTAGGTGGAATCAGCAAACGATTTTCACGCAGAAGTGATAAAAGGATACACGTTAAGAACTGGTTTATCCAGTATAAGTATCCTGTTCCAATTTAGTAATCCAGCAGCCCGTAAACAATGGTCCATGAACACGTGCGATTTCATTGATAACACTGCCCCCCCTCTAACGGCAGACACTTTAAGAATTAAGACAACTGCATTTGTGGTTTCGTAACTTTATGCAATACTGCCTGTGTTGAAATACAACCAGGTGTCCTAAATAAATGGTTCAATGCTTCATCTATATATCAAGCACTATGGTAGTGATTAAGGGTTTTTAACGTCATTGGACTACACATTTCGAAACACAGTGTCTTCGTTTTTAAAGCACATGTCTTTTATGAGCAGGTCGTACATTGTCTTTGTAGCTTGTCTTCATATGGACCACGTTTCGCCTCCACCTCATTTGGCGTACAAATTTTCCAACAGCAAAAGCAACATTCACGGAATGATAATTCCCAATTAATTTACACATGTCCCTGTTTATCTAAACGGTCTGAAACACAGTATTAAATTCACAGTTTAAAGCCACCGCCCTATCTGATCCCGGTTTTAAACTGAATGCTAAAACGTTGCATTTCAAAAAGTTAAGGTCTATCGCATATAAAGTATTGGAGTACATGGCGATGATAAATTCATCATTCAAAGAACCGCCTGTCTGATTTGCGTTTGTACACATTTATTATGTACAACATTTTTGATTCATTGCAATAATTTAATGCGATTCATTACTTTACAATGAATTCAAAACAGTAAGTTGATATAATATTTGTAAAATATATGATCTTTCAGATGCGTTGTTCTGGTATACAGAGCAATGACTGAATCACGGATGAAAGCTGACAAGTCATATATCTCATTTCGCCTCCACCTCATATCGCCTACAATGAACATTTATTGCGCAGAGTTGCAACCCCTGTGGAAACAAGATACTAGAATCCATTTTCACCAAAAATCGTTACTTTTTGAATGATTATTTTTTAGCTTTAACATATTGTTCAAATATTTTACGTATTTGTGTCATTGCGATGTAGCGGTACATATGAGTGATCTGGGTAGTTATTGACGACGACGACAATAATGTTGTGTGTCTATACATTGATTTGAAGAATGTTGATGTCATGCTATAGTCTAACACTTAGACCCTGGACAAATCATTTATATATCTGAAACAAAATTTTGAAAAACATATTGAAAGGAGAATTCTTTTTACAAAAAATCCATTTCTTTCAGTCTCCTTTTAAATATTTAATAAAATGGTGATATTTTCAGAATAAATACTTTTTAAGAGTTTGAGTGTAAAACTAGCCATACTATAACAGTTATGTCTACTCTGTACGACAGATTGCATGGTCTTTGCTGAGCATTGTTATATAAGTAAAATCACATTCCCAGGGAAACACTCTTTCCAGTATCTACTAACTCGTTAGAAAAATTAACGTTTTGAGAGGCACGATCAAATGTTTTGTGATGTAAAAACCACTGCTCAATGCAATCGCCTTGTCTGTTCCCAGGTTACGAGGACTGCTTTTAGAGTTATGTAATATGTTCTTTCGGAGGCATTGTTACGAAGCTTTGACATAATTTTCCATAGCCTGCTAATGCTTTTAGTCGGTTCATACACCGTCGGATGTCTATTGACAGCTTAACACGTTTGATATCCATCGAGAGAGATTTGAAATTGATATGCTAACAGTGATTATACTGACAGTTGCATGGGTCTGTCACGTGACAAAGAGAGTACTCCTTTTGATTTTGGATGGAGGTTTTCAGTACATGCAAATATGTATATAAGTATATGGTTTAAATTATAATTGATGTGTAGTGTGAGAAATAATGTTATGGCAAATGAATCAATCAAGAACAAGTCAATGATCACCCCAATACCGATTATCATATGGATCGTGTTTTGAACCGTAATAAACAAATATATGTCAATATTGAAGGGTGGTCTTGTTTACCGATGCCTGAAAAAAGAAAGATTTTCATCTGGGTTGACTTTTAAAAATACTTGTTAAAACAGATAATAAAAAAATCAGAACCGGATTCGAACTGAAACATTTCGCCGGAAACCCCTTGGCCTGAAGTCACGTACAACTCTGTTCAAACATACCGCATGCCAAATGTGCATTACACCGACATATCAGATGGTGCTGAGCTATCGACACTCTACGAAGCGAAGATGGCTGGATAACTAGGTATGAGTATCTGTTACTTAACAAGGCAGGATTTTCTTGTTTCTATTTGACGTAACGATATTTCTAAGCAGGCCAGATCGGGCATTCAACCATGACGTCCGCTGGGCAGGGGACCGAAGAGTAGCGGCGTGCTCCATGATTATATCTTCATTCTTTCCCCATGATTGAGTTTGCCCAGAAGGAATGTTATATACGTCATTATCAGTACATTGCATAAAAATTACTTTCGTCGCTGGTTTGTATTGTGTAACCTTCATTAGAGCCGTTTCAAACGTCCAAGAAAGTGGAGTATTTTGTGTAATCCGATTTAGCATTATAGTTTTGAATTTTCTTTGTTGATATGCACCCTATGGCAAAGTATGATGACATCATTAAACTGAACTGGTGTGGAACCTGATTATGGTCAACCCGAAAGAAAGATATTAAACGATATGAAATATATTCTCTTGTGACAGAGCTAAAACTTCTGATACAATGACTATTTCTAAGGGGAGTCGTTGGAACGGTATTTGTATTAAAGGCTTTCTTATTTAATGCTATCTATGATAGTTACAGTGCACTCGGCACATTTATTTATAAAATGTATTCAACAAAGTATAGATTAGTTTTATTTTAAGTCTTAAACTCTGAAAAAAGAATTTATTAGTAACATATCATTATTTTATTAATTTTGAAAAGGAGCCTATGAGAAATGAGATTTTCAGAAAACCTTTTCAATATTTGTTTCAACATTGTTTTCAGAGTCTAAGTGTTAGACTATTTGATTTGTACACACACTTTTATGCCGGAGTTAGTTCGGGATGGATAGCAGTGTATATTGACGGTCAACTGTAAGTGTGACGGGTGGGACCTCGATTTGTACGGAAGCTTATTGGGGCCACGCTACGCAATTTTCCAGCTACTTCCTATCTTGAAAAAATTCAACTCAGCATCTAGAAAATTCAACTTAGCATCTTGAAAATATGGCCCTAAAAGGCTTCCGTAGATTTGCACTTACACATGTGTGTAATTTTGAGCCTGCTGGTAAGCCAATGGTTTATACTATTTTTTTAAATTATAAATTAATTTTTTTCTACTTGATGAGTCCATGCACTTTCATAGGGATGACGTTTATCATTACGTAATCGTGGTCAGCAGAGCGTGAAATGTTTTTAGACCGTAGGCGAATCGAAATTTAGGCGAATGTAGAACTTGCTGTCCACATGAGTCATGGGTTATATTCAGAGTACCGTGTGTAATCCAATAATGGCTACCCGGTATATGTTATGCTGACTGTAAACGTACACCATAAGGAAGGCTCCAACGGCCAGACCAAGTACACATCAGATTGCATACAGCTGCATCCCGATAGTTTGTTCACCTACTTGCGTTTCATTGTGCAAATATCATGTAATATGGGATGTCTTCAAAACTTCATATCAACCCGAAAACAAAACCAATCATTTTGTATTTTAGCTTCGAAAAAAGACAGTTGCACGTCCATATCATACTTTGGTTTCATATCTCATACTACAGTGCAAAGCTCTTTGAACTGACCAGGGGTCAAACCTTCCGAGACTACATATTCTGTAACATACATAAGTGATCAACTGATCATATATTTCTCTTTATCTCATGCAGTGTACTTTTCTCTCTCATTTGATAACCAGGGAAACTTTTATTTAAAAACAGAAATTTTAATTTAAAATTCTGTTCTGTTGACGCCTTCCATCAATTTCATAATGCCAATTTTCGAATTATGAATAAACTTTCGGCATGTAGCTGAAACTTTGAAAATATTACCATAATTCTTCATTTAAATTTCACTAAAAGGCTATACTTTAAAATAACATTGTTACACATAACTTGTTATAAAATTGACATATCAGACATTGGCATAGCGAAACTCTTGCTATATAAGATATACAGGGCATCACGTGGTTCTAGGGAATGACTTACATGCTAGTATATCCATCGTTTTTGACCTCCAATACTGGTTAAGTGGGCTAAGCTGAGTTGTGGGACACGGGTATATATTTTGAGATCTTAACAAAGCAAGGGTGCTTGAATCGTCACCTTACCTTACGCCTGTGCTGGGTTGATAGCCATACCGTGACCTTAAACTGAGACTGATAGCCATACCGTGACGTACCTTAGACTGATACTTTCTTCCATACACATATCAAATTTCAGTTGATGGTCTCTACAAAACAGGTAAACTGAGGTACAAAAGAAAGTTTGCACCTCAGTTGGTTTTATCATATGTTTGATTTTCAATTACAAATATCTTATGTTTTCGAAGTCGTACACTAAAACTTAAAAGTGCAGGCGTTTAGTCATCAGCCAAGGAATAATTCTATGTGGTTTTAATTGTTTTGGGAAAAAATGAAATTTTAAATTCATAAATTCTTCCAAAATTAATTTGGATAAAACACCACTGTTCATCGACATATAATACATCTGCTAAGTGAAAAATCAATAAATATGCCTCATTCTGCACACATTTACAGCATTATAAACATGGTAGGGGTCATGTTGGTGTTAAAATGATTTGATACCCCTTGGTTGTTTCAGTGACTCTAACTCTGTATGTTTGAAAAAAACGAGTATGATTGTTTACCGAATCAGTAAACATTGAACATTAAATAATATCCCGGTTCTATCATACCAATTTGTTTTGTTATTTTTACAGTATGAGTGAAACAATAGGATATAAAGATTCTTTTGTACCTCAGTTTATTACTTGTAAACCCCAATGAAATCAACGTTTACTTTGATTAGCGAGGTAATTGATTGAAAAACGGTGTATACGTATAGGAATTACCCTCCCTTGGAATCATTATCAGCAACTTTTGTTAATTCATTGAAAACAGAAGTTCACTTCAATATTACGCACATCGTCGTATATATTAATTTTCTCCACCGTTTTGGGGTTTCGTCAACAATAAATACCTTTAACGTATAAGTTTTCTTGCAGTATAAAATATTTGCAATTCTGAGTTTGAATGTATATCAGAATTCGAGATTTTGCTTGAGATGTGACAGAAGAAACTGGTTTGGCAAAGCTACCCCAACATTACATATTTCATATAATACAAGATACATGTTGTTTGTATCATAAAAGTGGCATCGTATATACATGTAACACCAAAATATTCCCAAATTCCAACTAGGGGTTTAAATATGCTTCCGAATTCCAGACATGAGTGGATTTCTATAGTAGGATATATTTTGTCTGGCTGGTTACCCTTGAACTAGTTCTTCCAGTATCTGATAAGCGAAGGACATGAACTCTCATTGAAAGGTCAATGTTTGGACGTCCTATGGACCCTACGAAGCATGACATGGTTTGAATGTCAAGAAACAAAATCACCAAGGGGAGATATATTTCTAAAGACACAATAATCCCGACAACAACGTTGAGTTCTACCAGGGCCTCCCCTAGACCCTATTATAGTGTAAGGTCATCAAGTTACCGGTTGTGGTTGGGTGGCGACAGGGCGCTGTATTATCCCCAGGGGTTTAATTCACCCTCAATGACCACGGATGAGATCTACGTTGAAGAGTCTTTGTAACCCATTGGTAACTAATGGAAAGTTCATTACACTTAATCTGGCTATTATCGACATTGTATAGCCTCACTTACAAAGTACTGTTCCATTGTGTTTACATAATATTTTTATTTCGAATTTGACATGTTTCAATACTTATCATAACTAAAATGTCAGTATTAATTTGAAACGGTTTGTTCACGTGCAGTTACTATTTTGAGTTTGATAGTTGGCTGCTTAAATGATGCTTTCCAATTTGATTTCCAATGAAGTACTGGTATCTTAATTCCAGTCATTTTCAAAACGATTTCCGGTAATTGTGGGCAATGAAACAATGAAACTATGCTCTAGTATATTTCGTTATATGTCCTGACATGAAAGTCAAATTTATCAGCATAGTTTCACGGAGACATCGACAATTACACAACACAGAGCAAGAAGATGATCAAACTTTAGTGGTGCAGGGTCACGGTAACACAATATATCCTATCTCCTACGTAGGGAATAGGTCTACTTAATCCTTTGAAGGAGATACTAAGTTATATGTAGGAGATACTAAGTTCTATGTAGGAGATACTATAAGTGCTAGGAGTAAGTTTGACATAAATTGTTTTCATCATGACACTAATACGCTTCCGTAGTAAATATGTTGTAAAAGCGAGAAATGTTTTCAGTTATAACTGTGTACAATCGTCTGTTGTAAACTGCAATAGAACGATAGAAAGAAACGTATTTACAAATTCGTAACACGAAACTGTGTTAGTTTGGGAATGAACCTTCCTGCACCGAAAGCTTGATGTTTCGCTCAGCCGATCGAGTGACAAAGAGAAACCATCCCCCGACCCACCTTACCAGATTATCAATAAATACTCCACAAATACCCATCTTTGGCCTGATTCACGTCAATGCGGCTATCCGTAACCAGAAACATTGTTCAAATCTCCGAAGGGCATTTAGAGGTGACTTACGTACATAAGAACAGGATGTTTCTCTGTAGAACAACTTCTGAATTGTAAAAAAAATACATGACGTTCTGGAGTGTATGCTTTCTCCGTCCAAAGTTGGAATGTAAGAAACAACAGTTGGGATACATTTATATAGAAAAAGAAGACAATGGAAAGGGAACTCAAGCAAACATTGTGATCGGAATATTATTAACTTTTGGTCTCTGAAATGAAGATTTCAGCAGAAAACAAAATCTTAATTTGAAAAATAAAAAAAATAGTTAAAAAATAAAAATAAGGTCAGGAAGGTCTCTAGTCATAGACTTGCCTGGGCGTTTATGTAATTTCGGGGTCTGGGTAACAGACTCGCGTCGGACAACATGTACAGCTGCGTACAAAAAGTTTGTTCACCTACTTGTGTATTTTAGTGTAAACATCATGTAATGTGACGTGTCTACTCTTTGAAGCATCGCTTTACCGCTAAAACAAGACCGATCATTATGCATATTTGCGTTATAAGAAGATAGTTGAGAGTGCCATAACTTAAAACTAATTTAAAATATCATAGTAAATAGTTCAATCTTTTAAAAACAACAGTTTTATTTTCTTATCAACTGGATAAATCATAATCTGTATCCTCCCATACTCATTCAATGTATTTGTGATGAATTTTTTAGTTGAAAGCTGATTGATAATGAAATTCAAATTTTCAAAATTTGACCCCCTCTGTCTATTTTATTATGCGAATCGGAGAGCAAGGATGGGAAATGACGTCACAACTAGTGACGTCATCAGTTAGTTACATAGACTTTCTTAGGCTTCACATGACTACTAACACGCACCTCTGCCCTGGCGATCACAGGATACGTTTGAGAATGATTGGTTACAATGGGTCAATTTACATGATAATTGCACTAAGATACACATTTAGGTGAACAGACTTGTGGTACCCAGCTGTAGTGTAAAGCAGAAGTTCTATCAGTACAATCAAACCGTTTGTAGGTGACCCGGTTACCTTAAAACACACAGCCTTGAGGTCAAGTACACACATTCAATCATGTCTATTTCGTTTTTAGGCACATGGCATGAGGTACAATTGTATTTGTAAATTTTACAAAAGTGGTCATTTAACCAACATAATGTAATAAATATGTTAGCGTAGGAGTAGAAGTGGTATAGATGTTAAATGAAATATAAATTGATAACATGTGTGTAACATATTTCTGTAATGTCAATGTAGCTTTATGATATTCGAATTGACATGAATATATCATAAACACCGACGGGCAAAAGAAACGATACCATATTTTCAGAGTCACACAAACAGGATAAATTCGATTTTGTGTGTCTGTGTTGCGGATATATCTCGTAAAGAGGTACAGATTTCATTCATAAGATGCTTGATATTGTGTATCTGTTCAATTACACATGGGGTGCTGAACTTGCTATTTTAAAGGAGTTTTCAGGACATAATGTTTGGTATTTCAGGTAAATTATTATGAAATATACAAATTATGTTAGTATAAGATGCTGTTGGCATACTTTACCTTCTTGAACATATATTGTTGACATACCATTACTGTAGGACATCTTACAACAAGCCAAAACACCCTTTTTGACGCATGTGCATGTACCTCGTCTAGTTTTCGAGCTACTAGAACAATATAGTGTCTTTAGGAATCAATAACAAAATGGCTTCCGAACAGTCATTTCCGGTCACAATCAAGGCCCAAAATTGACAGAATCGATTAATAATATGGGAATTGTTTTCAAAATAAAGATGGAGACTTGAAACCTTTTTTAAAAGATGGGCAATAACAATGCAAGGAAAGAAGGCAATCATGGCGAATTCGTAGGTTACGTGGTGTTCTTGCTATTTTGATTTAAAATGAATTTATGAATTTTAGCGGTTTTGCTAGTACATTTTTAGATGTTAGAAATGGAAGTTTCGATCAAACATGGAGCTGAAGGTCAAAGCGGAAGTCTTGAAGACCTAAGTATTGACGAGTCAATCCTAGTTTGTCTTGATTTTGGTATCAACTTTGATCGACCTTGACATCTGACTGTTTCACTTACAAGAAAGGTCTTTGTAACTTAAAAAATCATTTACCAAATATCAGACATTAATAATATAAGAAAAAATTACATTCCAACACGATATCTCAAATGGAAAAACATGTTTTAATTAATGTGGACGAAGAAAATAGCTGATTTGAAAAAAGTTATCAAAGTTTTTTTTAGATATATAAGTAAAAATGAGTGTATATAATTCGGTAAAGTCATGGAAATCCTTTTTGTAATTCGAAATAATAAAATGTGTTCACATTAAAATGGCCGCCATGCAAATTTTGCTTTATACGCAACATCGCCATTACAACTACGGATAATTGGTTTGTGTAATAAGATATTTTACCCTCTACAGTAAATATAAATGACATAAGCTATTATTATGAATGGGAAATTTGAAAAAAATAAAATTTGCAAAAATCGTGCTACTGCCTCTTTAAGTTCGTATGTACCACGAATACATGCAAACAGGTTACTAAAACAAGGTTGAAAAAAATCGTTTAAACCATACACATGAACATATATGCACATAATATTATAAAAGAAAATAAACAAATATCTTATTGCACTATGCACACACATGCCTCGCCAATGCAAACATTACAACGACGGTGGTGCCATTTAAAATCGAATAAACCTTTTTTGATATATTGACATTCACAGTAATCCTTAAAGTCAATATTATAAGAAAGTAGAAAAACTGCATTAGTCAGTCTTAAAGGGGCTGAAGAAGGTTTTTTGCCAATTTTAGTTTTTCAAATTTCCAATTTATAATGGTAGTTGATGTCATTTATATCCACTTTAGGGGATAAAACATGTTATTACACAAATCAATTATCCCTAGTGGTAATAACGGTGTAAACAAAAATAGCATGGCGGCCATTTTAATGTGAACACATTTTATTATTTCGAATTACAATAACGATTCCCATCGCTTTACTGAACCATGTACACTCATTTTTCAACTTGATTTTCGGAAGAGAGAAGGGTGTTTTACTATTACTGAATAATTTTGAAAGTGGTATGCACACAGAGGAGTTTTGGTAGTTTTCAAGTCCGTTATAGTCCGTCATCGAGATCAAGAACATATAGATGTATGAGCCTTCTTAATCTAAGTATATATTAGTAAGAATAGAACGTCGCAGTCTCATTAAGAATTGTTTTGTGTGTTTTGTGCCTCTATCGAAGTATAACAGCAACAAATTGTATAACATCGCGTAGCGTAGCGGAGCGATGTTATACGAAATTTGTTGCTGTTATACTTCGATAGAGGCACAAAACACACAAAACAATTCTTATAATTACAAAATCAACAAGTTTTTCTTTAAATATTTACACAAATGTAATATATTTGTCATTTATCACGGGAGGCAGCAGCTTGTTACACGCAACAATACATGGCTGAAGCAAAATTGAGGAATCCTTAATCTAAAACGGCAGAGGATTCAATTTCGTTTTCACAGCATTCACATGCATACCATCAGGGTTCGTTTTTTCTGGTTTACGCAATTTGTGATTAACCGTCATTAGCATATCACGTGACGTTCAAACATGGCTACCGTTTGCGAAGCGCTTGTGGATGAACAAACTTGAGGACTTGTATCGATTAAAATGAAGTGTTCCCGGTGAAATTAATTGTCTCATTCGGAAAAAGGAATGAATATTCCAGTTATTGGTGTGGGTTTGAAGACGAAATGACATGTGTATATCTTATTTTGCATCAAAACGTTACCCTCAGTTGTAAGAACCAACTGACACGTCCGTTTGTTCTGATGAATTGTGACGTCATAAGGTACGAATGCGCGAGGTATGATAGCACTTTTTTTCTGCATTCATCGAGAAATTGCAGGAGGTTTTTGAGAGCTCTCGTCCAATTAGAAACGCGGAAATTAGTGTAACAAAACCATTTTGTAATTATTTCAGGATGTTAGTGGTCCTGTTTGTTTTAATTCAAATTAAAAAAGTTCAAAATCCTTTTCAGTGACTCCATTCAGTCACTACGAATTCAAATGTCATATTGTAGTTCAAGAGCCAATATCGTTTGGATTCAACTGCAGTCAGACCTCGATTATCCGCAAGATTAAGTTACAGTTGAAAATCGTCAGGAAAGCAAGTGAATAGAGAAGATTTGAAATACTACCTTACGGATGGCTGGGTTCCGGATATACTGGATCCGGGTAAACGAGGTATGAGGTCTTTTATACTTCGGTTAGGATCATAATCTACATAACTGTTCATTTTTTCAAACTAAACAAATCTAATACATCAAGTGCATGACTTCAACTAAACTCACAAACGATTACCCATATGTACAATAATAATTCTCAAACTTGTCCGAGCTGAATTAAACAATAGCTCACTCATGAACTCGTTTTCTTTAATGTGCTTGCATAGCTGAAGTCTCTCAAGCTTTTGTCTATATCAATCGTAAATGAAAAACGATATGAAGGTATTAGAGTACATATCACTTATACACAAATGTAACAATGTACAATGTACAACTTATTGTACTTTTTCGAACCACGTCCTCATAGTCAGATGTTAGACAATGTGGATAAAAATAAAGGACGATATCATTTTTGGAAACATTCACCACTAGAGGTGAAATATGCTCCGTAACTGTTACGAAGGATACGTCGGGAAAATGACTTTAGTAATATAACCTATGTAGACAGGGGATAACTAAGAGTTGGAAGCGTGTATAAAATCACTCCACGAAAGCCTCAGTCTATGATCTATTTATGGATACTTCACATGGGGAATCTGTATGAAGTAAATTGTATTGTTTTCACATGGTACATTGTTAACTTACACATCCTGGTCAGAATTAGGAACCATGGACACTATGAAATGATTATAGATACTGTTTTTATTTATTTACTACGCTTACATATCATGGTGTATATTGTGAGTAATAGGTCTAACGTTATAATAAGTCCTAGCATTGATATGTACAACGAGAATATCTAAACTGTATAGTTTGGCAGGAAAGCCTAAGTGACACCCTATTTCGTACATTAACTACAAAACCACGCAATCTAGCAAATTCATTTTTTGCCAGTCTTATTATTATTTTTGTACCTAATAGGATTCTTAATTTGAAAATTGTATTAAACGAAATAAAACAAATCTGCCTATATAACCATCATATGAAATCTGATGTAAACACGCAAGTCTTGCGGAGGGTAGTGTCCAGAGTTTGAAACAGCCGCAGGTTGCTCGTTTAGGATGGGCTAAGTCACAGCAAATTAATTAAGGCAGGGTTTGGGTTCAATCACATCGCTTCGCGTGGAAGTTTTGCTCTGCACGTGCGTGGAAGAATCCATGTAAAGACGGTCGTAGTTATATGTACCATATCCGATGTATGGTCACCGAAATTTGCAAAATAATTAATTTTGGTGTCAAATTATTGGAATTTATTTTGAAAAATGCAAAATAATCACATGTGCATGTTTCGTGACGTCATACATGGATGAATATGGAGAATGCAATCGGAGCAGTGGATTCGTTAAAATAATCATCTCGAGCCTTCGTGCTCGTTGATTATTTTTAAGGAATCCACTACTCCGAATACATTCTCCATTTCATAATAAGTATAATTATAAGTATCATATCCTTTAGAACAGGAAGATTTTCTGGATAACAACTTCTTTAATGTGAAAATACACATTATCAAGAAAGTCTTCCTGTTCTTATGTATACCGCTTCTAAATGCCCTGCAAAGACCTATCATATACTTGTTTAAACAGAGATTTTGCATGTGTGATAGACCCTACATCAAGAACCCTGCACAAATCCATATCAAATCTTGACTTGAAGCTGGAACCCTAGTTGACTGTATTTGATAAGCATATAAGAACATGTGTTTGGATGACAACTTCTTTATTCGGAGTAACTTCTTTACCCTCCGAATAAAGAAGTTGTCATCCATACACTTGTCCTTATTTGACTTCCAACTTCTAAAATGCCACTCAAAGAAATTATAAACATAGCATTAAGCTCTCTTTGTGATATTGGGGTCTCCGGCTGATACAAAATGTGATATGAAAAGACCCGTACAATACTATCCATGTGTTGTTCATATGAAAGTATGCAGTCGGGGAATAACGTCGGTATTTACCTAGATAAAAATTCACATTTCAAAGCTGTTAGAAACACACAGTTCATGTGATTCAAATGTCATGTGATTCTGTTCACGTAAATATACAGTCATACCATACAAGAACGATTCATTTAAGTAGTTTTACAATGAATAATTATAATACAAATTTACATTATTTACTTTTCGCGACAGAACGACGGCAATAGACTCAATGAACGACGCTGGTGCCTTTTTTTGGTGAAATAAATGGTCTTGAAATTTATTTATGGACCTAAGCTTCATTATTCAATATTTTTCTGCAATTATCATTTGTCAGAAACGCCTCATTAAACACTCAACATATATCTTTCAGTGAAACTGATTATTGAAGCTGATGAATAACGCTTTGTAACCTTTCATTTATCACGTGCCTCTTGGAACAGGGCTGTGCTTGTTGCAAAATTATAATTGGACAAATTTAAGTTACCGTATTTCATCTAATACAACCCCGGGCTTCTATTTCGTTCAGTACCCCTTACCCCCAGGTTCTATTAGATGCCCGGGTTGTATTGGAGGCCGGGTTCTATAGGGCTGAATTGACGTTAAAAATCTTCTAAGAGTGACATATTGGACACGTAAGATTACAACATAACTCGTTGCATTTCTGAAAGTCAGTTTAACAATTATACTGTTTATATATACATTGACAGAGATTTATCCCACACTCTTTTTAATCCCAGCATTATACAGTTGTTGTGAACTACTTCTTTCGACATATATCGTTGAAAGAGAATTAACACGATGTTTGTTAACATGGACCTACATCGTTGAATTTCACACGGCCATTTCCTCTCCAAACGAGTGAACATGATACATAATGCATACATAATACACAATACACAATATTTACAGAATAAAACTGTGAAGGTAAAACCTACATAACACAAGGATGACAATTTCTTTTTGTAATCAAACGAAACCCTAGAAACTTTTATTCACTTTGATATTTATTAAATTGATAAAATACAATAAAAGCGAAAACAATGAAAAACATAAACAGTCACTTTTACAAAAAGGAACAGACCTTATACCGTGTAAGGTCCTTAGCACCAGATATAGAAATGGGTGGATTAATTATATATATATTCTTTAGAAGTATTTTGCAAGGTATGTCTGGTTGGACAACATATAAAAACTCCTTCAGTAAGGCATACAAACGACGTTCTGGTTGCACAGAGGGTCCAAACCTATTACGGAAAACATATCAGACCTGGATTAAAATCGAGACCCGGGTTGTATTGGAGACCCGGGTTGTAATTACAATACTTAAGTACTCTCCTTATAGTAAGATATGTTTCCATCCACCTTCACAATATCTAAACTATCTAACTATGGGAAATCTAAAATCTAACAATCGTAAAAAGTACTTTATCAGACAATAAAGGTATAGTTTTTTTGATGACGTAACAATCGAATGACGTTCCCGCTGTTCCACGCCACTCCCTCGTGATCAAGTGTGCCCATGGTAACGTAACGTCTATTCGCCTCAGCCGTCTGAACTCTTACATCGCAACCAATAAAGCGTGTACTCCTTTCCATGGTGTGCAACTTCATCAGTCGGTTAAAATTAGCGGTGGGACAATGAACATAAAATATTTTATGATAACATCAAACATTTGAATTAGACAAATTACGTTCCGCCAACACGATTTGACTGGATCAAGGTTTACCCAGAATTCTTTATGGAATGTTAGTCACGTGATCTTAGTCTATCTCAGGGGGTGGGTTTAACACGTGGAATAACCGTCCGTTGGCCCTGTTCATGGATTATTAATATGAAGAATGTAAACAATATTTTTATTTCCAAATTATTGGAAGCAGAATGTTACCTGTATCTGATCATTTGGCATCTTAGAAAAGAAATAAAGTTCGCTGTACCCCAATTATTATTGCGTCAAAATTCTCGGACTAACGTCCTCGTGCTTTAACTATTATAGTTCAGGGCAAAACTATACTTTATTACAAAACACCTTGGGGTACAACGAACTTTATTTCTTAAGCAAAGAGAGTTTTCTCTGCTAACATGTTTGGTATTCATAAACTCGTGCAAAAGAAACTTCCCCACACAAAGATTTTCTTATTATATTCATGTTGAAGTTGGACAAATTTAACGTCATATTAGTTACTTACAGCAGTATTAACAGTATAACGTATTCAAATTTCTTGTACATGGACCGATGGCCTTAAAAAGAATAAACTTGAATTGCTAACTTATGGACAAGGTACGGAGGCTGATTGATACTCCAATCTTGATTGTCAATAATGCCGCATGTGAAGTTTCGTGTTCTACAAGTACCGAAAGAGAAAAGTAGCGAGATCGAAGGCCCGGGAACCATGATGTACAGGTTCTCCCATTGATTTCTGAAATTCAACTGGTGAAACAGGTCATTTCCACCATGAGAGATCGTTTTGTATGCAGACATATAGAGGCACGAACACAAAGTATTTGTTGAACAAAAGTTACAGCTGGAAGCCATTAATGATTATTATGGTTGAAACATGAGGGAAGGAAGTTTCTTTATATGTCACTGTCCAGAGTTGGTCAGCTGACTTTAAACGTGTCCGATACAGAAATGATGACGACCTACATCCTGAGAACGTCACCAATAGCAACGCCCGAGATGGTAAAGAAATTCAGTGGCTGATAACGTTTGACTCACAAAAACTCAATCTGCCTTTTGCCCAGCTTCCCAAGGCAAGGCATACCTCGCGCCTGTCCCTTTAATTTATTTAGGACTTGCAGCATTCAGTTTACTTGCCCGTGCTTGCAAAGCGGATCACTACACCTGAACTGCATAGTGAGCTATAATTTGTAAGCATAGAAATGTTACTAAATGCGACAAGACTTAAGTCATTTTATTGTGAACATATTTTATTATTTCGAATGACAAAAACGATTCTAATGGCTTTTCTTAGCCATGTACACTCATTTATAACATGGTTTTACGAAAAGAGAAGGGTGTTTTACAATTGGTGAAATTATTTTTCAAATACATTTCATTGAGTTATATGAGCGAAAAAACGTGCTACTGCCCCCCCTTAATAAACACCTACGTATATATATATCTACAATATGTACCTACCGTTTTAACATATAAAGAAGGTATGACACTGTCCGCCATGTGAAATCCTGGCATAGGACCGGAACTGGTTTGCTGGCTCAAGTACGCTAGACTGATCTAAGTTTACATTTCCGGTCCTATGCAAGGATTCAAGATGTTTACATTAAAGTTGAATGCTTCTCACGAGGGTAATACGGTATCATGTACCATCTTTGTACCAGTGTCGCCCGAGCCTTCAGGCGAGGGGTGACACTTGTACAAAGATGGTACATGAGACCATATTACCCGAGGGAGAAGTATACAACGTATTTATCTTTCCGTCATGTCAATAACATTAGTATTATTATATCTATTGCATTTTGACAGCCGACCCTAAACGTAAACAAAATGGCGTCAGGCGTCTCGACTAAACTGTTAAAAGTCGTACAACGTATTACTACAAGCTTTTAAATGCCATAAACGAGTGATTCTTTGTTAATTGAGTGCGCAAGCAAAGTAAAATAAGATTAATTTTGTTTCCAAACAAAGCAGCTGCTATTGGAAAAATATCTCTGTAATTTAGAGACCCGTAAACAGCTGATCGAACTGTTCAAAACTCCGTACACCGCGTACGTCATTTTATAACGTTATCTGAACATAATGCGACACCTACTCTTAGCTAAGAGCTGTTACTATGGCAGCGGGGTACAGGGAATTTGTGCACCGTGAGACTGACGGGGTACATCATGTAAAAATGTAACGACCGTTAGCCAATCAGAAACGAGTATTTTACTGTAAGGAAAGATAACTATTGTTGTATCGTGCTATAGTCAAATGCATCTGATTTCTCATAAAATATTGAGTTGTGTTCTATATTTTGCCTGGTAGTTTATCGTTCAGATGATGTCAAGATTGCACGTGTGCTAAAAGATTCATTCACGTGGCTTTCTCGATTTGTTAAACTGTTTGTTGTCACTGGAGTCTTTGTTGTTACTGGAGTCTTTCAACTTGATCATATCCTTATCAAAAGCCCAATCGTTGTCTATATATATTACCTCGTATATTCAGCTTCATATAGTCTAGTAGCGTACTAAGTTCAACTATTTCTAAATAAATCTAAGATTTAATTGCTAGAGTTGAGAAACAAAAAGATAGTGTTATCTTGATTGCACCACTACCTTCCGGTCACATATAACAAGATAGACGCACTCGTGATGTGCAGGATTGGAGTTACCATTTCCTTTCTGGTCTGGACAACCGATGTATATTTTGGGAGAATTCCGTGTGCAGTGTTTAAAATGTTTATACCTTGACGAAAGGTACATAGAAACTATCATTCAAGTATCTCCTGATATCAAATATATCAACTCGAGAGGATAAACGTTACAAATATTCCAGGATATATTTACTTTTAACAACGCGTGTTGATATATAAGAAGACACGAAGGTGAAACTCTATTTATCATCCAAAATCATTCTTGACTACGTTTCAATATAAATCATGCTGGATCCTTTCGGGTCCGTCTAAGCGGATTCCAACCCTTTTCGTGCTGTGGTAAAATATATATATATATATATATATATATATATATATATATATATATATATATATATATATATATATATATATATGATTTCGACATTTCTCAAGTTTCATCTAATTTAAGATATATTTATAAATTTGCGAGGTGAGATATATTCGATAAAAATTGACGACAATGGAGTGACCGCTCATTAAAACATCACAGGAAGACCAACACGTCCGAAATCTCAACCTACTTAAAAGTTTCTCAACGGCGGACACTTGGTCCCTGTCTGATACTATGGTCGGACGATCAGGTGTCGTACAGGTAAATACTACCCCACTCCTCTCGCAGGTAAACGTTGCTCTACTCATCCAGGTGCGTGTTTAATTAACATAAGGTCACCTGCGTTTGCCGACAGCTCAAAATTCACGATTTTCTTCTCTTTCCTTCCACCATGATTTATTGTATAACCTTGTAACCTGAAAGTGCATGTTGGTCGGATAAGATTGCAATCGAGTACCCGCATTAACACCCGAATTTGAATGGAGATTCTGATGAGAATACAGAGAGAATATCAGGATAAATCAAACGAAAGAGCAACTTCCAAACGCAAGGCATAACTCTTGCCATTCTCCATTACTTGCTGATTTAAGCCTTGCAGTTTTTCCCTTGCTTTGCCGTGGCACGATAGTGGATCGCTGCACCTGTAATGCATTGTGGACCCGGATTTCCAAGCATTGAGATCTTAAGGAAATACTGTAATGTGAAGAAACGTCATGATACAGTGTACCACAGAGACAGTTTTTTTTTATCCATCCACCTTTTCTTTATAATTTTAAGCAATACGAAAATGAAACCGTTCCATTTCTAACACATGTTTATCATTTCGGGTACTCAATTTTTGTTTTGTATATAGGAATTTATAGTTGTCTCCGGCTCGGACTTCGTGTCGAATGATATATAATATATCAATATATGATTTATATGTGGTTTTTTTTAGATTTAAATACAACTAATTGTTCATGTAGATTCAAGATGTTTTATTTGTAGAAAGGCAAAAGACCAATCATTACAACAACAAGTTACTAAGTAAGTTTTAAATTTTGAATTGAAGAACTCCTTAATGAGTGCAAAGTTTAAAAAAATAATTCAATATAACAATCAACTGCAATATCTCATACCACTCTATGTATTCACAAATATCTGGAACCTCAAACACGCTGTCGTTCATATGTTTAACAACACCAACAAATCGAGACAATGCTTTTTCTAATTTTATTCAGTGGACCTCCCGGGATGCATTTTGTTAAATTGCTCTTGAAATATTTTATTCAACATAAATCTAGAGGCTTAAGCTATCAAAACGATTACCACTTGATAACCACAAGTGCGATGAAGAAAATCCTTCTGAAATATATCCCAGATTGTAATTGTGTACTTTGAATAATAACCTATTCACATAACACGCTGTTTATTGTGAATCTTCAATTGTGTGGGAAGTTTTAAAGGTAAAGTGTCTTTATTAGTTAACATAAAACCCTCCAGGGGATCTAAAGAGTAAATCATACGGGATTTTAATAGGCGTTCGATGTAAGGTGAACCATGTTAAAAAACTTGTCCCCGAAGGCTTCAGGTAAGTGCCCAACATTTCTTTGTCCACGATTATTTTATGAAGGCTGATTTTAAGTCCCGTCGTAGAATATGAGATGGAATGATATCTCATTGAACATAGACATAAACTAATTGATTTATTTGACATTAGTAAATCGATATATAATTTTTTGTTTGTTTTGACTTTGACGTACATGTTTGGAGAGATCTTTTCGTTTATGAGTTTGTGAATGCCAAAATTCCCAGTTCGATATGCTATTCCTTGTCCGTGTACTACAATTTCGAAATAACTGATAATTTATAAATAAATAATGTTTTCATATTTTGTATAATGTTATAATGTTATAATGTTTCCTTATGGAGGTTATTGGTTTGACAGGTATATTTGGCAAACATTTTACAATTGACTTGTGATTAATTTATCACCTAATACACATGTACATATCAAATCAAAATCACGATGCATCATGCCATTCACTGTTACAACTATTACCACCGTTTGAGGGGACGCTGATAGGTAGACTGGAGGGAAGAAATTTCAGTACGATGAGATATCTGTTAAACAAGTTTCCTAGATATGTGTTATTTTACATTTAACATTAAGAAAAATAATTAAATTCACGATTATTTCTTTAAAATGTTTATTCAAATGTTTTGTAACTTACATGTATTTCATTGAAAATAAGCATATTACATGATGAAAAATATATGATATTTTATTTAAGCATATGGATACAATTTAAATAAATAAAAACCATTAAACCATCTTTTAGAACATATCAAACACTCTTTAAGAACATATTAAACCATCTTTCAGAACATATGAAACAATCTTTCAGAACATATGAACAAATCTTTCAGAACATATAAAACAATCTTTCAGAACACATCAAACAATCTTTTAGAACATATTCAACAACCTTTCAGAACATATCAAACAATCTTTTAGAACATAGTAAACAATCTTTTTCAGACCATATCAAACAATGTTTTAGAATATATTTAACAACCTTTCAGAACATATTAAACAATCGTTCAGAACATATCAAACAATCTTTCAGAAGATATCAACAATCTTTAAGAACATATTAAACCATCTTTCAGAACATATTAAACAACAAATCGTCACGGCCACTGAAACCCAAAAATCAGTAAGCCCAAACCAATTCACAAACACTTGTTTTTAGTTAAAAACTGTATGAGTAATGGGGGTTTCGTATATACACTGTGTTAATGTACATAGAACAAAAATAATCTATATGTCAAAAGAATCTATATTAAAACATATAATTATGTGTTTTAGAGGCTTAAATGGCGTTGTAAATTTATTAGTGTTAACAATACAGAAGTGGCATATAAATAAAATGACTGAATAAATTACATTCATAAAAATATGTTTTGTATATACATGTATATCTTTAAATTATGATAATATTTTCTTACACTTTTAACACAATCTTCTACTCATAATTCATAGTGTAATGACATCCAAATGAATGCGAGTGGTTTTTTTCATAAAAAAAAGTAACAACACGAACATTTTCATAGCATACCTCATATTAGCCCTCTGGGTTGTAGGACTGCTACCATAAAGGAAAATTAATAAAAACCTACCACAGATATATATTCAACCTTCCTTATAAAGGCCGTGAAACATGAATATGAATTATTATCCAGCTCAGAAATCTTCCTGTTCTTACAAAGAACATGCAGAAAATGTATCCGATCTGAAATATATATATATATAGCTACGATAAATGAGGGTCAATCCTTTGACTCTTTAAGGTCAAACACTTAAGAAAGTTAGGTTTTACTTCATCAAAACCAATATTGTATGCAGATAGTCTCATAGTTTCTTTAAAGAACCTGGAACCTCAATTTGTATTCTATTTTAATCAATGTATTCATACAGACAATACTTTCAACTGTAAGTACGGAACATTTGGTGTTGATGGGTCCTCTCATTAACGGGATATTAATGTTCAAAGTGTGTAAATATTGGACTGCTGAAGAACTCAACCGCGAGAAGACCCTAAAACGGGTGCGCGGGACTAGCTCTACTTCGCATGCCCGAAGTAGGCTGTTGACGTCATAGTCCGAATAGAACTATGGCTATTAGTGATATTATGTGTTGTGATGGGTGACATTCCTCTATGTATTCATAGCGAAGGAGCATTTCCTTCTACACTCGTTTCCTCAAATAAAAGACAATGTTTGGATTTTCCTCCGAGAAAAAAGTTTTGAAAAAATACTTAACCATATAACCATAA
This sequence comes from Gibbula magus, assembly GCA_936450465.1. Classification (NCBI taxonomy): domain Eukaryota; kingdom Metazoa; phylum Mollusca; class Gastropoda; order Trochida; family Trochidae; genus Gibbula; species Gibbula magus. Next base: position 14,650,799 of record OW388295.1, read on the forward strand.
AAAAATAGCCGGCCGGACTGCCGTGCTTGATCATTGATGTTTCCATCAACAATATCATAATTTCTACAATCGACGTCGAAGTTTTCATATTAACTGTCGAGTAACATCTTGTCATTTAAAAAAATTCTGTTTTACATATGCCACTTATATTTATTTGTTTCAAGAGCCGATCAACTATGAAACTCGAAGAATTCAAGTCAAGGGAGCGAATTCCGTTGTTACCCGTTAAACGCTAAAATTTGGATCGGGTCGCGAAAATAGTATTTAAGATATTTTTCAATTAGGACTTCCCATAATAAGATTGAATCGGATGCATTAATTATTAATATGATATGAGGTTAAGTTATTATAAATGACGATTCAATTTGATGTTTATTTATTTGACTTATTGACATCGATTCACCTATTATCCCAACGGAGCTGATTAATGTATCGTATATTTGGTGTTCGGGAAAAAAAGTGCTCGGAAAAAAAGTATCAGTAAAAAAGTCCTTAAAGGAATATTCCAGCGTAATTTCAAATTAATTCCCATAAAAGATTGAGTTATCAGGTATTTTCTCACAAAATATGTTTTTATTTGGTCAATGGGTTAAATAATTACATCAAATATAAACCGTCATTTTGGCTCGACGTGGGGGCCGCCATCTTTCTTGAAAACCTGCGGTGAATGACACACCAACGTAATCCGTGCAAGGAGTTTCGATTATAAACTCCGTACATCATTGTGCGGAAGAGTTTGTACAATAAACTAGACTCACTGTCTGTTTGCGCTGCGCACTTGTCATCGTGAGATGTGAATACGACTGATTAAAACTCCGTAGTGACAATAAATTACAGGGAAAAACGATCATGGCGCTGAATACATCATATTTATATTCCATAAGTTCTTCAAGGCTGTTTGTTTGAATGAAACATTCACATAACGCGTAAGTGTTTTTCGCGCATGCGCATTGTTAAGTCAAGCACCATGAGTAAGAAAGTTAGCCAGTTACAAATCAAATAATATTTCCAGATATCGTAATGGATATTAAATTGGTAATGGATTAGTAAATTTATCAAATAGGCCTACTTGAGGTGCAATGAAATGATTGTCAACGTCGAGAAAGAAATTTTGACACTCGTTTTATTTGCATTCGTTGACCAGCAGTTTGTGATTTTAGGCCGTATTCAAAAGGTTCACATATACTGTAAGTATTTGTGGCTCATTCAGCAATTTATTTTAGACAGACCCCGTTTTGACGTTTTATCAAATAATAAACCCTTCCTAATTAAATAATGATAACATTTATAGTTGAGTAATTTTTTTTTAGGATTATAAAATTGTTAGATATACATTTGTAAATTAATAATTGAACCTGCTTCAAGTAACTGTACTTCAATTAGTAATTTAGTATATATATGTAATTAATTCCAAATACACAATTCAACACTAACGTAAGTGTATTTAATGTGTAACTTGTAACGATCAATTCTTATTTTACTTCAGGATTTTCAAAATGCGTTGTAAATAGTCATATTGTTTAAATTACAATTATAATTAAAAAAAAACGATATCAAATAATTTTCAATCACAATGCAATGTCGAGTGTAGGTGACTTCGTAGGAGGATCCGGTTCGTAGGAGAATTTTTCGGTGAATTCGTCGGAGGATTTTTTGTTTTTAAAATACTGGATGATCGGCAATGTTAATTTTGATTATATATTTAATTTGTTGTTTTAATGAATAAAGTAATCTGGTAAGTATGAACTTTATTCATTGTAACAATTATATCAGCAATGATTTGACGATTAACAGGTGTCGCTGAAGATGAGAAGACTAATTTATTTTTTTATCAGTGAATTTAGAATAAGATTACGTGACCGTAAGTAATTAACAATTAGCCTATCAATCAGTGCTGTTCTCAGATTAATGTCCTATAAACTTATAACTTCATTATAATAATCCTCCTACGAATTCATCGAAATATCCTCCTACGAACTGGAATGGACTACTTAATATTTACATCTTGTCAAAAGTTTTATGATAAATTTATCCCTAAAATATATATTCTGTCGTTAAAATGAAATCCATGTACCTGGATATGGTGGATAATTCTGCAGACGAATATATATTACTAAAATTTCACTTGCACATTATACAATTGTCTATGCGGAAACCAGTGATTTCGTAGGAGAGGCCTATCGTGGTTTCGTTGGAGTGTCATAATATGTTTGTTAATTCAGTAATTAGTACCTTAACACTATTAACGCTAAGCAATTGAATAAGTTGAAATACTGATGGATATTTATAATAATATGGCTTAATATACTTTATTCTATAAATATGATAAATTGGACATTTTAAGTATAAAATGAAATTCATCTTCGATATCGTCTTACACATTTGGTATTTACGACTTGCATAATCTAAATTTTGGTATCTGCCGGTTTCTACCGCTAAGTTATGGGAGCTAGGGCTGTGTTGAGATGTGTTTATTGTCCTTCACTTTGTTGGCTACATACCGTTTCATCTTCACCGGCAGCTGCTAATCTTCCAATCATTTCTCATATCCGTTAAACTGTTTACACATGACATCATACTTACCCGATTATTTTTTTATTGATACAAACTCAAAATGGGTAAACACTGCCGATCAGTTTGCATACTCTGTTCGAAACTCTCCCAGGAAATCACAGAAATTTACCAGAACTCACAGTAATGTTTTGATTAGTTCAGATAATCTATAAACGTCGGTTTATGTGCGATGACTGCGCACCCAACGACGTAGGAAGACGTCTAGCATGCTGGACTATGTTTACATATTCTGCTGTCATCCATTTCCCCAATTATACGTCAAACTGCAGATGTTAATTGCAAATGTTATTACTAATATTATTTCCTAATATTGATATTTCTAATATTATATCCTAACTAATTTTAACAAGATATAACACTGATTCATTTCAAATATATCTTCATGAAAATCCATAACAATAAGAAAATTATAATTCATATCAATTGAAATAATAAGTTCAAATAGTAATGCCGAAATTATAAATCATAAAACAATCATACATCACTACATCCACTACCATAATTCGTAATCAAATTGGTCTCGTACGAACAGTGACATTAATTTTAATGGAATATAATAAAATCATAATAATTAAGTTTCAGATCAATGAAACATATTAAACGATCAGAATAAAATACACAAAGAAAAAAGCCAATGTCTGGTCGAATCAAATTTATACGTACATACGAATTAAGGTTTGATTACGAACTCGTCACAATACACCGAGGCTTCGCTCAGTTTAGGATTCGCTCTGACTTGCAAACGAAATTTCGTTATGAAAATCAATGTAATTACTACCAATAAACTGAATTTCCGTAAAATATGTGTTATTTTACTATTGAATTTATATCAACAAGGGTATTTCAGAAGTAATCTAAATTTAAATACTTACGAAATGGTCTAGATGTTTTTTTCAAAATTATCAAAATGTCAAGACCTCGCGTCGCCCGACCGTGAATAGCTCATACAGTTGCACATCTTAATATTGTCCAAGCATATATTCCCGATTTTGTTCAGCAATCTACTGTTAAAAATCTTATATTTATTTGATCTGGGGATCGTAAATTATTACTTTTGGGCAGCGGGGCGATCATACCCCGGCCCTTACGGTTTTTAAAAAAAACATGCATGACCGGCCCGCACCTCTCGCCATTGAAAACAGCGGCGTCTCCTATTTTCGTGGTGTGTCTTTCATAGCGTAATCTCGTCGTTTCACGCTCTCGTTCTGGCAAAATGGCGGCGCCCTGTGAGTCCGATAATTGCGTTTTTTTTCTCTGTTTGAATTTTTATTACAGAAGTTGCAATGTACCTAAAAAATATTGGATAGGATGTATCGATAGCCCAAAAAACATTCTTTTATTAGCTTTATTTTCATTTTGCGGTGGAATATTCCTTTAATTTACCTAGGAAAAAAAACTCCTCGGAAAATAAGTACTAAAAACTTATATTGTGTTTTTTTCATTCTTTTATTGGCATAAAACAATGTAATAGACAATAAATAGATACAAGAATGTATTTGACTAAGTAATAGGATCTTAATCTCTGTTTTTTTAAACCAACTGCAAATATCACATTTATTCACTTCAATATGGACAGGTATTATTCAGAGGAATATATCATTTACAAATGATATAATACAGGTTTCTTATTCCACATATTGGAAACATACAATTCACTGTACAAGAAATCATGTACTACAATGTACAACTGTTGGTTGGAATGTCTTCCATGATGAAATGTTAAGTACTGCACTTGATGAATACGGAGATTTAACGAGCGATTTTCACTCGGGTCATTGGGACCTTTAATAAAGTTCCGAATTGTTCCGAAATTGGATAATTTTGATGCCACGGCCGAAAGGTTTGAAGGCAAATTTGGAAATTTTGATATTTGAAATAGTGCCTAGGTTAGGTTAAGCCAGGGGTGGGAAGGGGAAGGGGGGAGGAGGGGGAGGAGGGGGGAAGTATAATTGTTTGGTTTGGATGGTTTATTATTTTGCTGGTTTAGATTCGGCCCAGAAGTCCCGAATCTTTTAGATAAGTGCCAACCGCTTGGAAGGTACTTTGGTAATTTTGGGTGTTTAGGATAAGATAGATATTTTGGGTTTGGGTGTTGTTGGCCCTTAGGATTAGGTTTAGTATTTGGCGGAGGGCCGCATACTGTGGGCATTCTGTAAGAATGTGGTGTATTGTTTCTGCTTGTGGGCAGTGGGGCATGCTGGGGATGCTGTTAATTTTGCTTTATGAAGATGGGAATTTAATTTAGTGTGCCCTGTTTGGAGCTTAATTATTGCCCTATCGATTTTTTTATTTTTGGAATAGATTTTTTGTTTGGTTAGGGGTTTGGAGAGGATTTCTTTGGTGTGATGTGCCTTAGTGGAGTTTTCATATTGCAGATGCCATGCGCGTCTTGCGTGGGATTTTGAAAGGCTTTTGGCCTCTTGTTTCGAATGGTAAAAAGGTACAAATTTTAAAAGTTTAAGGCCCAGGCCTCCTTTGCTGCTTTGTCGGCTTTTTCGTTGCCTAATATGCCGACATGGGCTGGTACCCATAGGAGCTTTACTGCCTTGCCTTGATTGTTAAGTGATTGAATACTGTTAAGAATTTTGTAAATTAAACCAGGACGGTTTTTAGTTGATTTGTTTTTGAGTGCTTGAAGAGCACTAAGAGAGTCCGAAAGGATGAGAATTTTGTCCTGTTTTTTTAAGTTAGGATGGGATAAAGCGACTGCGATGGCCATAAGCTCTGCCGTGTAGACCGATTGGTCGTTGGGAAGCCTGTTGGGGTAAGTTGTGGGTTGTGGTTTCTGGAAGTGGATACCTACACCTGTTGTGCATGCTTCGGGGTCCCGTGACCCGTCTGTGTAGATGTGACACCAGTTTGACTAGTGTTCTTGTATGTATTGGAGTGCGGTTGCTTGCGCGAGTTTAGGGTTTTGTTTAGAGGTGATTTTGCTAAGATGGGAATTTATTTTTGGGGCTGGAAGTGGGGGAATTGGTTGATGCACCGTATTATTTGGGGAGAGTTGAATATGGCCCATGTTAGCTTGTGAAATAAGTAGTTGAATGCGGTGGGAGATTGGTGCGCGAAGAGGGTATTTATTGAAAATTGCAGCGTTAAATTTAGAGGGATTGCTGGTAAGCAAGTCCCTGATAAGGGGGTCCTCTGAAGTTCCAGCCCAGAAGTTTAAGGTGAGTTGGTCCCGTCTCGTTGCGAGGGGAATTTCACCAGTTAGGGCTTGGAGAGCTTCAAGTGAGGTACCCTTTTGAGTGAGGGTTGCCACTTTTAGTGCCTGATATTGGATAGAATTAAGGGTATTGATAAGAGTAGGTTTTAGGGAATTGTAGATAGGAGCGCCGTAGTCCAATTTGGACCTTATTTGGGAGATATAGAGTTGGATAAGAGTTTGCCGATTTACTCCCCAGCCTGTGCTGGATATTGCTCTCATGACATTAAGGTCTTTCGAGCATCTAAGTTTAAGGTATTTGACACGAGCTTCCCAGGTGAGATGCTCATCAAAGATTAGCCCTAGGAATTAAGTTTGTTTTTGGAATTTAATTTTGTTATTTTTTAGATAAAGATTGGGGGAGATAGGGCGCGAGTTTTTATTTTTAAATACTACCCCTATGGTTTTTATTTTAAAGCCCCATTTGTCGACTTTATTTAGTGTGGATTGGAGTAAGGAAATAGCGTTACTTAGGTTTTTACGCAAATTTGGAGGTATTAATTTTTTCTGAGATGCATTCGAAAAGGTCACCCACCCAGTAAGGTAGGGCTAATGATGCTGCCTTGTCAGGTGCCATTTTCCAAAAGGAATTTTTCGGATTTTTGGTTTTCGACCCCGACAGTTATTTCCCTATTATGTAGGAAATCCTGGATGTAATTAATTATGTTGCCTGAGAGGCCTTTTTTAGTTAATTTTTGGATGAGGCCGTTATGCCACACCATATCGAAAGCTTTGGAAAAATCCAGGAAGATTGCGAGTGTATAATGCTTTTTGTTTTGTGATTTTTTAATATCTTGCTCTAAGCGATCGAGATTGTTAAGGGTGGAACGGCCCGGAGTGAAGCCATATATTCTGGTCGTTTTTTAAGGGATTTTTGTTTAAGTGAGCTTGGAGGTGATGTTTTACCATCGATTCAATGACTTTACATAGGTTTGAGGTTAGGGGGATGGGCCTATAGGAATTTGGGTCCCCGGAGGGTTTATTTGGTTTAGGTATTGATATTACTAAAGCTTCCTTCCAGTTGGTAGGAAGCTTGCCCTGTTGCCAAATGGTATTATAGAGATTTAGGAGAATGATGAGGGTGGAGGGGGTAGCTTCTTAATTATTTGGTAGGAAGTTAGGTCTTACCCTGGGGCCGTTCCTTTTTTCTATTATTTAGTACGAATTGAAGCTCCTCCATAGTGAATGCTTTGTTGATTGGTTTGTTATCTGTTGTTTTGTGGTGCTTGCGGTGTAATGTTTGTGTTTAAAATCCGGTGAGTTGTTAGTGTTGCTGGTTGCAGTAGTGAAATTTGATGCGATTGCATTAGCTTTATCTTTAGGTTTTTTAAGATTATTTATTGGTGGAATTTTGCTTCTGTGTTTGCCGCCACGAATGACTCGGATAAGTTTTCTCAGTGTTGTGTTTTTGTTTGTTTGATGAGTAGGTTTACTTGGTTTTTTAATTGCCTAGCTTGAGGCAACTTTCCCGATGCAAGGCCTAACTCTTGCCAGTCTCCATTACTGGCTGATTTAGGCCTTGCAGTATATCCTTAAGAAATCTGTGTTTAGAAATCCAGGCTCGCTATGCATTTCTTGTTCAGCGACACAACAAAGCGAGGGAAATACCGCAAGGGTTAAATCAGCCAGTAATGCAGACTGGCAAGAGTTATGCCTTGCGTTTGGAAGTTGAGCTGGAGGTAATTTTGAGAGGTTGCGCTTTGCTTTTTAAAGGCTGCTTTACGCTGTTTGGACCACCAGGGAACTGAGGGCTTGATCACTACCCCAGGAATCATCGTAAACCTGCCACTCGGTATTGCTAGCGATGTCCGGGGTAGTGATTGTTTACTCGATGGCTGACTTAATGTCCCTGTAGCCATCGAACCTAGTTGGTGAATTATTGTTATGGATAACAAGATTGTTATTTATGATCCAATCGGCAATTAGTTTGCCGTTGGAATCGTCCTTATCGTTTACTCCCCAATTCGGGTGGTGGCTATTGAAGTCGCCCAAGTACATGGAACGACCGGGGGCTGAATTTTTAAGGAGCTTAAATGGTAAGCTAGGTTTATTGTAGATATTATAGATATTTACTCTATCGTTTTGGTGAATAATGTATACGGCCTGAGCCTCTAATGTATTTAGATTTAGGCTTATTGTAGTAAAGTTTAGTTGTTCCTGAATAAAAATAGCTAGGTCTCCATAGGAGCGACCCGGATTGGTTTTGGGCCGGTCGAGCCTAAGCAATTTATATCCTGGAATGTTAAAGTTAGACCTTGGACCGAAATGGGTTTACTGAATGGTAATAATATTGGGGTTTAGGTTTTGAAGTTTAATTGAAGCTTTAAGCTCATCGCCCTGTGCATATTGCTAAAATCACATTTAAATTGGCCAACTGTACTTGGCAACTAAATCTAACATTAGTCATACTTAAATTTTGATGAAAATATATATTTATTCTGTTTTAATACATATTTGGAATATATATATATTTCTTGTGTTCTGAGGCAAACCTTAATTTAAATTTGGTGTTTATTCAATGCTGGTTGTTAGTTGTCATGTGTCTCAGAGTCACAGATGTGGTCACATTTTCCTTCTGTCACATTCAGTACACCCCGATGCCCAATGTAGGTGCAGTTGTTTTGGAGCATGCGCAGGGATTATTCGTTTATTTTGAACAGGTACGTTATTTTGAACCGTTATGTGTCAAAAGTAATTAACATTTTTAATATTCACTTCTTGCTCCAATTTCAATATCGGTTATAAATTATGTTTGCATCTTGAAATGAACAATTTACAATATGCTGCCTATATCATTCTAGTTCATCCAGTTTTAATACGTTCATCATTAAAAACAACCAATAAGATAGTAGATACGGTTCCGGGTCAGTTCGTACCAAAACCGGTTCGTCCCAGGGTCGGTTCGCCCCAGTTTTAATATGATAGACATTACATGACATTGTTTGCGTATGCAATCAGCCGCTTGAAGATTTGGTACGTACTTATCGGATTACGAAAATTGAGGTAGGTGAGTTTCTGTTTGTTTGTGCAGACTTAATATAATAATTAAGAGTTGTTTTTGTATGAAATTGACACATCCGCGAGTAGACCCCTCAGTTGTGAACACATATTTATTCAAGGAAGCCTTTGATCTGGATTATGCTAACTGCTAATTCACCCCTACTACACTGAGTTTGGTAACTGCAGTTAACCACTCCAAAAATGGCGGCTGGCTGGTCAAATAATGGCTGATCGCAGATTTTCTTTCAATCCATTTCACATCTATACTACGGTACTTTCCTACAAATAATTCTTGCGCATGCCTTGGTCATTTACCAAGGAATTTGTTTTCAAACGCAGATTATGATGTATTTACACACTCCCTAAAGGTAAACATGGCATTTACATGTTCCTTGGTAAATGCCCAAGGCATGCGCATTAGTAATATGTAGGAAAGTACCCTAGTATAGATGTGCATTGTATTGAAAGAAAATCTGCGATCAGCCGTCATTTTAACTGCAGACGGAGATATGGACGGATACAACAGAGACTTGAAGATCTCTAGGAGAGGCATACAAACGGAGACGTTAGCACCAGCAAATTTCTACAAAGTGCTGCTGTCAGCCATTGATTATTCAAAAATAAAATATGCAGCCTTAAATGAACCGATTGACCTTTTCATTGATTCATAAGTAATTAATGGGACAGGAAAACGTCCTGACCATTACCACTTCTAAAACAGAATATAAATGTGGAAATATAATTCAGATAAATATACTCATGGTATTCTCATCTATTTCTGAAATAAACATATTACATCTGAAAATTAAAAAAAATTAAATGCAGTTTAAACACGCATCATTATTGCGTATAAGTATAATATGAATATATTTGTAAAACAATCTTTTGAAATTTCTTATCTTACAAATTATTTGAATCGGAAGGGAAAACCTACTAATTTTGAAAACAACCCATATAATTACAAAAAGTGGTAAATATAACATTCATATATGTCAATATTTAACAATGAAAGATAAATTAGATACATGTAACACATATATTTATAGTTGGGCGAACCGACCTGGGGTGGACTGGTTCTGGTACGAACTGACCCGGAACCGGAGATACGATATAATGTTTCGCTTTCATTTAGATTTTCTTAAATTATATGTATTTATCCAACGGATATTTGTTTTAATCAGTTGGTATTTTGAAATAAATAACTTAAGATTGTCGGGAAATAAATCGTATGTGCAATTTGCTTTTACCCTGGTTCCATCATGTGGAATAAATTCGCTCCACTCCATTTCAATTTTCGAAATCGTAGAAGCCATTAATGACTGGGACACGAAACGAAATTAAGCTACCAGTATTTACCTTGAAAAAGGCACATGTAACTGCTAACATTATTATATATGTAAAGTGTGTTGTATTATTTTCTTACAGTGCTCAATAAGATGCAATGCAGATAAATTAAGTCTATCCATAGTATGTGTTCGATGTCTCAATGCGTGATCGCGAAAATGTAAATACATTTCCTCGGCATTATCTTATACTGCCCTTAGATTAGCCTTCAAACACACATGTTCGGATCAAGAGCTTATCAACTTAATGACGTTATGTGTCTCGACTTTGTTTAACTGTTGACATAACTTAGTAATTGTTGTGAAAGACACAATCAGTGAAAATACGTGACCCCTTCGATTCAATACCGTATTTCCTCTAATATGAGCCGTGCCTCAAATAGGAGCCGGGCCTCTAATAGCAGCCGGGGGGTAAAGGTACCTAAAGGTGAATAAGAGCCGGGCCTCCAATAAGGGCCGTGTCTCTGATAGGGGTCCGGTTTATATCGCATTATTAATTACTCCCTACTAGATAATATTCCCCATATATGTTCCCAGGTACTAAGAGGGTTAAACTACCATTCTAAATTAGGTTTACGTCAAATGACGAGGAGTTTGTGTTTTCTGAGACATTTTCGTCAGTTATCAGATATTATCACGTGCATTGCAATCGACCCATAAATAACTTATATACGGCTTTTTTTTAAAAGTGCCCAAATAAGCCCCGGCGACCAGAATGAAAATGGGCGGGGGTGGTCACTGAAGCGTATCGGGCTGTGACGTACGTGAAGGAGCCTCTACATGGCCGCTAATCATAATTTAACGCGTTTTCCCCACTTTTAAACTGCTCATATAAGACAGAAAACTTCCTCAAAACAACCCAAATTTTCGATAAACGGATTACTAAACTATTCAACTAGCGATTTTATATGGTTACAACAACCGGGGCGTGCTTTATTAGAGTGCATTCTGCGCTTTTGTATAGCATGTTTGTACCAATTAATCGCGGAACTAGAAGGGAAGGTATGACAGTTCAAGTGACACTGAAACAAGGGAAGAAGATTATCGCGGGAATCGGGTGAACAGAGATTAAGTAGCATCAATTGATCAAAGTATGTTGAATAATCGGCATGTTAATTTTGTTTTGTATGTATTAATAAATAAATATATATGGTAGGTATAACTTCATATACACTGAACGATTGACTGTTCAAACAAGCGAGACAACGTTGCAGATTTATAAATAACATTTTGTATTTAATATAAAAGATTACTGTATTTTAAGTTTGTCAATTAAAATATTCTATATATGATGTAACGGAATGCAAACCATTTTCACTTCACTTTCATGAATAAATAAATGAACTGTTTTGGTCAACAAGCTCAATGAAATTTACATAAAGATTGCTCTATTGTGCACGCTAAACATATACACAGATTGATATAGACAACGAACATTATCGAATAAAAGAATTATGTTACCAGAAGCATTTTAATGAACATATCGTTAATGAAAACGAAATGGTTTAATTAATAGTCTGATAGCTTTTATGTGTCACTTCTGCACATCAACATACAATTCTCAGTTTAGCGGACCATATAGATGTTTCTTCCAGATCAAAGGGGAGAAGTGTTGTTACAGCACATTAGTTTACGCAATTAAGAAGCTGAGTATGTGAGAAGGAAGGAGTGTAATTATGTTTGTACAGATAACAAGTTTACTGGACCGACTTAATTATATAACACAAGTCGGTGACCAGCATGTCATGTTTATTGCCAACGTCCTGTCTTGGTGACACACAATACACTTAACGCGACATTCAGTCTAGAAATTTCAGCCAATGAACATATCTCTATCAAGTTATCCAATAAAAACTCTTGTTTAAATCTAATGTACCAATGAAATTATTTTTAGTGTAAAATCATCATAAGTATTTGGTTTTCTATCTTGCCATTTGCGAAAAGACTTTTGCTGAAAGAGGGTTATTATTTGACCATCTTCTGTTTCCAAGTACTGTCATTGATGGAATTATAGGTTAACATTTTGTGTCTAATGTGCATTTGGATATTCATATTGTCCTTTTGGATACGGTTATAAGGTAAGTTTCTTACATTAATTGACACTCTTGATGAATTGTCAATTTAATACGATGTTTATTTGATTATATTTGATTAACCACACATTTTATTGAAACCATTATCTTATAAACTATGAAATTCTGAATGTTTTAATGTGTAATAAGTGATAACTAAATCGTAAAAGGTAACATTGGGATGCGATGTTTTCGTAGGTGGATTCGTAGACGTATTATTCTTTTGATGTTTTAAAATATGTGGTGAGTTATTTTGATTTTTGTAATGTACAGTTAGTAAATTAGGTTGTCGGTTGATTAACGATGTTTAAAAACAGGATGTTGTGAAGTGCTTTTATTGTCGATGGCTCACAATAGGGTCTACTTCGCCGGCGTGCTTATCTCACGTTTGTTTTTTTATTTTAAACACAAACAATCTCTAACAAAAAATAACAACAACACCGACTATCTGATTTCGTTGTCTAAACTGTACTTCGTTCATATTATCATATCTTGGTTTCATTTTGTCATCTTATATATCATTAGCATTGATTTATCCTATGTCTACGAACGTCTATGAATCCACCGTCTCTCACTAGTTATACCAATTATATTTGATTTGATATATATAACGATAATTTGGTGCATTTGTAAAGTGAAACTTGATAACTAACATTACTCGAACAGATTACACAGCAGAACAGCGATGTGGCATCATTGCAAAGCGTAGATATAACAGATTAACTGACCGATTCCCCAGTGTTTGCCATTGTAAATAGTAAGCGAATGTTTACACCCCGTCCCTTCACGTACGTCACTTCCGGTATCTTCCAACTCTCTAAGCCCCGCCCCATTTTTGGTTTGTTGGTCACGGGTGAAAAGCAGACGATGTTTTTGGGTGTTTTTAAGCCGCTCTAGTTTAATATAGGAACAACATATGGATTTATTTTTGGTTTCTTTTTGCACAAAATAGTCTGATGAACCAATTGCAGTTAAGAATTCAATAGAAAATAATTCATTTCAGCCTTCCTTTAAGTACACATAGGATCATCCTGCTCCATCACTGTATTTGTATCCGCTACTCTACCCTCATCTCCTGAAATGTCGCAAATGATAAAAATAACCAGTCGATGAAAAATTAAAGCTTCCTTTCTAGAAAAAGAGGCAGTACCCGGATGAGAGGAACGACCGATCGCCAACGTTGAAATCACGACATGTCATTGGCTGAAAAATTACATGCTATGCTATTTAGAGATGAGAAACCAGTCTACGCTTAAAGGAGCCAATATTGCAATTACGATCGGGAGTTTTATGCCTCATGAGATCGGTCTATAGTAGTAAAGTAGTAGATACAAACACACTGATGGAGAAGGATGAGGTAGGTAACCAAAGATGCACATCGCTCTGCTACATGACCTTGTATTAACATTATAAGGATATCCTTTGATAAAGCCACTTTATCGTTCAACAAGTCTTGAATTGGAAATATAACACGTTATATAATTTTTGAAAATTCCACATCGTAGACTAAAACTTAGTCTATGAAAAAAGCATAAAGAAAGCTGGTACAAAATGAAACTTTGAGTGAAGGTGAATGGAATGTAGGGGACATAAGATTGTAGGAGTTACAGCGTCACCCACTGATGTCCAGTAGCGTCCGTGATTTGGGTAGAGGCCGTTTATAAAAATATTTGGCGATAAGCCGTTTAATCCTTAGATTAGCAGTTATCAAGTAGCACCTCCCTGTGTTTGGAACATCAGTAGGTGAAACTAACTTCACTCAGAGTATCAGTTTACGTTGGGTTTTCTTCTTTTAAACTTATCTTTGGGGGATAAATTTAAATATAAACATGTTTGCGCTGTATTTCTTTTAAAAATATAACTGTTTTGGTCTAAAACTTTAAAAAATAACCATTTGTTATGCTGATGATTTATTTTTCCAACATCTTATTAATTTAATATGTGCATGGTTTAAATGTGTTTCTTTTTTTAAATTAAAAAATGCAAAAGGTAATATATGTATCTACTGTTCATCACTATTACGTCGTTTCGAAATGTGTATAATATGCTAAAATAGCGTACGACATCTGGTTTGTTATGAAAAAAACCCGCATCTATTTTTCGACTTAATTGAGTCTGGCAACAGAACCTTCAACTTTTTAAATTGCAATTTCTTTCGTAGAAGTCTCACAGAATTAAACCAGATCTTAATATAATGGAGTCGGATCTACTTTAGAGTCTACACGTGCATGTGCGAAATGCAGCCACTACAGTTCCCTTATCAACCACGAGGGATGTCTTTGCTACTGCCTCGACCTCGATGGATACGTATGCCGCCAATTTGATACCATTCTCGATGAAACTAGTGACGACTAAGCCGACTTAAATTCTAAAGACTTCTAAAGATGTTGATGAAGACAAGGGCTCATCATTTTCCAAATATATATCGGACAGTATATGTTATTCTATCTACGTGGTAGTTTTGACATTCCATGATATTCGTATTCGATTACAGACATACCAATTTACAAACAATCACAGAAACAGATAAACTCAAAATGTAAATACATACACATTTATCTTTTTCACCTTTGCCATAATGAAATGTATTTCAAGGAACATGAAAATAAAACACAGTTAATATTTGACGCTGGTCAGACTGTTGACACGGTGTTGTACACTGACCTGAAGTACAAGTTATTTGAGTATGGTGTCAATCGTTCCTTGTGGACAATATGTACAAGGAAATGGTGTGTCGACTATTTCGTGACTCAATCTGTTCCAGACTTATTCCTATGTTGCAGGGTATCAGACAAGGAGGTGTGCTGTCAGGGACGTTATACCTACTGTACACAATCTGCTCCAGATACTTTCAGAATCGAAACTTGTTGCAATCATGAAAGTGTGTTCTCCAACCCAAGCAGATGATCTTGCACTCGAGTCTTCAACGACCTCTACCTTTGAGTCTCGATAAGCCAGAGTAAACGCTCCAAAAAATCTACACAGTTTACTTTGGATTCTTGCATGGCTCGGTCCGATAACATTATTACCTCCATTAGCTAGTATTTCATCCAATCAGCGGTCTACGCTGGGAATTTGAGCGTACCAATCAAAAGACGCGACAAAACAGTGAGAAAGATGCTACCCTTTGGAAGATTGTGAATATTGCCGAAGAGTATAGCAATTAGGTGAGATAGTGCCATAGCTCGTCCTCCAACAGTGAAATTATAACCTTTCCATATCGGCCGAAATTTCAACAGCGCAAGTTCGAAGCCAAACTGTATGATCAACCCCGTCCATGGAAGGATACAATCCGTCATGTTGGAATGCTTTTCTAAGTTTTGTCAGAGCGTCTCCATTTTATAACATTGCCTCGAGGCCTATAGTGTGAGATTACTGATAATCCATGGGTTTCATCCACGGTTTACAAACCCAATCATCAGCCTGACAGCTATCAACAGTTCAAAGTTAAGCACCTGATGCTGGTGAGGTCTTACAGATACATAATAAAATAACTTCAAGATCTACCTCGCACCACTCGCACTGATATCTGTTTTGGAGTTCTCCTAGAAAACACAACTTCCGTTGGTCTTTTGAATATGAACCATGGACACAAGCTATTCATGCCTCTATTCATACCTCATCTGAAGTGCTTCTTACACAACGACATCGTTCTGATATGTGCCTGATGTAGTGAGAAATATCGACTATAAAGTCACGTGGAACAAATCCTTTAACCAGGGTCCTTTTTAAAATGCTCGAAATGGAAGAGAATTGTGGAGATGTCAAAAAGTATAAAGCGACACAAGGAAACAGTCGGTTGACGAATGACCTTGATCTCCACAAGTTCCAGCGACCTTGACCTCCACAAGTTCAAGCGGATACATAGCAACATTGAGGTCTAGTCTGCATGGTCATGCAAAGTGTCAATGAACGAATCATCATCAGGCGGCAGGCTAACTTCGTTTGTGTGTTATTTGTATAATTTGACTTGAAATCACCCGACAACAGCGTGGTCTTCAGGGCAGCCATGTTTAATAATCTGCGAGTTGTTCCATGTCATTTGATTGGCTTGTCTGGTATACCTGATCCTCGTTTTACCATAGCGACATTCACCCTATAATTGAAGCTAGACTGTATAAGGTCCTGTGATAGTCACCAAAGCCTTTTCTGCAGTCGGATACCTAGCAAAATTAGGACTGTGTCATAGGTGTTGGTTGATGTGCAACGACCCTCTGACTTATCCCGTAACTTTAATTGTATACATGTATACAGGTGAAATACGGGACAATGTTAACTGTTAAGCCAATTGAATTTAGTGTGAGACTGTACAACATGAAGTCAACAGAGCGCTTGATGTCGTCATGTACAACTGACTTTCCCCTGGTCAAAGAGGATTTAAAAGAGTTCTGAGCATTAAATACATCACCACGATGTTTAAAACAATATTCCGATTAATTGTCTTTAATTCAGACTCGTTTAATCATGAAAATGTCAAGTCTGTTCAAATATTATAATCAAATAACCCAAAATATATTAGCTTTCTCTTCAATTATCTTGTACTCTTCATTATGGGGGAATAAAAATAAATAAGAATAAGTAAATACAATATATAGAACATAAACCTGCTTAAACACTTTCGCCAGCTATTTATTTTTATACTATATTGTAACGGTTTCTGCATTCTTCCAAACTCTGGCTACTATAACTATAGTGGTGATAACGTTACTCTACTTCGCCTTGCCCTTGACCGAAACATGAGAGTCCCTTGGAAGTCAAATCCAGATGTTCTCCAGATAAAGGCTTAAAATCCAAATCTTCTGAGGTAACAAGTCAACAACTCCCTTTCTTGTACTGCTGTCAGCTTGTTCCGAGGCTAATTATGGTTGTACGCTATCAGTACCATTGTTCCTGATCGGTGTAACTGTCTCCTGTTACCTTATCTCTCCCTGTCGATCTTTACTTTGTAGAGGTGAGGTGACGCCAACAACCCGGCTTTGAGAATTTTCACCAAGGAGAAGGCCCACACTGCGATACCATTTGAGATTTTCGCTGAATACTGAGGATAACACTTTTTTTTTCCGTTTTATAAATTTTTAGCTCTTTGGCGTGTGTACACTTCTCGCATTTCGACTTCTCCTCTAGAAATTTCATCTCAAATAAGGATGTGACAGCCTCAATTTTTGATAACCCTTATATATTTTCGTCCGTTCGTCCGTCTGTCCATCTTCGACCTCTCCCCAAGAACCAGTGGAGTTAGAGAGCTGAATCGCGTGTGTACCTTGGCAAATGGGGACAATCCAAAATAGCTATAAATGGTAAATGTGTCACCGGTTTAAAGGGGGCCAAATGGTCACGCCAAAAAAACCGTTGTCCTTTTTTTAAACCCAAAACTGAAAGTCCAAAAAAGCTGTCAACTGCGATTCTAAATCGTGATTGTGAGTTTCTGAACTGTACTAAAGACTACACAAATCTCTCACTACACTCTTAATTTAGCATTCTTCTCCAGAACTGTAAGCCCTAGAAAGATAATATATATCTTATTTGATAATGTTATTTTGTTAATGCCAATATATTTGATGTAATTATGCGAGTGATTGGCATTGAGTTACAATGTGCGAGCACTAGAGCTTTTTAACTATTAGCTGAACCAATGGAGGATGAAAATGTACCTCGATCATCCCTATGAACTTCATCTACCAAATAGGTCAATAACTATTAATTTTAATGATTATGATAACAACTGACCATGGCAGACGCAGGTCCCATTTAAGCGCCCACTTTATTGAGGTATAAAAATTTAAACGACCATGCTTGAAATACCAAACTTAAAGAAATGATTGCTTTCTATTTTGTCATCGAATAAAACGTAAACGATGTGTTAAATTGAGTTCTCTATTTGCGTGATGCGCCACGACGCAATCAACGATGGAGGTCATCAAGTAGACGAGAGGCGATGGAAATGACGATCTCCTCATTTATGTCAGGAATTTGACCCTAGCACAATCGTTAAAGTAATCATGTAAGAAATTGCAACTGTCAAATAGGAGTTGAGCTTATTCACAGTCTAACGCTCAAGCTCGTATTAGTGTCATGAAACTGAAATGAAAGCACCATTCGAATGAGACTATGGGAGATCGGTGTTAGGCAATAATTCTACATTGATCTCCAAACCAAAATACAATTCAGTTGCCAGGCAATATGAACAAAGCTAGCAACTGCAAACCCAATGATATGCTTTATTGGGTTAGATTGCTCTAAGCTTTCTCAGTGACTTTCGTTGACGTCCGCACTGAGGACCAGTTCTTATTTAACGGGTAGCATAGATGTTAAAAGTTCGTACTCGGGCCAAGTGAAGAGAGTGAGGAACTTGATGACATTCGACAGAAATCGGGACTCTGCTAAATGATTTTGGTAACTATGCTATCACCCCCTTCCCTGTTATGTATAGTAAGTTTGTACCAATGTCTTTCTAGATGTTATTCCTTAACCACTCAAGTAGTGACCTCCGTCTCTTGTTGCATATTGTTGTGAAAAGAATCATGTGATTATATGGAGAGGGCTTTTCTAAGTTGGATAACTTGTGTCCAATCCATTTCTTGAATGAATAAAATATGTTTCAATCAATTATATGAATGGTCTTATTCTGTAGATTGCTGACGGGAAATCTAATGCAGACTGGTGCAGATGAATATGCTTTCTTGCTCACTATATTCCTCCTGCTCCCCCTCTCTCCATCTTATCCCCACCCCTCTCCTTGTATCTCATGTTTTTGGGTAATTTGAAATCCTGGGTGACAAGCTTCTTTGTGACGACAAGCTGATCTATCGTAGTGTTAGACTTCTCTCACCAGTGTAAGAAAGAAGATTGTCTCTTTCAGGCCAGTGGCCATAACCTTAGATGACTTTGATACTGGTGACAGTCTGACAATAAACGGGAGTTGTAATTGGATGAAATCACGTGATACCTACAATGTACACTCAACCGCAAAAGAAACGTCAGCACATGTTCAACAGTCTAGAACTCGAAATACTGCTGCAAGAGAAAGTCGATTTTAATAGATTTTTTTTTATAGCGACCTGATTTGTAAAGAGGTACCAACAATTTCATATATCAGAATATAATACTTAATATATGTTTTTATATCTGTAAACTTGGGGTGCTATAATCGCTTTTTCAAAATGTGTTTTGGACAGAATGTTCGGCATATAACTTCAAAATTCATAAAATATAGAATGTTAATTAATAAATGATGTAGTCGATATCAATTACCTTCTTTAACTTGAATTTGTTACAGTAGGACGTGACAAAAAAAGCCAAAAAGCAATTTCTGAGTCTCCAAATTTGTCTAGTTGAGGAGATTCGAAAACGACGATTTTTAAAACGTTTGTTTCTCAGAAATGTCACCAGGTAATGCTTTGAAATTTCAAATTTAGTTCAGTTGGCTTCTAGAGAAATGCTGTATCTCTGTTTCAGTCGTGTTTTTCACTCATGGATTAACATATCTTGTATTATGTATGGTGACGTTTCTTTTGCGGTTGAGTGTATTTGGTACCACGCGCTATATAACTGATGGACATTTTAGAATTTAGTGTGAAAAGCTCGATACATATTGTAGTTTGGGTTACTCCTTAGCCAACAATGAGGGTCACATACAAATGTCTGTCTTTTTTCAAGAACCAAACAAAACTAGGGTGCAGACTTCGAGATCAATTTGGGTTATAGTATTCCCCTACAAGAATGAAACAAATCCCCAAATGGAATCTTTACAGATTCAGTGACTCGGTGACCTGTACCAAGAAGCTCGGGGATTGCTACCAAGACACCAATTGTTCGTCTTTTTTAATTCAAACAAACCCAAAATCTTTAGAAAGCTGAAATGTTGTATTCTTGGTGAATATATACAATATAAATGAGTTGTTTGTTACACGAAGAAAGTTTCTATATAGAAGAGAGTAAACATCAGATGGTTTTGACGGGATCAATATATTTTTTTTTATTACGATGAGCTCATTTCGACCAGTGTATAGGTCTTATCAAGTTAACTGCCAGGCAAAAGAAAGTACACATTTCTGTTGATTTTATCATACGTATGGTTTCAAATGCAAATATCTCTAATTTTCGAAACTGAAAACTATTAAAAATCGGCAAATTCTAAATTGCTAAATACTACGTATACAGTACATGATAAAATTTTATTTTCGGGCAATTACGTGCTAAACTTTCACAAAATGTCTAAACTGTTACTTCATTATGTCAAAAGTGTTACCAAAAGTACTTATCATTAAATATACTCTTTGTATTACCAAAATGTACGTTCAAATATGAAAACACTTTGGAAAATATCAAGGAAATATATTAGTAAACCTTATAAGAATTC